>ML677357.1:758769-942147 GCA_007922305.1 Dermatemys mawii | reverse complement strand
GGACATTGTTGAACGATGGCGCAGGCGTCTGAGAGTGGGATGGAAAACTGTTGCGCTAAAGCTTTGGCGTTTTGATGTGGAGTTCATGACTTGCAATTGGGGAAAGAGAGCAAGGGTACAATGACCGGGAGGCTGCATCAGCATGGGCATTGCCTTCGGTAAGAAAGCCGGGAAGAGGTTGATGGCTGCGGATATGGGCAATAAAAAAACAATGCGTTCGAGCGTGAAGGACGGCCTGAAGTGAAAGAAACAGCTGGAAAAGAGCAGATTCTATGACAGGGGAAACATAGCTTCCCGAAATGCAGGAGGTGACGTTGGCTACATAAAGACTGTCCGTGATGATATTCAGAGGCTGGGAGGGAAAAAGGACAAAAGCAAGAAGAACAGCGGCTAACTCAGCTCTTTGAGGTGAGGAAAAGGTGGCAGTGACTTTCACATTCCAGCGATCAGAATACCAAGAGACAACGCCATGGGAGGGACCGCCGTCAGTGAAAACAGTAAGCGCATCTGGGAGAGGCTGCAGGGAGAGGAGGGGAAGAAGCTGGACAGGCATCCGCTGAACGAAATACAAACGGGGATCAGCGTAAGAATGATAGGAAATCGAGCCAGCATAGCCTGCCAGAGCGAGTTGGAGAGCATCCGAAAAAGCAGTGGCTGCAGCATATTTTTTGAGGGGGTGTGTTCCAAGGGTTGTTTCTCTATCGCAGCCAAAGGAGGGGAAAGAGAAAAAGGATCGGAGAGCGGCTTTAAACACGGTGCCATAGGGGTAAGAGAAGGAGGAGGAGGAGGAGAGGGGGGAGACGTGGCAGGGGGTACCTCCGCCCGCAAGCGCCCCACCGCGTCTGCACAGTGCTGCCATAGGAGAAGAAAGCGAACGCTTGCTCTAGGCTCCCGAAAAGGCCTGTCCCCTATCTTTTGCCAGTCCGCGATCTCCAAGGAGCCTGCCTCCGGATACCAGGGGCACTTATGCTCAAGAAGACGCACTAACTCTTCTATGCTCCTTTGTGAGACCTGAGCACAGCCCATCTGTTTAATGATTGTAAAAAGCTCCTTCGCATGAGCCTTTTGAGACACGGATAAATCCCCCCCCATACTCACGAGGGAGCGTAAACGCTGAGGTGCACCAAGGCTATGCCAGCCGGTGAGCCGAGGGGCTGGATCACGTCGGGGTCACCAGATGTCGGGAAGAAACAGACGGAGACAGCTTGCGGAAGGAGGTGACCTGGGAAAGTCCCAGCTTGCCGCTTTTATTAAGTACAAACGTGCTGTAAGGCGTGTATGACAGTGATAAGTAGGCTTGTTTACTTCATTGTGATAGGTGGTGAAAGAAGAGCTCTCCTCATGGCTACCTCGTGGACAGCTAGAGGGACAAGCGTGCCTGTGATTTTCCAGTGCTTAAGCTTACTACTAGACCTTGAGAGATAACAAGGGTTCAGAAGTTTATAGAGCGTGGTTTGCCAGTGCTCAAGGCCTTCACAGAAGTGGCAGGAGGGTTGACTTAAAAAAACCACAGCTCTTTAGGGGAGAGGGTGGTATCAGAGGGGAATGGGAGCGGGGGGAGTAAGCGTACCGTTTCTTTAAATCTGAAGTATGATATCAGCTGGAGTGGCTGGGGAAAATTCTAGGCTGAAGACGTGCAGTGAGGCAGAGAGGAAGGGCGGAGCTTTAGGACTAATACCTTTTCCTTTAGTCTAATACAGTTCCAGCCCAGAGTTAAAAGAAAGCCATGCCACAAGCATTGTTACATGACCGGGGCTGCTACCACTTAATGTTACTTCAGCTTCCATCAAGTTCCATGGCACCATGACAATTGAAACTGTCCTGTTAGGGCCTCCCACAGCAGTTGCTGTTGCCATAAATCTGAGTGGTATGGGAGGCTTTTCCCATCACCCAGTGCCTGAGCACCACGCTGATTGCGGCATTACACACATAAGTAGATAAATAGATTACAGGTAGGGGCCTGCACAAATTAATCCTGGGTCAATCAGCATTGACCTATGCTGGGCCAACAATCATATAGAGTCCAATTCCTCTAGCTCCGTGGAGCTGGGTTTTCTGGCCACCATAAATAATTTGCTTAGGTTCAGGAGGAAACAGAGAACTCACAGTAGAACCATCTTCTCTCCTTTGCATTCCTGCGCTGTCATAATGTGTAGGTGTCTGCTCCCCTGCAGATTATGCAGTTCAGAATAGAGACCAAGTCTTATTCTGTATTTATCAAGAGTTGTGTAAAAGTACTGCACTATATAATAAAATAATAATAATAATAACTAACTTATTAGTAACACACAACCAAGTTCTCATGGCTGGTGGAACAGTGTTTTCCCATTACGTTACCATAGTATTGAAAACACTGAAGTCCAAGTCAGTATCCCCAACAAATAAATCTTTGTGTCTGTCTCACGAACTCAGGCAGAAGCTGTTCAACAAATGGAGGGGGGCCAAACAGTCTGCCAATGTTATTTCACAAGTGCTCAGCTCAGTCTTAGGGAGGGAGCAAGTTTATACATACTAAAAGCTTGCTTTGCTTTGCCCTCTGTCCACCTCCCATGGCAGCATGATCATTCTGCCATCAGTTACCATCCCCCAGCTGTAGGCTGGCATAGGAGACAATGTGGGAGCTATATTACACTTCAGGACTGTCGCAAGCAAGAGTAAACGTTAGAGGTCTAATAGCTTTAAAGGCTGTATTGTGACATAAAGGAGCCAGAACAGGAAGAAGGATCTCATTTACTTGGAATTTTACAAGCATGGACCTTGATCTTTAGCTACATGTATACCATACATCATCTAAAATGGAAAGGGGTTTCTTCATTGGCAAATAAATAAAGCTGGTCAAACATTTCAAATTCTGAAAAATGTTTACAAAAAAGGACACATTTTTCATGAAGAGTTTTCCCATTTTTTTCTTCAACTCTAGAAGCAAATGAATTTTGTGATCTGTAAAGACACCCTCTTTGCCCCTTATTTAAATATATAGGTATGTGCAGAATAATTTCCCTTGCAAGGTGAATGATGGAGGAGGAAAAAAAAAAGTAGACATCTCCTTTCTTCAGAGATGAACGGCCTGTAGCATTTTTATAACAGCAAATATGGGAAATGTAATTGGAATCCTGTGGATTTTGTATCAGTTTTGGTACTTCAACCCATGAGCTGCCACAATCCTTTCAGTCAGATTAGTCACCTAGCTAGATTTCCATTTCATGGCCCTGGTTCCAAAAGCTTCTCGCAGGACGTTAGGAACTTATCTGCACATGTTCAGTTGTCTGTCGCACCTCCTTGAGGCAGACAAGAAACTCATTCACTTTCAGGAGTACTGTTGCTCTGGTGAGTCAGATGCATTATTTTTCATCACAGTTTTAATGATGTTCCACAAGGTGATAACACTGACAGCTGGAGAGTGAAACTATGCCTCCACACTTACAACATTGCTATCCAAAGCTCCAGCTGTTACCAGTTTCCCAGCTACTCAGTTCATTTTTCTTATCAGATTTCCAAACTGTTGGTCTATTAAAGCCTAGATTGACAAAAAGGACCTATTCTCAAAGTTGCAATGTCTAACTCTAGGCACCCTGTTGCCCAATGGACAGCACAGCAGGTGTCCAGGCTCCCTATACAGTAGATGGGAGAGTTCTGCAACTAAGAATGGGATCCACAAAAGCCAACAAGTTGAGCAGAGAGCTGCCTAACCTAACCAACAGGAGAGGAGAAGGGTGAGGCCTCAGGCCCACCCCTCAGAGAGGTTTAGACACTGAAGTCCGAGTCAGAAGGAAGTGCCTATCTCTGCTTGGTCTTCACAGCGAGGAACTCTTTGCTGGAGTTTGGCACATTAGCCTTTTCTTGTAAAAAATGGAGAAGGTGACGTCACTGGCTCCCTTAATTAAATAGTCAGACCAAAGAAGGCCCCAGAGAATGATGCTGTATCTTAGTGATTAGAACATTTGCCTGGGGTGTGGGAAACCCCAGTTCATGTCCCTGCTCCAATGACTATTTATACAAAGTGGAACATATTCAACAGGCAAGACTGAGAAACATCCGCCCCGGAATACCCCACAGTCCCAGGGCACTTTCTGAGAAATGGGAGATGTGAGTTTGAATCCCAGCCCTACATCAGGCAGGCAATCTGGGCTCTCTCACATCCTGGGTGAGTGCCCTCACCCAGTGCTTAATTTGTAATGAAAGAGATGTCAAGGCACAAGCAATTTTTTTTTTTACTTTTATAACTGACACAGCAAGCCCAGAGGTGCCGGGCTATGAACTATCAAGCCTGGGTTCCAGGGCTCAGCCTTGGCAAGCTCTGCCCTAAACACTGGGCTAAAGATTATAACAGCATCTCCTCTAGCATGCTAGTCAAAAGCAGGACATGCTCCTCCAGACAGCACTACTAAAGTAGGGCCTTGTCCTGCATCTGCTACTTACATGCGAAGACCTTACTCACACAAATGAACTATTGAAGTCAATGGGATGGCTCATATTGTTACACTCCAATGGCCCCAGGGGAAGCAGGTCAGTATTGTAGGTTGATAATGCTGTTGCAAGCATTGCGAAGTGTTCTAGGGAGAGCTAAAGGTATGAGAGTGGAATGAAGGGGAAGCAGTGCAGGCAAAAGACCTACCTGGCTTCAAGATTAGGCTTGTTAAATTTATGGAGGAGATGGTATGATGGGATCAATTAATTGCCAAAATTATGTCATCTTTGACTATTTGTGGTGAGGGCCTGGTGGCCTGTGATGGGATGTTGGGTGGGATGGGATCTGAGTTACTATAGAGAATTCTTTCCTGGGTATCTGGCTGGTGAGTCTTGCCCAAATGCTCAGGGTTCAGCTGATTGCCATATGTGGGGTCGGGAAGGAATTTTCCTCCAGGGCAGACTGGCAGAAGCCCTGGGGTTTTTTTGCCTTCCTCTGCAGCGAGGGGCATGGGTCACTTGCTGAGGGAGTCTCTGCACCTTGAAGTCTTTAAACCATGACTTGAGGACTTCAATAGGTCAGACATAGGTTAGGGGTTTATTGCAGGAGTGAGTGGTGGGCGAGACAGTGAAGGCCAGCAAGGGAAAAATATGACTTTATCATGACCCTGAAGCTGGTGTGTTTTGGGGAAAGCTGAGAAAGCCACAGAAGGCCAGTCTGGACTGGTACACTAAGCATGGGGAACAGAGGTACCTGAAGGGGATGCCCTCAGACTGATCACCTGAGACCTTAGGCAGCTTAGTAACAGAAATCTGTCACAATATGCTTAAGGATAGTCCATGTGAGGAGGAGTATCAAATTTGGGCTAAAAACACTGCGTAACTTGAATTTTCTCTCTGTCAAATACTGAGATGTTTTTGACTGTCTACTCTGTCTCTGTCCATAGACTTCTCTTTGCCTTTGCCTGTCCTGTCCTGAAATAGAGAGACATGCATTATGCCGAGTGAAATTTATCTCATAAGATTTTAATTAATATAGTTTGCATCAACAACTTACAAATATTTCTGACCAAATAAGTGATCTAATAATTTTTCTATATGATGGACATACCTAAAACCAAATTTCCAAAAATATGCATCAATTTGGGATGTCTCAGTTCTGGGAAGACCAACACGGGAAGGCCTTAGGCCTAATTTTCAAAAGTTCTGGGCATTTGCAGCCCCCACCAAATTCCACCCATCATGGGTGCTCAGCACTTCTGAAAACTGAAGCCCTAAGCATATGAAACTGAGGCAGCCAAAATCAGCGGCCACAATGGAAGACATTGGTCTAACTGTGTTAATGAATTAACTATACTGAGGTGATATATGTCCCCATGATCTGTAGCAGTGAAGGGCTCTTAAGGGGAACAAATGGAGTTTAGCTCCCACAAAGAAATGGAGAGTTAACAGAGAAAACTGCTGGTAGCTCCTGCCATATGGACACATCAGGATTGGTGAGAGAGGGAGGTCACTAGTTTCTTGATCACTTCTCCACTGATAGCAGAGTTGTAGTAAGAATGGCCTGACTACTGGTACTAGTTAGAGTTGGATCAAGAAGCGAGAATACTAGTCATGTTCAATTTCTGGAGAAAGCATTCTGCCCTTCATCTGACTCATGTCCTGACCTACCTTGAGTGGCCTTGTTCTTCCACTTTGTACATTAAAAGCCTTGTTTTGAACAGGCCTGAAGAGATCTCAACATTGCAGTAGCTGATTTGATTAATAAGCAATAAGAAGAAGGTGCAGGCATGTCTGGGGATTAGTGAGTGTCTGGGAAGAGCCAATGGCACTGCCGCACTGAACTGTTAATTCCCAGGAAGTGCCTTGCTTTGAAGTAGCTGTTATTCTAAACTAAAAAAAGAAAGAGCCAAAATTGGGTTTATGTAGTTTTTAAGTGAGATGTAGTTTCAGTTGATACGTCCAAGGCCTTTCTGGAGAATTAATGCCCTGTGCTTTAGCCATCATCTCAAGGTTCAATTCGTTTTATGATTTCTGTTTGAACACTCAGGGCACGAGCGATCTGAGAAGGTGGTCTTGCTTTTATTTTGGAGCAACTGCTTTCTTTCCTTATGCAGCAGGTGAAAAGATATCATTCCAGGAAGTGGTCCTGATGTAAGTCAGGGAATATAAATAGCCCTGCAGTGAATATAACAAAGTCTCACAGCAGAGCCAAAAATAAAAATAAAAATTGGTAAGATAGAGGTGTTTACATATTTAATATTAATGGAAGCAAGTTTCCTAAAATGAGTATTAGTGGTGTTTAAAGGCTAACTGCAGTTTTAATGTTCTGGCCGGAGCAGATGCACATAAAAGCTGTAGAGAACATGTCAGTGAAATCAAGTGTATTAGAGAAATAAGGGGATGTTTCAAAGTGGTGGGCCTGGAATCCTGGTGAGCGATCCTGAGTCGAATAAAACCCCATGACATGGTAACTTTGATTTTCTGAATTCTCTGTTCCATACAGTGAATCTCTTTAATATTTAATAACACTTTCTGTGGTGTTTATAGGATAAATAGTCCCATTCTCCCATAATTTCATGCAAAAAGGTCTCTGAATGACAATAGATCATTCATTTTGTTGGCAATTATATAGTTTAGAGCATTTTTACCCTTTTTGGTTGAACCCAAAACTTCAAGGGCGGGGAGACAATTAATAAACAAACCAAGAGTTGGACTATATATAATTAAAGAAAGATCTCTACTGTGACATGAACATTCATCTCCACTTGCCCTCGTAGAATCACATTGCACTGGGTCTATCAATGGGAACATAAATATATTTGCTTACAGCTTCAGTGAAGGAAATGTATTTTAAGCAACAAAATGTTACAAAGAATTAGTCTGCTTTGATCCAGTAACTTGTTTTCCCCACCTATTTCTATGAGGAGACAACACATCTAGTTGTTTTATTTATAACAGAGCTAAATGCATGCATGCCAGTGATATCATTTAGTGGCTTTAGAAGAAGTAATAATATCACTGAAAGATAGGCCTGATCTTATTTTCCATTAGAAATGTCTATATTAATACAATTATTGAAGAATGTGACCCTTAATGATCCAATCAGTAATACCTAGCATTACAACATTAGCAATGATACATAAACCCTAGTATTTAAAATGGGATATCTCCCATCCTGGCAGAAGCAGCATGTTTCATAATGCTCCAGTTTAAAGTCTGAATATAAATAGTTCCATGCACCTCCCCAGTAAAGACCAGTATTAAAAAAGAAAACCAGCTTTGAAGGGTGAACATATACCTATTAATGGGGGATTCAAGAAACCCTGTAATAGGTTGAAAGGCCTTGTCAGAGTTAAATCTGTTGGGAAAGGTCAGAAAACAGCCTACTGGAAAACCATAGATTTTTTTTAAAGTTCTAATGATGCAGAAGCTGCATAATAATCTCCCTGTGAACCACAAAAATAATAAAAGCTGAGGCCATTTCTAACATAATCTCTATCAGCAAGATGCCAGCGCTTTTCCAGATTTCCTAACGGGTCCCTGCTAATTCCATGCCAAAACTAGCAGTGGATTTCTTCATTTTAATCTCCCCTAATGCCTTATTCGATTATTGTCACTGCTCTCCGACCGTGCACCGTCCCTTCAAACTCTAATTCCTCAACTGAAACGGTCAGACGAGGCTGAACCGCGCTGTGGAAATCAAAGCGCGCACACAAGAGGGTGCAGAACCAGAAGAGGGAGAAAACAACTCCACCCGCACAACTGCGCTTATAGATCACAACCCCCCGGGAGTTACCAGGGGAGGAGAGAGGAAACGATGGGCTATGGAACTTGCTCCAGTTGACTAGGCAGAAGGCTATCTGGGAGCCCTGACCGCGTTGCTGAAGCATGGCTTTTTTGTTCTCTTGGATATGCATCTCTATCTGGTGAGTGAGCTCTAAAACAACACTAAAGACAATCCAAGACTAAGCAACCCAGCTCCCCTGCCCGGGGTCGAGTCAGTGGGGGACAGGGGGTGAGTGGCGGGGTGTATGTTTCCCTGGCGGCCCTGGCTTAAGAAAAGCAACTGTTGGCTTTGCACGGAAGGGGAAGGACTGGCTGGATGATGGCATTGTTGGTGTGTTCATTGCAGTATAGACAAGGCGCTGGGGAGCCAGACCGATGAAGGGAAACTGTACTCTGAAAACATCACCCGAATCCTGGATAAGTTGTTGGATGGATATGACAACAGGCTCCGACCTGGATTTGGAGGTAGAGGAAACCCAGTATCTTAAACTGCAGCGCTCCCCTCCCCTTAAAATCGATCTTAGAGGAAACAGGTCCATGCCCCGGACGCCTACCCCCTTTCTCCTATGGAGAGTCACACCATTGGAAGGAGCGCTCCCCCCTTTCAATATAGATGTGTCTCTTCCAAACAGATCTGGGGCGCTTTGCAGAAAGTTTGCATCTGAATTACCCCACCATAATGGAGTTGTTTACAGGAGAAACAGTTGCTTTTGATTTCCACAAAACCTTAGAAATCCAGAAGCAGGACGTCAAAGCGAAAACTGTTCCCTGCGTACACACGCTTTGTTTTGTAATGCTCCAGGGAACAAAGTTCCTCAACAGCAGCTTTGCTGTGCCCCAGTGAGAGGAGAGTGGGGAGGTGTGGGGCGGACTCATGCACTAGACAAGTTGGTGTGTAGGTACGCGGCTTGTTGAGTGAAATCGTGTCGCTATCATGCGTCTCTTTACTCCTGCCCCTGGCAGTGCTCAGAGCTTGTTTGAATGTCCGCTAGGTGCTGTGACAGAAGTCAAAACGGACATCTATGTGACCAGCTTCGGGCCCGTGTCAGACGTGGAGATGGTAAGAGTCAGGATCAATTACATACCCTAGGGGCTCAGGATGTCACCCTTCCAGCTTTGACATTCTCACCCCCACAAACCGTGGGATCTTTCTCTGGCCCTGGTCTTGTTTTGCAGGATTCATTACGGTGGCATCTGAGTGGACTGTCATTAGAGCAGATTACTAGGTTTAATCTTCTTGACAATCTCTGTCTCCGAGGGACCGAGCAGAGAGCGTTTTGCTGTTAGGTTGCATATAGCTAGTTCCACAATTGTATCAACCTAGCGGGCCGTAGCCATTTCGGCAGCTACGAAAATCTGAGAGGAATGCGTTGCAAATAAGTTTGTTTCCCAAGCTAAAGCACCGAGAGCAACTGTTGATTTGCTGAGTGTTGAATAAAGGAAATATTGGTTAAAGATGCATAAGCACCATTAGGAACATGGTAGGCATATGTGCTACAGTGCATAGCTTTACAGCAGGGCTGCCTGTTAGCAAACAG
Source organism: Dermatemys mawii (assembly GCA_007922305.1). Taxonomy (NCBI): domain Eukaryota; kingdom Metazoa; phylum Chordata; order Testudines; family Dermatemydidae; genus Dermatemys; species Dermatemys mawii. The sequence continues at coordinate 932,413 of ML677357.1, read as the reverse complement.
ACTAATAGTAAAATAAAGACATGAGTAATTCAGGAAGACTGGTGAGCTCAACCTTTTCCTTTTCTCAGTGGAGCAGTCGAAGCTATAAGGCGTGGCACCCGAATACAGGTAGCTGCAGACTCCTATAAAAGGACTCCTATTCGTTTACAACAACTACATAGAACCCAATAGCAAGAGTTTAAACTATCGAAACTAAACCATTTCCCATGCTCCCCAACTAATCATGAAGCATATCTTCATTCTAGAAATAGTGTTCGCTCTCCAGCTATGAGTCACAGTGGCTGTATATACTCTAACTTGGGTGGTTACTGTTAGGTGTTTACACTTGGGCTTCTAGGTAACTTATTTAGGTGCTTAAATGTAGATTTAGGAGACTAATTTTTAGACACACCTACTTGAAAAGTTTAGACGTGAACATTAGAAGAAGTTTTTTGCAAACATTAATTTGCAATAGTACTAAGAAGTAACTTGACATGCTGTGTAATCATTGTAATGAATATGTATAAGATTTTTGTAGCAAATATGCAAAATAATCTGCATAAGAGATATAGAGGGTGTCTTTTTTTGTTCACTGTCACTAAGTACTGAGAGTTTCTTTTAGCAATTATAAAACATGTAAAATGAGACATCTGTATCTCCTTAAAACTGCAGTCATTTGAATTAAATGATGCTTTGTGGGAACAAAATGAACTTTCTTTGTATTCATATCAAATTATCTGTTTAATGATTAATTTGCAGCTCTTCATTAAAATAGTAAGAAAATAGGATATTTTTCTCATAGACTGGCTTTTTTTTAGCAACTACTTAATGATAATAGGATTAAAGCGATTAAGCTGTGGTGAATGAAATGTAGTTACCATGTGTGTTACTTCCTCCATTGAGTTATAGTAGGTCAGTACTGTTGGCCATGACCTATGGTTGATTTGTTTTTCTGTAGGAATACACAATGGATGTTTTCTTTCGGCAGACATGGACTGATGAGAGGTTGAAGTTTAGTGGGCCAACTGAAATTCTTAAATTGAACAATTTAATGGTCAGTAAGATCTGGACACCAGACACCTTTTTTAGAAATGGAAAAAAGTCAATTGCTCATAATATGACAACTCCTAACAAACTTTTCAGAATTATGCAGAATGGAACTATTCTCTATACGATGAGGTAAGATTCTACTGTGCTGTTTCCTGTTGAACTTATTTTCTTCTGCTAATGAAGGAACTGAGTACAATTTATTTTAATGTATTTTAGATTGACCATTAATGCTGATTGTCCCATGCGGCTGGTAAATTTCCCTATGGATGGGCATGCTTGTCCATTGAAGTTTGGGAGCTGTAAGTTTTGTAAAAGTTTCAGATTTTTTAATATATATTCATATTTGAACAACAGGATGTCAGGCCCTTTAGTGACTTTAAGAACTTGAAAATGAGGTCTTAGGTAGTCATTAATGGGAGTTAACTAACTATAGGCCCATATCTCACATCAGAATCTGCTCATGCATACCACTAGGACCACGACTTTGCATAGTCAGAGGAATCCAGGCTAATGGATCCCTATCCAGGCAAGCTCATGACTATAAATTGTATTATTTTTTAGTTATTCTGACAAAGCCAAGTCTATACTGGTGCCTTTTGAACAAATCTATTGTTTTATCAGTGAAGAAAGGTTATCATTACATGCCCTGACTTATTAAAGAAACTGGTATATTCTGAATGAAGAAATATGCTGAAATGATCACATGCAATCAATAGACTTTCCACCCTCAGCTGGAGGGAACCACGCCTCTACTATGGGCAATAGCAGAGTGAGTGGGACAACTCTTAGGGTCCTGACAGTCTCAGAGACCCACATGTGGCAGATACACCCCATCAAGATGGGGCTTATGTAGAAGAAGGGGTCCCACCATTCCAAGGAGCCATAGTAATAGCTTATGTTTCTAAATAAGGCTCTTGAATAGTAGGTAGATGGGTGGTGGTTGTAGTCTATATAGTGAAGGGAGCACAACATATTCTGACTTGATAGGGAATTTTAAAATTGGACTAATAAAGAACCTTAATGTAATTCAAAACTCTCAAACTGAGGCATGTTATTAGTATACTTATGGGTTCTCAACCTGGGCATGACCACCCTCTGCCCTTCCTATGCTGCTAAATGGAAGAAAAGGGTCCTGTGTAGATGCTAGCTGCTTGGGAGCCAGGGTGGAAGAGGAAGGTTGAGAAGGAGAAGCTATTATTTCTATTGCCCTCATCCTTTCAGTCCCCCTTCCTGTTTGTTATGCTCAGGAGTTGAATCTTAATTAGAATTGAATTTTAATTAGATTAGAAAGAGTTTGTAATGGTAGGGACCAAGGCTTCTTGATTGTCCAACACCTACCACAGTGGGGCCATAGTATTTATTTTAGCCATTGGGCACTACTGTACTATAATTAATACTATCGATTATTTCCTCCATGATACCCCAGATGCCTATCCAAAAAGTGAAATCATTTACACATGGAAAAAGGGACCTCTGTATTCAGTAGAAGTACCACAAGAGTCTTCCAGTCTCCTCCAGTATGATCTTATAGGACAAACAGTGTCTAGTGAAACAATTAAATCTAACACAGGTAAGACATAGCCTCATGTAGAATTGACACGTTATAAAACACTCACTGGAAACCAACTAAATTGATCTTGTTTTTATCTCCTAACTATTTACTCTTCTTCCCCTAACTAAAATTGCTGAAAAGGTTCCATTTGTTTCCTGAAAAAGATCGATTTTCAACATATTGCTCATAGGTGGGCAAAGTTTAATGTAACTTTCAGGAACACTGCTTTTTCAGTAGCAGAAAAACATTTCAAAGTAATAACTGATTTACTGTAGCTTCCGTTGATTAGCTAAACCAGGCCTGCACAACATGCAGCCCGGGGGCCACATGCGGCCTGCACAGGCTCACTGTGCGGTCTGCGGGGGGCAAGTAGGGGTGGGGCAAGCCAAGCGGTGGGGTGAGGGGGAAGCGAATGCGGGTGGGGTGAGGGCAGGGCTTTTTGGCCCGCAGCTGTTTTTTTTGCAGCAATATGGCCCTCGCTGCTTTCCAAGTTGTGCAGGCCTGAGCTAAACGTTATATAGTAGGAGGCCCATTATTCGCCACTCTTTCCTCAAAACATAGCATATTAATTTAAGGCATTCCAAGGTTTATTCCAGTATTTTTTTTTTGTATATTGCCAAAATAATGCTGACATACTTGTCTCCTAACAGGTGAATACGTAATAATGACAGTTTATTTCCACTTGCAAAGGAAGATGGGCTACTTCATGATACAGATTTATACTCCCTGCATTATGACAGTCATTCTTTCTCAGGTGTCTTTCTGGATTAATAAGGAGTCTGTTCCAGCTAGAACAGTTTTTGGTATGCTGTGTTAAAGTCTCTGTAACAGCTCATGTCATCATTCCATTTATTCATCGCCTTTCATCGCTTATTTGTTGCAGGTGATTATTCACTTCAGCTGCTCCATTTTCATCTGCAAAGGAAAATAGGCTACTATCTCATTCAGACATATATTCCATGCACCATGACTGTAGTTCTGTCTCAAGTTGTGTTTTGGATCAACAAAGAATCTGTTCCAGCAAGAACCGTGGCTGGTATTTAATGTTTTTACCATGAAATTCATTCATTGTGTTGAATCGACTGTATTGAACAGCTACTGTAGTGTGCTGGGAATTTGTTTTTAAGTAGAGAAAGAAAAAGCTAATGGATCATAGGGAATAAAAATAAATAATTATATTGAAACCAAATAAATAATGTTAAAAAAATCCTACCAGGAACATAATTCCATTCTCAAAAAATTTACATGGTCAGTTTTGACTGTTTCTGCTATGTAATATCTATAGACATTTCAAGTACACGGAGAATTTCAGAGTTAAGATCTACCATTCAGATTTGAGAACAGGAGTTTTCTCTTGATTTTTATTCTATTAAAACCAATTCTTAGATTCAAAGAAAGCTTTACCAATAAAACTAATTAAAATTAAATGGATAGTCTTAAATTGGAGAAGTCTATGAAAGTTATGTTAAAGAGTGACAAAACGCAAACAAAAACTCCATCACGAGCTCTCTTATCTGCCTGACTCTCATGACATCCAGCTGCCTTCTCTCCAGTGATGGCTTGGGTTAAAGGGTGGTTATCAAGTTGTATATTTTGGATCCTCATCTCTGATTTTTGTTTTTGGCTTTTGTAAATTAGACTCTTCTGTTTATTTCATTCTTAATTTTTGACCTCTCCTGTGCTCATCGACACAAAAGACAAAACTTCCACCAGCCAAATGACTGAGAGGGACTGGAATATAATTAGAGCTGGACAAAAAATTCTCATCAAAAATATTTACAGTGAAAAATGGAGAAAAATTATACATTTTAATGCACTTTTCCCCATATTTTTCAACCAGGTCTAGGTATATTATTGTAAATTCCTTGGAACCCAGTCCTGTAATCTTTGTACAGACCAAACTCCTGTATTTGCTTTTCATATAAGACTGCAGGATCTAGGGTCATATTTTCAAAAATTTTGGTTGCCCAACTTCAGGGGAGAGGAGGCTTGACTTTTATGGGTCTCACTTAATTGCAATAGAACTATTAACCTATGTCCAGCTACTCATGTGCATGTTCGAGCCACTGGACACCTTGGACACAATTATTAGAAGTGCCAAGCACACACAACTTTCATTGACTTGAAATAGAGTTGTGTATGCTTGTTCATTCTTACAATCCCAACTGCATCCTAAAAAACCAAAAATGCAGAACCCAAAATTAGAGGCCACTTTTCAAAGTTTGGAAAGTAATATTTATTTTCTTAAGCATTCAGACAGCACTGTAGAGAACAATCATGTACTGGGATAAGTTGATACAATCGATTTTAAAGGGTGCTTTATTGCTATTGAAGTGCAGTGTGTATAAAACAAATTGTGGGTTGAAAATCTGACATTATAATATAACAATCCCAGTCCTGTGTAGTTCATGGAACAGTTACAGGTGATCAGAAACATCTCATGGCATATTTGGTGAAATGTATACTATTCACCTGACAGGCTGAATGGGTGATTTGGAACTGCTCAGTCTATTGGGTAAATAGGTCTCCAGACTGATTTATTTTTTAATATTTACAAACATCTGAAATGAAAACTCTTATGAGCCATTTCAGACTGAAGAGTAAATACAGAATTATGAACAGAGGAATATTCTTAGACAACACAGTAAATACAAGTGCCATTGCCAGTTTTGCTGAAAATTGGTAATAGCACCTTGTACAAAAAATACACCAAATCTATCAGTCCTTACTCAGGGCATTCAATCCAATGACTATACTGAAAGTTTCAGCAGCATATGAACTGAAGAATTTATCCCCACTAAAGCCTGAACCTGCAGTCTTTATTCAGACAAAACTCCCTTGACTCCAGAGAGTTTCACCTGCAAAATGATCGCAGGGTCAGTTCCTTACTACCTAGAGCAAATTATCTGGCCCAGTGACAAATCAGAGGCTTAAAATGTAAGGCCTGACATCCCATTATGTATCACATTGGAAAACACTGATGTTATAATTATTATCTAAGTGAATTTGACTAGAAAAGTCTTATGAATTTCCCCAAATTAAAGGTTTAAAAAGAGGGAAAGGAGAAATTAATGATGAGAGATTAAAGCTAGTTTGCTAAAACCAATTCCAATATTATATAAATGGGGCAACATTGTAAGCCGATTGAATCCCTAAAAAGGAGTGCAAGATTACAGTCTACAACTATAAGGAATGCTATGAGCCCAAGATGAAGGAGATGCGGGGTCATAAAGATCTGCTTGCTAGAAATCTCTGAAAGAAACAGTGTGGTAGGCAGAACCATCTCAGGTACAGTCGTACTGCTTTGTACTCAAAAAGGGCAATGGATTCCCAATAGCAATTTCCCTCTTTATGTGTTATTCCTGCCCTGGAGTGGAATAAAGAACATGGGTATTTCTAAGTATATCTCATGAAGAGTCATATGCAAGTTATCCTTTAGTTCACACCCACTATGTTCATGGTCTCACCACTTCATCCAGGTGCCATGTCTGTCTTAGAGCCCTCACAAACAGCCCCCTCTATTTGAATGTTTAGCTAATAGGTTCAGGATGGAAAATCTTATGAACAGATAGATATGATCAGCCTTCTCTTGTTTTTGTATCACACTGATCTATCATATTCATTAAAATCTAAGATGTGGAAAGATTCTTAAAGCAAAATTTTATAGTGCAACTAGTGAAATAAAATGAATTTTGCATAGTTATGTAAAATTATGACCTCTTTTAAAACTTACTGAGAAATATTCAAAATCTACAGGCAAAGGTAAGCAAATATAATTAGTACAATTTTTTTTCAGCTGTATTTTAGCAGGTTTTGTCAGTTCAGAGCATTTCAAGAAAATGACTTCTAAAATCATTCAGCCCTCACTGATAGGAAACTTCCAGATTCCTAATATCTAAATTCCAGTAGTGATAAGTATTTATACAGACACCAAATCCATCATTACATTACCAAATATTGCTAAATAGCACATGACCATGTTCTAATCGCAGCACATGAAATCTTGAAAAGTTCACCCGTGCACATGTGAGACATGAACTTTTGGCATTGAACTATATCTCAATCTTATGTGTACTTCTGTTATGAAAATGTCTGCCAGATTTGGGGGATGGGAGATACTATTTTTTAAAAAAATCTATTTGCATTTTATTAAAAACATGTTAGATTATAACATTGGAACAGTGGTACTCAACTGCAGATAGTTGACAAGCTGCATCTTGAGAGAGAGTTGCAGAGAGAACCCTAAAATAATCAGCTCTCATAGTCCAGAAGCTGCAGTGAGATGTTACATCAGTATGTGATGATACTGCATTCTCATTGCTCAGCATCATTCATAGCATACTGATGATCAATACAACGAAGCATAATATTTTCTACCTTCTCACTCATCCTTTCCTCATCACTGGGAGGAAAGAAGCTGTGTTCTGCAATCTATTTACTTCAATGTATGCTATCCCCAGACCCACCTGCCACAGTAAAGAGTGAGCACTGATCTTGGAAACTTGCATGCCATGAGATCTCTTTGTTCTATCAGGCATCTGTGGGGAATACATGAGTGATCAACCCTATTCTTGCTTAAATAGGAAGAATGAGTAGAAGGTTAGTCAGGCATATGTATGTCATAAGACATGAAAAACATAATTTGGGTCAAGAGACAGAAGTTCAGACTTGTTCTGTTGGAAGAAATGTGGATCTTAAAGGTTATGGCATTTCCCACACCTCCAGGTTTGTAGGAATATGCAAATACTGCATAGGGGACTATTCCTCAGACACTTCCTGTTCTTATCTAAATGTTCTCAGGGCTCTATCCTGCCACTGGTCTTTATGAAGAACTCCCATGAATTCTGTATGACATTGTATATCCCTCTAATGTAAACTCAAAAGGTTGGGGGGAGGAGAGAAGGATGCTGAAATTACGTCACTAAACTATACTATTTTAACCTGGATTACTGCAATAGATGGTTCTCACTAACCCATAGGTAAAATAGCCATTTGAAATCTGAGCTCTTCCCTTCTTTTGTGACCCTCATGTGATTCCTACAACTACTTACTTTAGAAAGTGGTATTTCCAGGCATGCTATTAGTCCAAGTTTTAGCATCATTCTAAAAAGAATCCCTAACCAATAGCTGGGTATCTTAACTTTACATTTGTGTACCATTTTAAAATATGGCATACAGTTTCAGGTGGCTTATTCACTATGGTTAGAAATACAAATATGCACTATTTGAATCACAAGGAGTACTTTGCAATTTGTTAATCACCTGATAGGAAGCACAGTAATGAAACAATAGGAAGTGTAATCTATATATTTATAAGCAATATGGATATAAGCAAAATCCTAATACTTTAATTTTCATTCTGTTATTTTAAAGGGATTACTACAGTTCTAACAATGACCACTTTAAGCATCAGTGCTCGTCACTCTTTGCCCAAGGTGTCGTATGCTACTGCCATGGATTGGTTCATAGCTGTGTGCTTTGCCTTTGTCTTCTCTGCACTTATCGAGTTTGCAGCTGTCAACTACTTTACCAACCTTCAGACTCAGAGAGCAATGAGGAAGGCAGCCCGGGCAGCAGCACTAGCAGCAGCACTAGCAGCAGCAACTGTACCGGCAGAGGACGAGATTGTCTCGGTAATTGCTCATTTTTCTAATAATAAACATCATATAGGACGAGACAGCCAAAGTAGTGAATGCAAAACAATTGAACAATGTTAAAGTGATCTGAGTATGGAACAGATTACATAACTGAGTCACATCAATTCAAATGTCAAGGAAGTTATTGCTGTAACATCAGAAGATGAACGTAGTTCATTTTTAGTTGTTTGCATAAAGTGGAGATATTCTTCAGTCATTCTGAAGAAGAATAATTAATTAATAATTAATTGTCTTTAATTATTTTGTATAAAGCAAAATAATTAAAAAAAAACAACATTAGAGTGGTACACACAAATACTTTCTTTCAGTAATGCAATAAGTACTGTGATTCAGGGAAATAATCACCCTATGCAGACTACATCATAGTAAGAGTACAGAATTTGTAGGGCACTGTTCAAAAAAGAATGAAAGCATGCATTAGCTAGATGGTTACTGGATCACTGTAATATACATACCATAAGTGGGTCAACTGGGGGAAGGGGAATTAGCTTTTACATAAACTTGGCATCTGTTACTTGCATAAAGAGCTGTGTTGGTGTAAGCTTTGAGAAAGACACAGAGATACAGTTTTAAAGGAATGGGGTAAATATTCAGCACATGAGATCCACAGGAATGCTTTCTTTTATCAAAAGCAAGATATGTTAAAAGGTTGAAAATTGGTTTTAAATATTTTCACTACCAAGTCTCCCTAAGTAATATATGGCTGCCATTATCACCACCTTCAGTTTATTTACATGCAGAACACTAATCCAAGGTAAGTTAATATTATCTTCATCTCCCTTTACAGATAGGGAACTGAGGCACATCAAGATTAAAGGACTTGCCCAGGATAATCCAGAAAGTGGGTAGCACAACTGAACCCAGTTCTTTTGAATATCAGTCCACTGCCTTAACCACAAAGCTATCCTTCTCTGTTTCAAACCTCAAAGTCCCTAGCTAAAATATTTCTATTTAGGTATGTTTTAGTACAGCTAAATCATTTAGTACAGTAATAAGTTAGATGTACCCCAAACTATTTAACGAGTAGTAGAATTCATTTACTAACAAAGGTAGTTGTACAGCCTGTTGCTGCTCCACACTGAAATAAAAAAAACATTTTCCTTGAGATCAGTGGCAGAAGAATTGGGCTCATAAATCTCAGGGCTCATCTAGAAAAAAACAGTTAGTGTGTGGCAAGCTGGAGTACAAGTCTACAGTGCACTAGTATGCCGTTCCCTTTGTGCTTTAATATACTACTATAAAGCAGAGTAGATTAAAGTGTTCTAGGGAACTTTTAGTGCATGGTGACAGGGTAGACACGGACAACTAGCATACTGTAGATATACTGCAGCTTGCCACACACTAACTGTGTGTCTAGACAAGCCCTCAGTGTATTTTAGTAAAGATTTATTTTAGCACTGGGAAAAAATATGAGACTCCAAAAATTAAAAAAAACCAGATTATTCTCATAACATCTTTTGTCTTTCATAAAAGTTTAAAGAAACTGTATCACACATGACAACTCCAAAAACGAGTGTTTTTTTTCTGGCCCAGACTGTGTAAAATGAGATTAAAGATACGCGCCCCCACACCAAAAAAAAACAACAACCCTCAAGCAAGACTTACTGAGAAAAGCTAGTAATGTGTGATAGAGTTTGCAGAAGTTTGCAATAATGGATAATGAAAAAGTAGATTTTCAATTTTGATGAATCTTGTAAATAAATATACGTAAAATAAATCTAGTTGTACAGGTAAAATATTTACATTTTTATTATTCTAAGGAAACCTTAATAATAAGTTTGCCTCATCAAAACTTACAGTACAAACAGATAATATATTTGTTAATGTTCACATAAAGTAATTTTTTTCAAATGTCATGACATTTGAGCAAGGCTCAGTTGTTATGACTGAAATATTATCATTTGACTGAGGACATTACATACCCTATGGGCTGTATATTGTAACAGCAAATTAATGCTACAAAGGTAAAATGCTACAGATCTAGAGACTAGGTGCACTTTAAAAGATTCCTAGTCCTCTTTTTTTTTTTTTTTTTTTTTTCAAATATAGCATTTTCACAGTAAATTACTCAGGCAAATATCAAAATACTAAGTTAAATAGATCACCTTGTATGCCATAGCAAAAGAAAATATTAACAAAAAACACATCACTATCTTAGAATAAGAACCCTAAACTAGAAAGTTATTTCAGGTCTGAATCCGTGAATGATGCTCTTCATTGTTTGTTCCGTTTAAGGACCCAAACATATAGAATACAAAAGAAAATATGATACGATCTGTAAATGGTCCATTATATATAAACAATTAAATTAATTCCTAGAGGACAGAAGGAGGAAAAAAGAACAATGTGACAATGGCCTATAAAGTCCTGTGTTCTTGGAGAAGGGCAAAAATGTAATTTTTACACAATTTAGAGTTCAAACACAGTAGGCAGAGATATTGAATCATAGCCAGCAAAACACTTGTGTAAGTACTGCAATCAGTAAAATTCTGAGATCCCAGAAGAAAAAATATATATTAGAAGATCCAACTCCTCTTCACAGGTAGACAAACATTTGCCTCTATTTTTTTTTTTTTTTGAAAGACATTGATACACACAGTGGAACCTGACAAAGTGGCTCAAGGGGGCCTGGCAGGAAAACTTGCCCGATGGAGTTTCTATTTGCTGTTCCCAGAAGTATCAGTGAGGAGGCTCACCCACAGCACTGGTTGTCAAAGGCATCATGAGCCTGATCCTGCAGGTGCTGAGTGCCCTCAGCTCTCACAGAACAGAGAGTTTAGCAGAACTCTTCCAATGTTAACTCAAGAGTCTCTAGTGAAAAGAACATTACATTCATGTTGCAATTGTTCAATCAAATACCAAAATCCAATCAGCACCTTCATTATGCTCAACCTCTTCATCAGTTCTCAAAAACCTCATATTGGGTTTCAGAAATTTACAATCCTGGGTTTTGGATATGATTCCGCTCTCTCTTACAGTGAAGTTAAAATGCTTCAAAATCCATATAAGGGAGAGAAGCTACTGAGCCATTTCACAGAGGAACTCCCCTATTTTCAAGCTCTCGTGCAGACTGCACAGGGGTTTCAGCTTCCCCAAAACAGGGCCCATATTCAGCCACATTTTCTTCACACTGAGCGATTACAGCAAGTGACTTTTTGCATTTTGCCCTCGTCTGCATAGTCTGATGTGGGGTGACTCTGCAACAGATGCTACAAAGCAAAGGAAGTGAGAGCTTGGCTGCTAAGGACATTGCTCCCCATAGCTATTTTCCCAGTCATGCCAGGGCTTGATTCTAAAAAGCCAAGTGGCTCCCACAGCTACTGGAGGGATTTGTATGTTCTCCATACCACTGCAGCCCAATCTGAACACAGGCTAAAAGTCTGATCTTGCAGAAATCAATAAAGCAAACAAAGTTTGAAACTCTCACTCTGTAAAGTTTCTCAAGGGTTTAAATCACAAAAAACTGTAAAAGTAAGTAGAATCAATACTTTAATTTTTTTTCAGCGTTTTAGCAATAAAAGTCAGCAAAGGAGTAGTAAAATATCTAAGAAACACACTCTACAAATATTTTCCTTAACAGAGCTATTTACAAGTAATACACGGCACCTAGAACTAGGAAAGAAGCAAAAACCAACTAAGCAAACTATATAAGCCCTATTGAAAAGTTTCCAAATTTTAAAAGGCTGCAAACAGCAGTGCATAGATAGATCTTCTCTCCAAGCAGAACTTCAGAACTTGTATCTTCAGAGAGTCAGGAATCTCTTTTTATACCTGTGGAATATTGTTCCACTTCCACCCTGCTGGTTTTGCATAAAGATGTACCCATCTCCTCAGGAAGAGGAAAGGGAAAAGCAAGGGAAACCACAACAAGAATCAAGAGTTTTTATGAACTAGAAGAAGGAGATGTAGCAAGCAGTTACAAAAATGGCTTCTTGAGGCCTGCAACTGCTTGGCTCTGTCAGACTGAAAAGGCTGACCTCCCCCATAAAGGCATGCTGGGAAAAAAAAATCTTGTAAGATTTTTGCAGCCCTTGTTCAAGGGGAGTTAATAGGACCTAGAATGTCGTTAAGGAAGGAGTTTTGAGGAAAAGTGGTATGTGTCTATGTTTTGTATACTGTTGCTGTAAAACTCTCCTATTTGTCTTGTCTCTTTTTCATTCTCTTTCTAGAGCCGTGCCCCTTCTGTTTTTTATTCAGTTCTTATGCTTTGGTTCCTTACTCTTTATGTGATTATAAGTCATATCATAGCTTTCTTTTACAGTTCCTTTTCTCTCTGATTTCTGCAAGGTCTATTTCTTCTTGTTCTAGATCCTTGTATAATATTGTTGCAGGACTTTCTGTATTTTCTAAGATGTCCTCTGTGTGTCTCAGAATCATTTTTTAACCAGCCCCTGTACTATTGTCCCTCAACGATGTTTTAAAGAGGAAAAAATTTCTCTAAACCCCCACCTTCCTAAGTAGCCACCAAGTTCTCTGCTTCACATGATTAAAAGAAATTATTTAATTAAAAATCTTCACATTCTCTTATGCCCTCAGAGCTTGTCTCCTTTTCTGCTCTGTTCTATTATTTCTCCCGCATAGTAAAAAAACAACAACCTTTTTTCCACTATAATGGTGGGTTTTGTTTTGTTTTTTGGTGATTGCCAGGTGTTTAGCTTTATCAGTTGGGTTTATCAGTTTATCAGTTGAGAGTTTCAGGAGAAATACAGTGAGCAGTGTTTGTGTCAGAAGGAAGAGTGCTATCTGCCTTCTATCTTTATAGAACTTCTTAAATAGTGAAAGCTGATAGAGAATGTTAAGGTTGGGCTAGTTACTGAAGAGTCCAAGAGCAGAAAATATAAAAGGGTTGTGTCTGTGTTAGATTGGGAATCATTCAGTGCTACCAATACAATTTTATTAGAGGTATTATTGGGGTGAGTTACAGTGTAAATAAGACACCAGCATTTTTGTCATCATGTCTGCTAAGCCTGCCTCAACCAGTCTAAGTGAGATGATGGTGTGTATGCCCCTGTCTATACAAACACTTCCACTGGTGGTATAATAACAATGAGATAGTTGCACCAAACATTTCATTGTAACAGACAAGACCAGAGAGAGAAGATCTAGTATTGATGAAAATTCAGAGAGTCATTTAAAAGCTTTAGTTGCTTGAATAGTTTTAAACCCTTCAAGTTAAAGTGGATTCAGAATATGTTCATTTTTTTACAATTCCAAATCTAATTTTGTCTACTACAAAAATCATTCAAAATACAGTAGAAGTGTCCCTCTCACCCTTTGGGATAGTTAATTTTGTTCAAATGCCTCTTCTATTCAAAATCTCTTGCTAATACATTATTACATAATCCTCCATCAAACCTCTGCAGTCTAAAAATAGAGAAGGCACAGGGCCAAATTCTATTTTGTCATACTCAGTGGAGTTGTTACAAACTCCCATTAAGTCCTTGGACTATAAGATACAGTGGACTGAATTCTGCTCTCGGTGAAGTGATCCAAACCCAGAGTGACTTCACTGGTTGCCAAGGAGTCACTATGAATTTACCTCAGGTTGCTCAGAGCAGAATTTGGCTCATTGTATTTGTCAGCTACAGGTGATCTCTGTGTGAAATACAAAACTCCGGGCATTCCACTCCAAAATATGACAGCAACAAGCTGAGAATGCATCTGGACCCTGATGGAAGCCCATTTTTATTCTTACAGTAATTACATTGTTCCAGCATATCAAAAACAAACTCAGAACCTATAGCATAGAAAAGTGGTGCAGCTTTTGAATTTTATTTCATTTAAGATATATGTTTTAAGTGTTATTCATATGGTTTCTTCACAGCTCTCTTTATTCAATCGGCTCAGATCCTGATAGTGTTGCATGGGTCCCTGGGTGCCTCACAGAACCCTCTGGAATCTCACTGACTTCAAGAGGAAGCCAGGGTCCCCCAGTACAAAAGAGGACAGGGACCTTGGTATGAGTGCCTGTTATACAGTATCCAAGAGCTTTTACAGCATGGCAATCACAGAGCTTAACAGGGATTATTTCCTATACAGCTGGTCAGAATTTTTGATGACATTTTGATAAAACAAATGAAATGTGGAAAAAAACAACAAATAAAAACACTTTCCAATTACATATTTTTTATGAAAGCTTTTTGCTGTTTATTTTTTCAAACAGCTTTTTCCTAAGCCACAAAGTGATATGGCTCAGACAGTAGAGGAGTCTTATGTCTTTAAGCAACATTCCTCAAGTGTAGAGGAGCCTGATGTTCTTCCAGTATAAAGGATTTAGTCCCCTGTGATTACATCAATCAGAATATGTTGGGCATAGTTAATGAGTATCCTGATGTGGCTGACAGGAGAGGGCAAGTAACTGATGATCATTTGGATCCACATAAGTTAAACATTTTCTAGAGCTACAGAACTGGGTGATAGGGATGGAAGAGAGTTAAAATCACACACAGATATGTTTTAAATGTCTTGTATTTCAAGATATGAGGGTTTTCCCCCCACTAGCATTTAGACATTTTTGCACAGTATTGCAGATTGATCTCAGTAGTCACAGCAGCACACATTAAAATAGGACGAAACAAATGTGATTGCACAGTACAGTGAAGGACTATCACTTCTTTTTGTATAAAAGCTGCAAAGATTGCACAAAGTAAGGGGAGAGACTGACTTCTGCTCACATTTCCACAGGGGCCACTCCAAAATAATTCCATTTAAATTGCTGGGTTGGCCCCAGTGTATCCAAGAGCAAAACTTGCCTTTAAATATTTAACATAAATAACATACAATAAATATATTTTATTAGAGGCTTAGCAGTGTCAATCTGCATTTTGATGTGTCATTCATGGAACTGCATTGAGATAGCAAGATCATAAATCTTTAAAAGAACTGTTTTTTTACTTGCTGAGATGTGATGTTGGACTTCTGTGTTTCTTCTGCAGATGTTAATAGTGTTACTAACAGCTGTGGGCCCAACTGTGCCAATTCCTTACTTGTTTTATATGTTGGTGATGGAATCAATAGATGTTGGGAGCAATGTAGAACTTTGGAGAGAAGGTTACTAATCAAGGGCCAGACAGTGAACCTCTTATACTGACTGGTAAGCAGTTACTCAGAAGGTTGGTCTTGTTGATTTCATTGGGACTACTCTTATGAGTAAGTGCTCACCAGTGTGAGTAAAGGCTCAGTAATCTGGCCCACTTTGGAAATATATTTAATATTTTCAGTGGTGTTTTAGTTTTATATCTCCATCACTGGGATCTAAAAGAGTGTTTTTAGAGTCCTTTTGCCATTAGGTTAACAAACAAAAATAAGAAAGAAATCTCTATCGATTATTAATTATTTTTATTATCTAAGTTTTGTAGTGTCTGGGTCCAGATCCTCAAAAGTAGTCAGGCACCTATCACCCATAAAGGAAGTTAGGCCCTTGAATAATCTTTGAGGATTTAAGGCCACTGTTTAGTGATTTTATTTATATGGTGTAGCACTGGTAGGAATGTCACATATTCATAGGTATATTAATAAGAGGAAAGAGGGAAAAGAGTAGGACATATGCTTTTTTCTTGTTTAATGCTTGACCAGGCATATTGAGCTTTTGCACTAATTTCATTTTCATTCCAGTGTGATGACAGCAAAATTCTATATCCTTAGCCTAGTAAATTACAAAGGAAATACGAAATATCACATTTTTCTTTCTGAAAGTTTAGAGTTAATGCCATTATTTTCTTTTTACTTCACTGTACTGACAGAAAAAGCACATAATCTTAAGTGAGCAAAGGAGACAGCAATAAGAACAAGTACAAACTGTTTTAAAATTTGTTGATATCTAGGCACCTACATAAGATGTTCATTTTAGTGCCATGCTACAAGCTGCACTGACAGCAAAATCACATATCCACAGTACAAAGGAATGCAGATTTATAGATAATTTCAAAGTGATTTTTAATTAGAAATACCCAGAGAAAAATATACACAGGAAACTAATAACATACACACAACATCCCATATGAAAACAGAGAAGACTAGAATACAGAACTGCATATACTCCAAAGCCATATTTGCTCTCTCTTTTCTAACTGGAGGTAAGGGCCTGATCCTACAATTTGCTGAGAGCCTCCTGAGTTATGCCAAGGAAACCTTAGCAAAGTCAATGAGAACTGAGGGAGATCAATATCTGGATGAAATAGACTCCTCGCTGCTTTGTAGGCATCCAAAGGATATAAATTAGTTTTGTTGAATGACCTTAGTTAGTCCTAGACAGCATCTTACTACTCTATGCAGTACAGTACCTCCTGTTTAGTATTGAGTCATTGTGCAAAGGTCCACATGCATGGGTCAGACTGCAGGCATGGATGTTTTTCATTGTGCGGCAACATCACAAATCTGCACTGCCAGCAAAGAGGCCATATAAAGAAGCCAGTTTCTTTTGCAATTTGTCAACTCAACTAACAGTGTTTGAGATATTGTCTTAGATGTGCTGGACAAGTTTGCTTTATTATATGCCATAAAAGCAGGGATTAACATAGCTTGCTAGTTGCAATAGTTCATATATTTTCTTTCTGTTTAGTATTTTAGCAAATTTCATCACTGCACCCTAAGCTCAGTGCTCCTTGTCAAAGAAAACACTCAAAAGGGAAAATTTAAATAGAGAAAATTAATGACTACAGCAACTACTCAGCTGTCACAGAACCCCATCCCCAAGTACAAACTTTATCAGTTTAATTTGAATGAGAGCCAGAGGTTGTTGCCTCCTCTTGCTGCTGTTCCTTTGTCCAGAGTCATAAAATCATAGACTATCAGGGTTGGACGGGACCTCAGGAGATCATCTAGTCCATCCCCCAGCTCAAAGCAGGACCAGCCCTCAATTAAATCATCCAACAGAGTTTTTGCCCCATATCCCTAAATGGCTCCCTCAAGGATTGAACTCACAACTCTGGGCTTAGCAGGCCAATGTGCTATCAGGGCTCAGCTAATGCACTAGAAACAACACTTTAAAGTTGCAGCTTGGGCTAGAACTTGGGCTCTGAAGCCTAGGAATGGAGATGGGCTTCAGAGCCCAAACCCCAGGCTGAGCAGCAAGATCAAAGTAATTATTTTTAGAGCACTAGTGTGATCCCCGCTAGCCTAAGTCTGTCTAGCTGGGCTGTGTAGATATACCCATTTCGACCATGGTGTCTCCACGACTTCAGTGTATTGAATCCTGATTTCCACCCATGAAATTCAAGGCAGAATTTGGTCCAATCACTGTATGTCAGAATGCTGTTTACTGACAAGTGATATGATGAAATAACAAACACTTAAAAAAAATTCTGCTCATTCTCCTGCACTGTGGAAAGACCAAGTCCTCTTGCACTAAAGCTAAAGACAAACCACATTGTGTATCTAGCAATATTTCAGTTTCGAAAGCAGGGCACAAAAGCAGAATGGGATAGTGACTCTGAGCGAAAGTAATGGCTCAGGCTCAAACAGTCAGTCTGTTTAGAGAAAAGGATTATTATGATTAGTGCCAGTGCACATGGATAACCCTCTTTCTGTTTCTGTGACACATCTGTGGATGATCCCCCCTTCAAACCTGTCTGCTGCTTGCAGTGTAACTGGAAAATACAAAAATCAAACATCTGTGTTCCAGATAGACATAGCCTCACAGTATGTATGCCACTTATAATCCATCTGCAAAACATGTTACTCTTCAGTTACTTGACATAGTGTGGGCAGGGGCTTGGGATTCAGGAAAGAAACAGGGGGCAGAAACAGAGAGAGAGAGAGGAAGAGCATGATCTGTTGTGCAAATATAAGCTTATTTTTCCCTACTGCTTTCTGTTTATGTCTTCTTAGACCAAATCCTGAAGGTGAATACACATACACAACTTCCATTGATTTCACTGGGAAATCAGTATGTGCATCCATGAGCAGAATCTGGCCTCTTGTGATCAGTGTGTGGTTCTCTTTCATATTCTAGTAGTGATACTAAATGCTAAGAAGATAATTCTTTTACATCCCTTTTGTTTACCAAACAGAAGACATATTGTCAGGTTATCTGGTTATCTGTAAGTGCATGATATTAACAATAGGTTACCATAGAATAGAATAACTGTTTCAACGTAGGCTTTATATGCTCTCTTTATATGCTAAAGGCCCAATCCTTCAGATTCTGCACTGAAATGACGTCCAGTGCATACAGTAGCTGAAGAACCAAGTCATAAAGCATATACAATAAGACACTGGGATGTTCTTAAATGAATGTCATAAAAATAAATGTCAAAATAATGAATTTTGCAGAGGTTTGTAACCAAAATTAGATATCCAATACATTTTACTGTGCTATACAATTCAAATATAAAAACACAGAAATGGCCATATTGGGTCAGACAATGGTCCATCTAGCCCAGTATCCTGACTTCTGACAGTGGCTGGTGCCATATACTTCAGAGGAAATGAACAGAACAGGACAAGTGTTGTCCAGTACCAGTTTCTGGCAGTTAGAAGACACCCAGATTATTGGGTTACATCCCTGACCATGCTGGCTAATAGCAATTGATGGATCTATAAACTTATCCATAAACTTATCTAATTCTTTTCTTAACCCAGTCATACTTTTGGCCTGCACAACATCCGCCGCCAGAGAGTTCCGCAGGGTGATTATTCATGGACTGTGCATTGTGTGAAGAAGTAATATCAAAACTCTATTTTATAATACAAGTATTCTTGTTAATCTAATGATATTTAAATTGCTGAAGACTTCAGTCATCAGTTTCAGTCATTCTGTTTCTGCAGAGGATGACAGTGAAGACCAACAGAGCTTTTTCAGATTCACATCCACAGAAATTATACCCAATTTAAGTGGCAACATTTCCATCTTTAACCCTGAAACATAGGTTCTTGGGACACCTTTCTTCCTCAGCTTCTGTAAGCCTCAAGCCTAGCTATGATGATAGTAGACAGAACTGAGTAGTATCAGTGAATCCACTGGACTATAAACTCTTTGGTTAGGGGCTGTCATTTGTTCTGCGTTTCTACAGCAGCCAGCACAACAGGATTCTGGTTCATGACTGAGGCTCTTATGTGCTAAGGTAATATAAATAATAAATAACAGACTCACATGGTAGAAAAACTTCAGTGGCAGGAATCGAGAGAGAATTACGATAGAACTGAGCATAGATACCTCCCTGATAGTTAAGGAGCCCCAGGAGGGTTCATCCGTGCTTAATAAGCACAGTCAACCTGTTTTTAGTCTTTCTGAATCAAGAAGAATAGGAAAACATTTGACAATGAACTGGCATTGTCTGGATCCTTTATAGGGAAGGCAAACACAGTGGGTCTGGCTGAATTTTATAGATTTCATGGCCTGGCTGGGTTCTGAGCGGCATAATTTGGCAAGGGGAACAATGGAGGAACAGATGTTGATGTCAGTGAACAGTGATGGTCAGTGCTATTCTGCAAAGCATGAGAAACAGCAGGGTTTCATTTTTATTAAACAGATTATGCTATAAAACAGTGGCAGAAAAATCCTAGTTAGAGAAAATGTCTGTCCTCAGCTATCTGTATGCAACTTCTGTTGGAAGCAATGGGATTTGTGTGCACATATCTGAAGGTAGAATTTGGTCCTATAAGCTGAGGCTTTGACATAGAAGAGAAGTAGGGAATTTATGTCTACTTAATCTCTTTTCTTCTGTGTTCTCTAGTCTGTTTTTTCTCTTTGGTTTCTCTTCTGATCAATTGTCTTTCTCTCCCTCACCCAGTCTCCATATATAATAATGGTAACACAACATTATATATAGAACACTTTTTCTTCCATCATCTTATATCAAAGTTCTGAGCTAAATATTGCCTCAGGTATCTTTTGTGTTGTGAGAGTGGTGCACATATGTACACCTGCTGACTGACTCTGGCCATTAGCATGTCTATATGTATTAGCTTTGTGACTACTTTAAACTGTGCAAAAGGAATAAAAAAAAAATAAACCCTCAAAAAACAAAGTAGAAAGGCAGAAGGAAGCCTAATTTTAGTATGTTGAGAGAAATTGCAAATTCAAATCTCACAGCTGAGAATCTGGTAATGTTTTCTCCCTACAGCATTCTGACTCCAATTGTAACTTGAAGAAGCGAATGAACTCCACAACTTCTCAGATGGACCAATCCTCTGAAGCCAGCATAATGTCCAATAGTGCATCTCAAGGACAACCGATGTCTATTCCCCCACCAGCCCCCCCACTGCCACCACCACCACTAGCAGCAATTGGAGGCACTAGTAAAATAGACCAGTATTCCAGGATCCTCTTTCCAATGGCATTTGCAGGATTCAACCTGGTATATTGGGTTGTTTATCTTTCAAAAGACACTATGGAAGTGAGTACTAGCATTTAATTGTCTTCAACTGTTACAGAATGGAAGTATGCTTTGGGAGCCAGCATTCTTTTTAAATGAACCTTGGAACTTCAGTTACTCAGTTCTTTGCAGCATGGAAATTTGTAATAACATACATAAGCAGCCGGTAAGACTAGAGTGTTGAAGACAAGGAAGTAATGCTATTCACAGGGGAAAAATTAAAAACTTTTCTTTGTACATACTTTGAGTAGGTTGGGGGCAGTGGTCTAAGACTGTGGATATGACAGTATTCCTAGCATATATATATATATATATATATATAATATACACACACACACACACATATATAATTTTATTTTTTTCATCACAATCTTGCAAGGTGTGACAAGGATAGTATTTGTTAAAGCAGTTCAATGAAGAAGATAAGAACCCTAATATCTCCTATGATTGCCTTAAGATGATGAGTTTATTTTGCATGGTCTCCTAAAAAAAGGGAAAAGTTTAAGATGCTTTCTAAACATTAAACAGTAGGAAACAACTTGGCTGCATTTGCATTATACTCTCTCTAAATACTGCTGTATCATTAATTATATATATACACACACATACATACACACATATATAACCCTGCTGCATCTTTTTACCTCAATAAAATTTGAAAACACACATGCATCCCCCACCCCACACCCCATTCCTCTTTGCATAACTCTTTAAAGGACTTTTTTTTTTTTTTGCATTAAACAGCACAATGTCCTGTCCTTAGTATTCCTAGCCTCAATCCTAGGTGGTGTGGAAAAGATGCATATGATGCAAATGGAATGCTCCTGGGATAAGCTGGGATTAGTTTATCATTTCCAGGCACTCATTAAAACCATAAATCTTTGTTCTAATAGCTTAAATTGTCCTTTGAACTTATTCTCTTTCACCTAAATATAACTGATGGGACAAAAGAATGATGGAAACCATGAGATGTTTACTTTGTTGCCATGTTGTCTTTGAACCACCTAA
Organism: Dermatemys mawii; assembly: GCA_007922305.1. Classification (NCBI taxonomy): domain Eukaryota; kingdom Metazoa; phylum Chordata; order Testudines; family Dermatemydidae; genus Dermatemys; species Dermatemys mawii. The sequence continues at coordinate 910,850 of ML677357.1, read as the reverse complement.
TACATTGCACTGGATGTTATGAATATACTTTGCTTTGTGTGTGAGAGTTACAGAGATAATGGCCAGATTTGGGCAATACTGAATACACAACAGAGAGTGAAAACATATATATTTCTCTATCACACACACACACACACATACATACCGATCAGAAATATTCAGATTCCCCTAAAACAAATATATAAAATACATAGTTATTACAAGAACGAGTAGTATGAGCATTTGGGAAGATCCTCAGCTATTGTAAAGTGGTGTAAAGTCCACTGACTTTATAGGAGCTGTTCTATTTTGTACCAGATGAGGATCTCACTCTGAAATTCTAAACTGAGGTATGGAAAATGAAAGACTATTGTTGCTTTCCCACAGTAGCTATGAAAAAATTAAGTTGAACCAGGTATATTACCATAAATATTATTCCTAGACTTTTTAAAGGCTTCTCAAATAGTGCTGATTGCAATCATTTTTCGTGTTTCACTTTTAAATGCTCCCAAAAGGCACACACAACTGAAAAAAATCTTTTCAGTATTAGCCTTATAGTATGGCAGAAATCTTAAAGCAGAACTACCAAAAGAAGAATATTGACACTTTGTCAGTGTTTCAGTATCTTTCAGACACCTTTCCATAAATTACATTTTGCTTTTTGTTTATTCATTTGTGAAGAATGATGGCTTTGATATTCATTGTTAGAATTATAATCTATTATACTATCTCACTAACTTTTCATTATTGATTAAATGCCTATAGTCGCTTTGCTATGTTAATCTTTTCTAGTCAAGGCGTAAGTGAATTCTGCAAAGTCCAGGCCATGTAAACAGGCCAATTCAACTCAATTTGCAGGATTCGGCCCAAAGTCACTAAACAGAGATACATTACTAAAATAAATTGTTTTAACACACTGAATCCTGCCACAGTACCTTTGAACGTCATTAATATTTTTATCGCCCTGACTACATTGGACCAGTGTATAACTTGTATAAGAAGGCAGTGGAGATTAGTCAATACACTTGCATCTACTTTATGGAAGTGGCACATTTGGTCCATAGAGCCTTACTTTTCCCCAAAAAAGTAGCAAACTATGCACATTTTTATATAATAGTCCAGTTTTATTAGATTTTTTAAAAAATCAATTACCAGTGTATAACTTGTAGAGTAGTATTATCAGGAACTAATGTCCCCATTCATGAATATGCTTGAGTACTTTGCAGAACTGATGAATAGAGCACAGAGCAAAGTTACACACATGCTTAAATGTTTTGCAGGATTAGGGCCTACAAGAGATCTGGATCACTATAATATGGACCTTATGAAGTTATAGTTTTAATTATTTATCACTTGGGCTTCACAAATGAATAACAGCTTGCATGTGTGTTTGCATTTTTTAAAAAATAAATCCACTTTGTACAGTCGGATCTCATAATCTAAGCAATAAGTAATTGGATGAGAGACCTTTAAGGAAATCATACAATAGATGTTGCAATAAGTGGTTTTGGTATTTATGGAGGTGGTACTTTTACCCCTTTAGTCTGTATTCAATCAAGATTTCTAGGGTATGTTTAATGATGAAGTGTGGGGCTAGAACTACTGGGTCAGATCCTCAGCTGATTTAAACTGGGTGTAGTTTCTTTGAGCAAGGTCAAGGGAATGATGCCACTTTGTACTAGCTGAGAAACTGACACCATTTTTTAGATGAGACATAACGCCAAGCTCTGGATCCCTTGTAATTCACTGCTTTGTGTAAGAGCAGGTGTGTTAACACAGGTGTCTTGGTTGTTTTCCAATTCAGATCATTATATAGTCTGCCCAAATTCTTCTTTTTATTTCAGTAGGTTACAGTATTCTTCTTTACCTCATGACCTGGAATCAGACCCTTACCTGGAGTGAATCTGCATAGTTTCACTGAAGTCAATGGACCTATGCCGATTTACACCAGCTGAAGATCTGTCCCCTAGATTTTTGGGAAGTATTGCTGTTCACTATCAAATAGTTACATGCAATCTCTGTATAGTTTGCATGGTGTGTCAGCTGATAAAATTTATAAAGCACTTTGGGATTCGTAATGAGGTGCAGTGCTTTATAAATGTTAAATCATTATCATTAAATAATTTTTGTATTAGAAAATAGTACAATTCTGGAAAACACAATAAAAAAGGAAAAAATAAAAATATTAGAAGCACAGATGCAATAATTAGATTTTTGTATATTGAAAGAAGTGTCTTCCTGTGCTTACTTATTCTGAATGTTGTTTATATAAGCAGAACAATAGAAAATGCCACAAGGAAAAATATACTATAAATACTAACAAAATCATCAAGGGAAAAATGTTATTCTAATGTATATATAAATCTGATCAACTTAAGCTAAAAACTGTAACTGAACATTTATGCCCATTGGTCACAGATATAACACAAGCTAAATTTATGGCCTCTTTGTACCAATCCATCTGCTCAAGGCAGCAATAAACCCAGTGGATCCAAGCATTGGAGGATTTCTCTTAGAGAGAGGAATCCACTGATGGCAGAGTGCTGACACAGCAGGTTATACTGTCCTCCTAAAATCTGGATTATGGAGCATGGCTGGAGAAAGTTGATGCCCTGGGACATTACTGAATCCAGCTGAACTCTGGATGCTTGAACAGACCCTTGCAGCCTTCCAAGCTGGTTTGTTTTATGCAGTTGATACTTCATGACATTAGGAGTGGGGGTTGCATAAATAGTGTAATGCCAGACCCTCTCTCCCCATTGGTCCTGTGCCAAGTACAATTCAGCTGGATCAGAGAATCTCACAAATAAGTTCAGCAATTTTTTTGTAAAATTGCTGGTTTGATCTATGTTGGAGCCCCCCCAAGACCTCTTTCACTTGGTTATCAAAGAACTTATTTTAACTCCAGTCTTGTCACTCAGGCTCCTTTAGTTTGCACACATCAAAGCTATGCTGAGTTGATCAGATTCAAGGATAGGGTATGGGTATAGGCAAAAGTTTTCCTTATATACATCTTTACCAACACTAACAACAAATGCATTCTTAACGATACATTGCATCACACACATCTGGATTGGGCTGGTTACTCTGGAGGAATCAATCCCTGTACAGCATGCTCTGCCCACACATTCAGTATCAGAAGGGTAGCTGTGTTAGTCTGGATCTGAAAAAGTGACAAAGAGTCCTGTGGCACAGGACTCTTTGTCGCTTATCCACACACTGTGCACGCACGACCTACTTTTTACCTCATCTTACATTCCAGGCTTATCTTGTCCATTGTAAATGGTACCCTAATATTCTCCCTTATCTCAGCTAATGAAGACATCCTGTCTCTGGCCAACTGATCAATTTACCTTGCCCATCATGCACACTAAGACATGAGGCAAGTAAATTACTTATGCCCAGGCCTACATTACATTTAAGTAAAATTACAGAACCCTCTGAAATGGAAGAAAAACAAATGCAAGTTAAAACAAGATGACTATGGGAATTTTCTATTCATGAAGAAAATAGGGTAAAGAGAAATTATTCAAATCTTGGCTAGATCATGAGTGGAAATAAGTTTTCTTTGTTCTTAAAAAGCAATTATCATATCATAAAACCCCACACGGTTTGGTATTTTTGACACACTAGGCCATTATTGCTCAACACCTGTTCAGGGCTGGAGTAGCAGTGGTGTTGCAGGGCCACAGTTGTAGCAGCAGAGTTGTGAAATGAAGCTAACACAATGTTGTGCCTGTTGCTTGGCTTTATAATTAGTGATTTTAGAGTCCCACTGATTTTTTTCCTCCTGTGCAATTTGTAACAGGAAAATTGAAGTGTTTGTAATGTTTTATATAAAAGAATCCTGAAACCACACATGTCAGTTTCTAGACCACAATGAATTTTGGTCGCCATGTTATAAGCCTCTGCAAAGATAGATTTATAACTGAAATGCTGACAGATGTTTAACTGCAACAGCACGAATGGACCATTTATAATATGAAAAATCAAAGCATTAAAACCACTATTCTAAGAGGACTTATTCTACGTAAGGTCAATCTGTAATTAATTTAGCTGCAAAGTATCAGAACGTGATTTCCTCCTCACACCTACATGACACTGGAATACCACCAACTCTGTTTGCAGGCACACACTCATCTGCTGAGCACCATCCCAAAACCACCAGGCCAGACAAGCCAGATACAGCGATTTATGAGTGGAGAATCTAACACATTTTAAAAGTATATGGGTGCTTCAGTGAAAGCTGTTCTAGACCTGAAATAACCCTATCTGTGGAAATAATATGTAAGGTATAATAAATTCCTCCAAATAAACTTTGTTCATTCACTTCTACATGAGACGTTCTGTCCAAAACCAAAGTGCAATGAATAATGTATTAGGAAGATAGCAATTGCCATTAAAAATTGGACTAAAAGTCCATCTACTCCAGTGTCCAGTCTCTGACATTGGCTAGCTCCTTCAAAGGAAGGTGCAAGAAGCCCTCCAGTGGGCAGTTATGGGAACATCTGCCCCAAGGGAATCTTTCTCCATCTTTTCCAATCAGTAAGAGTTTGGTTTATGACCTGAAGAATGAGGATTTATGTCCCTTCCCAAGTTGTGGGGTGTGGTTTTTTTGGAACCTTCATACCGTAATTCTTACTGGTTTTGTTACGCACATACCTGGAGATGAGCATGGTGGGATAGAGGAAGAAAGCTTTGTAGGGGCTTAAAGGAGAGGATGTAGAGTTTGAATGTGATGCAGAAACTGCATTGAGATGTGAGTGAGGAACTGATTTTTGCAGCAGCAGAGTGGATAGACCAGCAGAAAGAAGTGTGAGAACTGGAGAGGCATTTAACATAAGAATGACCATATGGGGTCAGATCAATGGTCCATCCAGCTCAGTATCCTGTCTTTCAATAGTGGTCAATGCCAGGTGCCCCAGAAGGAATGAAAAGAACAGGTAATCACTAAGTGATCCATCTCCTGTCGCCTATTCCTATATGTAATAATATGCAAACATTCATAAGACCTCGCTGACCGTTGCAATGTATATAATGTCATGCTTTATTTTAAGCACTGGAAAATAAAATGAACTGCAAAATAACTAACTAGAGTCATTATCATGCATATTTAGAATTGAGCTTTGCTGATCCTAGTAGCGAACATTGCTTCTAATCCTGAGAAGATTCCCCCTTACAATATGTTACTGGTTTAAGCCTGTTGAGGCAGCTGGGAATCAATATCTGAGTTATGTTGTTGATTGACTGCGTTGTTGGCTGAAATTTCCCTTGTACCTTTTCTTCCAGTTTTTTGAACCCACTGCAATGCATCTTCGGAATGACTATCAGCCCAACTGATGTAGGCAACACAGATCTGACAAATCACTGGCCGTCTTGTAGCGCTCAGTGACTTCAAAGGATGAGTGTCTATCTCTGCTTCCTGTAAATGTAAAATATAGCATATTTATGTGGGAAACCGTCTGGAAATTTAGACTCTTAGCCGCTTAAAGGGACAGACTCTGCACAACATTCTAAGGTGTTGATTTGAAGTGCAAGCTCAAGTTCTTCTTTTGTTAAATGGTTTTAGGACTCAGAATTATAGTTCTAATTCTGTTATGAATGTTTGAAGGTAAGTCTTGAATCAAAATTAAGATTCCTTGTAGTTGTAACATCTCCCTTAAGTACTTTAAAGGTACTAATGAAAACCTGATTCTGAGCTAGCGTGAGTAGGCTCAGTTCCATTGCAGTCAATAGGACTGTTGTCAATTTACACCTAATATCTATTGAGATGTCCTGTCAAAGAGAGCTGAACCCTATCAGTTTTTCATGATGAATTCTATACATTTGTTTTTATCCTTGTTTTTATCATCTTGTTTAAATGTAAAATTTAAATGAAGATTCATACACTGTTATAAAAAAAATCCAAAAAACTTATGCCAAGGGGAATGGAACAGGACATGTAAACCATTTCTTATTAATCTGATATGGTAAATTAGAATATTGCACAGATAAAGTACTGCCAGCAAGTTTGGTGTCACTTTAATCATCATTAGATTTGAAGGAATTTACAATCTGATTCACACTCCTGTAACAAAGAAAGGTTTAGTCTTTGTTGTAGTATTTATGTTACATATTTCTTTGCTTTCTGACATGTTATTATATATCCACTCTTCATCTCCACTGCCCTTGTTATTTAAGAATGTAACTGGAGATAACTTACCCAATGAAATAAAACTTGAGCCTTCTTTCTGGCAAGCCCAGTGGATATTGGTAGGCATTAAGAACAACATGCAGTAGAAATAAACTAAGAACTCCTACATTTATATTAAATTGTTGTTAAGATAGATGGAATTAAAATGAATGGGATGATTAGGTGCTGCAGTGATTCATAGATCTGAGCACTGCAAAGGATTTCTTGCTTAATTGAAACCAAACCTCTTTACTGTTCAGAGTTAATATTCAGGGACTAGATTCTCAGCTCTTGTAAGGTCTCAGTGCTTCACTGACTTCACTTGAGCTATGACAGTTTACACCATCTTAGGATCTGGCTTTAGTTGTCTATTTTCTCCCTATTTTAATATGCACGTAGCTTCTCCTAGTCTGGCAACCAGACAGAACCCACTAGGTCAGATCTTCAGTTCAATTTCAGCCTCCTTGCTCTCCACCTGTGTGTACTTTATGTGGGTGGAGTAAGTTTCATGCTCAGTACACTTGGACTAATATAGTAATTGCAGCCTACACACAGAGATGTCATTATATGCGGTTTATTTTATTGCAACGGCAACAGACTGGAATGTTTGAATGTACTTGTAAGTGTACTGAATTATTTCCCATTTGCTCTGAAACCAGAATTGTGAAAGCTTTCCCCATTTTTAGTCTCCGTACAATATCTTTATTAAACATGGACCCCTCCAACTTTATATTTTATAATTTGTAAATATCTCTTGACAGAGAACAAACTGCACTTCAAGGGCCCAAAAGTTATTTGTATTTTAAAATGGATATTTGGCTTGTGTAAATATATTCATTTTTGCTTTACAAGCACATTTTATATTAATAATACACACATACTGTGGGAATAATCTACCACAGTTTTCAAAATAATTTTGGACAGCCTTGTTTATAAAATATAAATGTATAAAGGTGAAGGGAAAGCTAAACTGGAAATGAAAAAAAGCTTAATTTTGTATTTAACTCTGTTTTAGTTAAAACAATTCAATCTAAATATAAGCTTTGAAACAAATCCTTTCAAATGCCTTTGAAAAAAATTTCTTGACACCGACACCTCTCACTGAATATAGTATCTTAAGCTATAGGTTGGTTCAATTAAACTTATCTAAACTTGGAAATAACATATTAGCACCTTAAAAACTGATGTTGAACTTTCAGGTTTTGACCTATATATATGTTGTATAGTATGGGCCCAAATTCTGTTTATCTGACTTCAGTGGGATTTCTTTTTTACCTGGGCAAGGTGAACAGCAGTTGCCTTTGTGTATCTGCTTGGACACTTGAGCATATGTAGCTCAAATTAAACGAAGTGGTTAATTTTTCCTTGAATTTTCTAAATGAGGAACAATCCTGCTCATAATTACTACTACATGTACACTGCTGTTATAAGATATGAACCATTTTAACTGGTATAGTAGGCAGTGATGCTCTAATTAGGTCCATGCACCACTATTGCACCCTCTTGCACTGGGGTGTGGCATAACAAGTGCTCCTTGCCTCAGTTTACAAGGAGTAGCAACTGGTCCAGATGAGGGTGGTCTGTACAATAAGCTCAGCATACAATCTTAAAATGGTTAAATACTAACCACCTTAGAATTTAGCTATCCATTCTTTTAAATGGGCAAACAAATATAAAAGACACACGTGACTGCAGTGCTATAAGCCAAGGACCAGATCAGACCAGACCAGGCCTGGCTCTGGTGTTCTGAGTTAGCACTGAAGAGCTTCTCCTTCCTCCCAGTATTCCCCAGCACTACCCCAAAGGCAGCAGGTAAGCCTTCTTAATTGGCCTGCTGGCTCCCTATTCATCCATATCACCTCCTGGCTCTCTAGGCCTTTGGAGGTCTAAATTTCACAGGTAGCACAGCTGAAGTGGGTTTTTCTTAAGCAGGGGTAGTCAGGACACAGATGCCTCCAGCAGGGAGGCCAAGATGGCTTGAAACACCCCACCATGGGCACTTTGAAAAGCTAGAGATGGGAAGATGTATATGCCCAGCAGGATGCTCAGACCAGAAGACACAAGAATCTTCATGAATAATGAAGAAAGATCCTGGGCTTTCACACGCTGGAGATAAGGAAAGCTCAGGTTAGTATTCATTGAACCCAAGTCCTAATAAAAAGTGACCTCTGATTTTGTACCACTGACTATTCAAGATGTGGATTTGAATTAATCTAAAATGTGGATTTGAACTAATGAATGGGAAGCATGTAGCCATGGGGAATGGGGAGAAAAAGATGACTAAGAACATAGAATGGGGCAGAATTATATTGTAGATACTATGGAAAACCTCTTACAATAGAGAGGTTACCTGTATCGTTATAGGTGGTCAGTGTTTTGCATGATTTCTAAACTGAATAAAATTCCAGCCAGGCTTTTAAAATGTGGAACTTAGGGATTGCCATAGTAGATCAGATCCGAGGCACACCTAATCCAGTATCATATCTCCAGCAGTGGTCGTACCAGAAACTTCAGAGGAAGCATGAGAACCTGACAGGAAGCAGATATGGAATAATCTACCCTCACAGTAGGTCTCCTACTAATCTCTAATAGTTATAGATTGGGTTAAATCCTGAAGTACAAGATTTAATGTCTCTTCCAAAGTTTGTGTTATCATTAATTATAACAGAATATCCAGAATTATTTAGAATCTTTGTGAATATTGCTAAATTCCTGGCCACAATGGATTTCTGAGTCAATCAGTTCCTTAGTCTGATTCTGCATTATGTGAAAAATATTTCCTTTCTTTTCCTTTTGAATTTGCCCCCTTTTAATTTAATTGAACATCTCTTCCCTTGTGTTGTGAAACAGTGAGAAGATAAGCTCCTGTTTTACTTTCTCAATGCTATTCATTTTTTAAATATATTTTTATCACATCCTGTTTTATTCATCTCCTTTCTAAGGTAAGCAATCCCAATCTTTTCAGTCTCTCTTCATGTGAGACGTGAAAAGTGACTGCAAAAATGCACAGGGTTGCTGTAACATATCTGCTAAGTTTACTGAGGAAAAATAAATTATGCACAATACAGAGCCAGCATATCTGTGGAAAGAGTGAGATATAAGCCATTTTGTCTCACATATCCTCAGCAAAATTGTCACCTGAATTCTGACTCCAAAATGTTTTGCACTGGTGAGGTACAAAGTATAAAGATTACTGCCTGATTTTCAGATATCAGGTTGATATCCTCACGCTGAAGTATTGTGTGTTATCTGAATACTTTGGACATAGAAGTTACTGACAAAATGTAAATATGACACACACAGCCATGCCACTTTTGCATTCCAATTTCTGACCATAACTACACAATAAATCTTTCAGAACACAACTTAAAAAGGAGCTATTTCCTTTGGGGGAAAAAAAGGGTTGGCTGCCTGGGGAGACGTATGCCCTTTTCAGGGGTTCTTAAAGGTATTTTTCTTTTTAGGACTTCTCCTATTTGTAGGATTCTCTTTGCGGTAACATATATGTATCCTTTCTTAACAACAACAACAACAACAAAATGCCCAAAAGAAAAGCTGCACCTTCAACTTGAACTTAAGTAACTAGAAAAAAGTTGAAGGGGAAAATTCTCAGTTAAACTTCTTAGTACAGGTGTTTTCTCTTGGAACACACCAGGTCTACTGCAGATATAAGCTTTGCTTGTTGCTACACAGAAATTAGAGCATTTTCAGTCTGAGTCTTGGAGAAAGATTTGTGATTATTTTCAGGGCATGGTATAGCCTCTATGTCTAGAAACTTCTTGCTTTCCAGTTCCTGAAACTTCTTTGATGCTGCCAGTTTCTGAATCCTAGTTCTAGAATCTGCTAAAGAATGAATCCAAAATTCAGCTGTACAGAAGAAGCTCGGTTTTACAAACACCAATCAGTTCTACGTACCCTTTTTCCTGACTCAGAGGGAGAAATCACATGACAAAAGTGATGTTGATGAAGAATAAGTTGACATCCCTCCACATCTTCACATTTTGATACCCTCAGTGCATTAGTTTGAAGGGTGAGGAAGAATTTTTTCCCCAAGTCAGACTGGCAGTGACTTTGGGTTTGTTTCACTTTCCTTGCAGTGTGGCATGCAGGTAATTTGCTGCGATCATCTGGGTATCGCTCACTTAATCTATTTTCTGCCACTGTAAAGGCCTCAGGCATTGGTGCATCTCAGTCTGAGGCATATAATAGTTTAGCCTTCGAGGACTGTAATGCTTTGGTCTAAATTCTCTTGTGTTATGGGGCCGGTGCTGGGTGGTATTGGTGGGATGTGATATACAGGAGGTTGGACTAGATGGTCTCTTCTGTCCTTAAATTCTATGACAAGAAGAAATTGATGCAGTGCTCCACACTGCAATTTATGCTCAGTGACAATTATAATTTTGAATTGTTCAATTTTATGAACTCCTCAATCCCCAATTAGTTTGTAAAATAGGTTCTACTTGTACTTCTCAACCTCAAACCCAGGGACTTTTATGCTTCAAGTATAAAAATAAAGAGTGCTCAGCTGGTGTTTGTGATTGGCTACGGCGCTCTTTCAATATCTCTTCTCAGTTCATGTTGTATTTCTTCCAGACTCAAACTGTCCATAAAGCGCTCTTGCATTTTCTTATGCTTAAGTAATACACATTTTTTACAGATAATAAAAAAATCTTCAACCATGTTAAACATAATCATATAAAAGAGTTGTATCACAAGACTCGTATTTAATAAATCAAAAAGTATATTTTCACTAAACCAAAGTAGAAATGATCTGCAACACCACCTTGTGCCATCCAGTGAAGAGAACTGTGTGGCATTTCTGGTTTGTGGGAAATTCTGTTCTGATAACATCAAAAAGTGTGTATTCAACATTTTATTTTTTTAAAATTATAATAAAATAGTTTCTAAATTAAAAGCAACATCAAAATCAAAAGCATTCAATTCTGAAAATGTCTGAATAGAACATTTCAACCTTATCAAAATGCCTTTTCCCCACAGCAGTTATTATAATATCTTGCTAAGGACAGTAGTAGTAGAAAATGGATGATTTTACCATATGTGGTACAATACATGGGCACAGCAACTAGGACTACTCTCACCTGTGAAAAAAGAATGCAAAAGAAAGAAGTTATACTGGTATCTGAATTATAACTTTTCTGTCTTTGATACTTGGTCCTATAGGTCTGTGTTACTGATCAGTGCTTTTACAAATACAATCTGCTTTTATTATCATGTTCCCTGAGGCCACTTTTTTACTTTACCATTGATATTAGAATCCATGATCATTTTCATATATTCTTAGTCAGAAGTCAAGCATTGCACTATATTCTATGCTTCTCTTAAGAGATAACTGATGTTTCTATTTTAGATGCCATTGGATATTTTACATTCAACCTTTGCTGTAAAGTTTTCTTTTAAAATTTTGTCTTCTACATACTGTGTTTTAGTAAAATTTCTATAGTGAGGATGTTAATGATTTGGATTTAATAAAGCTAGTAATCCATATGTTAGTTACTGTGGTACTTGTCATAATCCAAGTGGTAAGAACAAGAATATCAGACTTAATATAATCAATCCATGTCTTCTCACGTTTTAGTTGGTCATAAAAATTCCTTTGGGGCTAGAACCTGAGATATTAAGTTTTCAGCTTGAAGAGACTGTAATGTTATGTCATGGAGTCAAAACTTTTCTGCCCCCCAATTCACTCCTCATACATATATATATATGCTAGATGTTAGACAATGAAAGTTTGTATGCATGTAGCTCACATATCTTATTTTTTAAGTAATAAAGATAACTTATTGGTACTTAACATTTGGAAGGTAGCTACCATACATGAAAGTATCGTTCTAGCTAATATTGTTTATTGAACAAAACAGCTCTAAGAGCAGTGCCCACGACTATATTGAAATGAGCCCTCCAATGTTATTATAGAGCTAATCAAGTTTAAGAAAGTTCCTAAATACAGATGTAGGCCAAGAACCACAGCTGGTGTAAATCAGGGCAGCCCTACTGAAGTCAAGAAGCTATAGGTGTGTTACAGTTACAGGACTAGCTGCACCTAGGTGTCATTGAGAGTATACCCTCTCAGGTCTTAGGCCTTGAGCCTTCACCTCTCATAGGGTGGAATCTCAGTATTCTCACGTTCTTAGACCAGGTCCTGTACTACAGTACCCTGAGGGTCAACTGAGCATACGCAGCAGGGGCAATAGGATGTGTGTACCTGTAGTTCTTCCCTCTGAGTTTTTGTACGCGAGTGACTTAATGACACTAAACAGCCTTCTTAAAGTATTGTTTCATCTTAACAGTAGGAATAACATAAGAAAAAGAGTATTCTAAAACAATAGAAATGCTACACATTGACTGTCTTAGTGAAAGCTTATCATTGCCTGTGTTGGAAGCCAAGGAAGACCTAACTTCTTTAGTCCCCTCATTGGGCATTCTGTGTCAGTTCCTTAATAACTGTCTGGTCTCTGGCTACAGAGTATCTGTTTATAGTGCTTTTGAACTGTTAGATCTCAACCGCTGGCAAAATAAGGTTTTAACTTGGCTGGAACCAATGTAGTAGATGCCTTTGAGTTAATAGCTCAGCCATTGTTGCTTAACCCAGGTATTTACCAGGAGATGTTTTGTATGGAGCCACTTTCTGGTCTTCCTTCTTATTTCCGAACCTCCTGCTATTAAACTAAAGCAATATATGCACACTATAAACAGCCCAATAACTTAATATAGTCATACGGTAACGATCCCAATCACCATAAAGTATTAATGAATTATTAGCACCATGTCCTTCACAAGATCTACTGTTTAAACATTAGCAAGCATTTTTACAATTTTGTAAATACATATCAGACCTAGAGCCCAAGCACTGAATTACCTAGTAATCTAGTGTGTCAACTCCAATAGTATATGCTGCCAAGAGAGGATTTTCTTTTGTTCATTAACTTAGCCATGAATGTAAAAAAAAGGTGTGCATCAAATCACAGTGCATTCGGTGATTAAAGGTTATAAACACACACCTATACTTTATGTTTTTTGCATCCAGGAACAGCAAAAGTCTACAAACAATACTTCAGTTGATTACTCACGCAGTGGGGGACATAACATCTCCTCAGTGGAAGAACTTCCACTGTTGTCAATGGAAGTTGAGCATAGACCCCCGAGGGCAATGTATGGCCTTATCTGTGCACCAGTAAAATATAGGCACAACAGGAGAAGCTGGGAAGTTCATCTTTATCTCTGAATGTTCTGGCTTTTGTGGGCTTATCTCTTGTTCTTAATTACTCTTATTTCAATTAATAATTTTAAAGTTTGGGCAAGGAGAATTTTTTAGTGGGATTCATGGGTAGAGTGAAATCTGAATAGCACTGTCTGTATTAATCCACTAAGGAATTTGAAATCCCTCAGAGCAGAAAGCTCATTTTGTACGTTTTTGAGATGTTACCTCCCTCAACTTAAGAAATCCATAGGCACAGACCCTGTTTGGCCTTGTGCCTGAAATAATTTCTGACATTTGTCACTTGAGGTACAATTTGTATATCTGTCTAAATGGAAATGAATGGTCTTTTCCTGCTAGACAATATGACCAGATATACCTTTGCTGGTATAAATGTACATTAGATGAAGACCTGACCACATGCTTTTAAGATATTTGAGCTGAAGTTTATACAGACAGTATTTAAATCAATGTGACACTAAGTAAGATTAAAGTTTGGCTTGTCTTTTGTAGGGCTTGAGTCTGATTTTACTTGCAAGAGTATAAGTCAGGAATAATTCCACTGAAGTTAATAGAATTAGTCTGGAGTTAAACTAATGTTGGTGAGATTGGAAGTGGGGCCTTACATAAGAAAGCTGTTTTAAATATGAATTTTTTATTTATGTGATAGCTCAAATAGAATGGTGATGATGTTGGTTCAATCTGGCAAAAGGCAATCTATTACCAAAAAAAATTACATAAGTACATTTGAAGAAATCCAATGCCTAAAAAAATCAGTTATAAAAGCCCAAAGAATATTGACAACTATAATTAATTAAATGAATTAAGGCAAATGTGTCTCTAAAAGCTGCACTTCAAAATGCCTGCCATTACATTTTAAAAAAAGGCTTAGTGTATAATATGAAGGCAACATGAGGAGCTTCTAATGGTGAATAAAAGAAAAAACCCTCAGGGGGAGCAGGAACTGAGATGCAAAAGAGCACAAATGCTTTTATAAGAAACTCTGTATATGATGTATCTATTAATTTATTTTTGTTCTTTGGCTGGAAAAAGAGTTTCTAGATCAGAAAATGGTTTCTGCATTTGAGATGTGTTCATTAACAGCTCCTTACAGAGCAATTGCAGAAGCATTATTGTGGGCTTTTTTTTTAATTAAAACCAGTGGGTAAATGTGCTTCATTCAGCATCGATAAAACAGCCACAGAAGCTAAATAAGGTTTAAAATTCTAATTCCAGTGGCACTATGCAATTCATATCTACATAGATAATCTAGATTTATTTTAGGAACATGAAGTAATTTGTTCACTCACAAGGTACCATTTCACTAAATTTTTTACCAATCAAGGACTCACCACTTTTATAATCAACACCTTTTTATGTTCCCAAATCATCAGAAATATATTCAGGTCAGAGATGTGTGAGCTTAACACTCTGACTCACTAAGAGTTCCATTTAAAGTTACAGCAATCTAAAGGCAACTCCTAATATATATGGCTTATGACAAGATCTGTGTCTCACAGACATCAATTTGCAAAACTATATATTGAACCCAATCTTTGGGTCTAAGAAATCTATAGTAAGTGTAGGACTCAAGGAAGAGGAGGCAAAATTGGATATATATTGTCTTTGTGCTCTTCTTATCTAGGGGACACTAAGGGTCCACTTTGGTCAGCCACAAGACTTCTGTAAGCCACGGGTAGTGATTCTTTAATGGGACATGATGCCATTCAGAGATGACCTGGAGAACAACAGCACTTTAGTTACTCTTGCTTCACTGGCCACACCCTTGACATACCATCTACATTGGGGGCTGAAGAAAGAGGTTTTGGAAACCTACTTGTGCTGGAAAGATCAGTTCCGTACCTCCTGGCGATTTCTCATGCTAGGGAATCTTTAGCTGTCTGGTTACAGCAGCTTTATAACCCCACTGCACCAATGGAGTGGTACAAAGGGATCATAATGTGGGATGAAGGGATGCTAGGTTTAGCTGTCAGCATGCTTTTGACAAAATGTACTTTCTTCAACACGGTGTGTGTCAAAGTCAATACGTTTCATGAAGACATATCTTCTTTCATGTTGCTGGTATAGAGCAATTACTACCATTTCACCTGAAGATGTATTGATTTCAACTAAGTCTTTTGTCTGGAAGATTTCTGAGGTCCAAAGCACTCTGGTTCCTTCTGACTAGACAGAGAACATGCAGAACCAGAAACCTTGACTGTCTGGAGTGGAAAGAGTTGTTTTGAGAAAATGCTGTTTTGTGAAAATGTTTGAAAGGTTTTGTTTTCCTTCCACTGCTGAACGAAGATAAATTTCAAAACCTCAAAAGTTGTTGTGACATGGAATTGTCATTTTCTGATCAGCTCTAGTTTGTAATACTATGTTTCTTCTTAGACACTCAGATAAGTACATAAATCAATTATATTCAAATATATATGGAATATTAGGACGAAAGAAGACAGACCAAATTATCTCCACATAAGCAACTGCAATCTGTATTAACAGCAGGTCACGCTGCTTAAGCAGAGGGCCGATAAAGATTACTTGGAAGAATTTGGGCCTTTCTGTTTCAAGCTTCAGTGATGTTTCTGAAACTGGCACTAGAGGCAGGAGATGCTGGACATCCTGGCCGACAACATCTTGGGATGCCAAATCTTGGGGAATTGGGGGAGAATAGGTACCACATCACTTAGTTTCTCCTCTCTTGCTTTTCGTTTGTTTGGAGATCTTTGTTGGCTCAGCCCTTGCAGATAACAAAACATTTTCCTCCCTGGCCTGCAAAACAACTAGGGCTGGCCCAAGATGTAGCTGCACCAGTGCAGTTCTCTAGTAGAAATACATTGCACTGGAGTAAAAAAAAACCAAACACACACACACACACACACACACACAGTTTCAGCAGAAAATTGTTGACCATTCCTACTTACACTCTAAATAGAGAAGGTAGAAAAGAATATGTAGTGAAAGAGAAACAATGTCACAAAGCAAGTCAGTATCAGAGCAGGTGTAGCAGGGTGGTCACCTGCTCCAGCCCTGAAGGAGTTGGAACAGCCCTGCAGAGGGCTGTGGCTGGGAGAGTAAAGGCTCAGAGAGTAGGCTGATGGGGAAGGCAGCTGCAGCTGGGGCCACACCCTATCAGGCCCCAGCTGGCCATAGAAAAGGCTGTTAGCCAGGAGCTTAGGCAGCCTCTCTCTAGTTGTTAAGAGAGATGGACCTGGCTGCTAGGGGGCTCACCAGGGTACCTAGAGTGAGGCAGGGATGGGGAAAGGCCAGAGGGCCGGGAGAGCTCCAGGCCAGCCACTCCCCAGGCTGCATGGCCTTGTTCAAGGTGCCATAGAGGTACTGGGTTGGAAAGAAAGGCAGCAGGTCCAACCCCCCCCCATGTCAATGATGACTGGCTTGTACAGACTGCAGTCTGCCCCAGTGAAAGGGGTCTAGATGGTGACTGGCAGTAGCCACTGAGGCAGGGTGTGTGTGTGCGCCCAGGGTGGGGAAACCCTGATAATGGGTGACTGATGGGGGCAGGACCCTGACAGGGAAGAGCTCTGGGATCTGGGAGGGACATGGGGGCCAGCGGCAAGCAGGACAGCGACCAGCAGAGGGTGCTCCAATGGCTGATGAAGCTAATTCCCAGACAACCAGCAGAAGGTGCCACTGGGTGAATTGTTGTGCGGTTACAGCAGGGATTTGAATCCAGGTTTCTGGAGTCTCAGTCTAGCACTCTATCCACCGGATGATGATGTTTCCTCTAAGATTTCAAATAGGAGGTTATATTATAGTAGATAGAGAATTCTTCAGGATGAGGGAGATTTACATTCTGACATGAGAATGCAGCAAAGAGTTCTTGGGGTACCATATCGTGTGTGGAATAATCAGAAAAGCTAATTATGCTGACAGCATTCTGTAATCTGCAGTATATAACATGGGGAAAATGCAGCCTATATTGGCTCTGGACTGCAAAATCCAAAATGGCACCCAATGCAAATTTAGACTGTTGCAGATGGTACCTTAAACTCCTCTCCTAGTTTGAAGCTAGTGCTGCTCAATAGCCCTCATGGTCTGAGAGACACTGGTTTGGCACAAGCCATAAAAAGGGGGTCATATTATGTCATGATGGAATAAAACTATCAGTGCAGAAAATCATTAACCCTTCCATGTAGAGATCTTGGTAAAATAAAGTACCAAGTCTGATTTGAATACCATTACTCAACAAATCAATATTTCCATACTGAGATATGTAGGACACACATAAATTCAGGCCAATTGTTAATACCATATAATCAAAAAGCTAAATATAACTTCAACTGTCATGTGAATTTCACAGAAATGGTATAAACTGAATACAAATTTCAAGAGAACTCGCTAGAGATGTGATACTATTGATCAAATAATATATAATGTGTGAGTCCATCAGAGAGATGACAGTGCAGATGTGCAGATAGAACTTTAAAGATTTATGGCCTATTTTAAAAAGCTCCAAGTGCCTGCAGCTTCCCACTGATTTCAAAGGGATTTGCAGGTACCTAGCATGTCTGAAAACGAGGCCATTACTGCACAACAGATTGCACAAGCATGGAGGGTTTTATAAAGGACTCCTTGGCATGTCATTTTATTATAAATTTTTGTCTTGTTTTATGATTTATTCAAACATTTAAAAAAAGCATTATAAGCCATCTCTGATTGCAACTTACATGATTATATATATATCGCTGTGCCTTTTACTGGAAGAATAAGTAAATCTGTTCATACCCATTGTCATCAATTCAAGCCCCTGGCAATCAATCTCACAGCATTTCTCTCACATTTCTATGGACTGTGCCTTGCAGAATTTTTCTCTTGTTGCTTTAGAGAATAGCGCTTACTGAATCCTCTCCCAAAATATAGAGGTTATGCTCCTTCAGTAATAACTGGAAGGAGAGAGAGAGAGAGACTCCTACAGAATGATTCCTAAACACATGCTTTGTTATGATAAAGAGCCTTCTTCTGAGAATAATATTCATGTATAGTTTATTCCATTTCATTTTCTGTCAATTTTCAAATAAATTATTCACAAATAACTTTTTGGAATAATTCAAGTAGGTGCAGGTGGCAGAACAAGATTTGCCAAACAATTTATTCATTTTTTCTGTGAAAAAATAATTTTGTGTGAATAATTATTTCCACTATCTGCTCTGATCATTTCATAATTAAGGGTCTCCTGCTCAGACACTCATTTTGCACACCTTATTCGACAGGTAAACATCCACAGAACCAGCATCTGTTGTGTCAGTGTCTGGCCCCAAATGGTGAAATAATTTGGGAAGTTTTCTTTCTATTTTTGGTGTTCATGGGTGACTATTAAGGGCCCAAATCTGCAATCCTTATTTAAGCAACACTCCCAATCAAATCAATATTTTTCCTAAGCAAGAATTGCAGACAGATGTAGGTCAAATGTATCACAGTATACAGGTTTAAACTTCCCTGAGCTAATGTTGCTTATGGTGAAGAGTGTTTTTAAATCTTCAGGAGGACTTTACTAAATAATTGCTAATTTATACCCATTTGCATCCAAGACTATGGCAAGCTATGGTCGAGGAGCAATGAATCAGTTGATGTCTGTATAAACATCAAAGTGTGATACTTATACCCCTGGTGTCAGGCTTGACTTTTGAAGAATACTGGTTAGTATGTTCATTTGACAAGAGTTGTCAGTCTAAGTGAGATTGCATTATGATTCTCCACTATATTGTGCAGTTACAAGACAGGAGAAAATCAGATCCTATATCTTATAGCAGGTGTAGTGAATGTAAAATTCTAGTGTTCCCATTTGCTTGTGCTTTACTCTAAATCCAGTTGAAAAATTCAGCAAAACATTTACATTTTGTCAAAATTTTGAATTATTGGAAAATTGCAGCCACTCTAGAAGATGGTTGAAAATGAAACAAAGGAAAAAGAAGCCCGAAAAGAATTTCAATTATTTTTTTTTCAAAAATATTTTTCAAATTTGAAAAAATAGAACAGTTTTGAACTGCTCTATTTTACACCCACTTTCCACTGATATCAGTGGCTGCACAAGATGCAGAGAAGCAGAGAATCAGTTCCCATGTCTTTCCTCTCGATAGGCTAGTTTATGTCAATGGGAGTAACTGTTCATCCTGAATAAGGAAGGCAGAAAGACACCTCCCCTTTCTCCCCCCGACACACACTTTTGTGTTCTTCTCTTGAGAACTGCTCAGCCAGAACAGAAAACCAGGCACCTTACATTTGTGCTTGAAGAAGTTAATGAGTGTCTGTACACAAGAAGACTTGGGATAATGTTGAAACATCAAAGGAAGTGAGACTGTACAAGAGCATGACATTTACATTTGGACGCAAAACATGCTGATGAGGTTTCTGCACACAGAGCATTTGTCAGGTGTTGATCTCATACTTCCAGAGGTGTATCTCCTTTGAATTTTCACCCCCATGAGACTGTGTTTGCATGAGTGACAAGAATGTCAGTCTTGGTGTTGGGCTAAATGCAATGATGAATTATCTGTGCCCAGACAGACTCCATTCTGCCAGTGAGTGTTGCTAAAACATCCCGGAGCTTCTAGAATTCCCCTAATTGGCCAGGTCTATTCTCCATTCTTCAGTGTCATACTGAAGCGATTCAGAAGTCAACCAACATTTTGAAATCCATGGTAGGGATAATCCTAACAGAGAATTTTAAAACAAACAAACCCCTACAGTGCCTTCGGGAGATCCTTAGCTGGTGTAAATTATAATTGCTCCACAGATTTCCCAAGCTGTACCCAGGACCTTCTTTGCACTCTGCTGTGTGGGAACAAATGGCATTCTCCTACCCCCCAATAGCTTTTTTTTTTTTCTAGAAAATATAAAGTCTTATTTATGGTATTATCTGGTTTAAATTTAAGTCATGGTTCATTCTCCTGTATGAGCACCTGAATTCCCTCTGAGCTGTGTGTCTGCGAAGCAGCCTATTAAGCACCACACAGGCTTCATGGCTGCGGCAGGGAGAGATGCCTCTCCCCACCAGCTCCAGCCCAGCTCTGCCACGGCCAAGGAAGAGGTGCCCCTCCCCTGGCTCAGATCTGCCCCAAATCCATCTCCAGCCTGACCCTGCCATAGCTGGGGGAGTGGTGCCTCTCTTGCGGCCCCAACACAGCCTCGGCCCAGACCTGCGGCCCCAGCCCTGCCACAGTGGAGAGTGTCACCTCTCCTTCCCCAGCTGAGGTGCTGCTGCGGGAGAGAGAGCTGTGGGGAATCCTCCCACTCCCTGACATAGCCACAGGGCAGCCTGCACCACAAACCCCTCATCCCCGGCCCCACCCTAGATCCTGCACCCTCAGTCAGAGCCCTCACTCCCATCCCGCATCCAACCCTCTGCTCTAGCCCTGAGCCCCCTCCTGCACCGCAAATCACTCATCCCTGGCCCCACCCCAGAGCCTGCAGCCCCAGCCAGAGCCTTCACCCTCCCCCGAGCTCTCTACCCCACCCCTGAGCTTGCACCCTCAGTTGGAGTCCTCACCCTCCCACACTCCAAACCTCTCAGCCCCACCCCACCACATGAATTCTGTTTTGTGCACCAATATGGAAAATTCATTCTGCACATGCATGAGAAAAAATTAGAGGGAACACTGATGAGCACCTCAGATCAATTGAAGATGGACAATTAAACCAGTCTTAAAATGTCTGGTCCCTTTGCACTGAGTCCGAGTACACCAAAAGTGTCCTAGCTAAATTATGCTGTCTGCAAATAGGCTCATAGAGCTGACAATAAAGTTGAGTACCAGTGGATCTTGGCCATTTCTAATTTTTCCTGCTATTCTGGCAGCTGGGATAGGAAGTGGTTATAGGCATCCTTGTGCTGGTTGTGCTGGTATAGGCACCCTTTTACTGGGATGATCCTCTATTCTGCTTTTGTGGACAAATTTACACCAGATATATCATGCCACTAAATCCAGCCTTACATTTTCAATACTATTTGATTACTGCGTTTTATGGTTTAAAGATAAAATTTTATTGGGGAATGTGTTGGGTTCGGTCACAGAAACCCTGCTGGGGACTGACACCTGACATGCTGAAGTTACCTCTGAGCCTATTTTCCCTGCCAGCTTGGGACTTCCAGAACCCTGCCTTGTGGAGCCAGACACACTAGCCTGCTGCAACACAGATATGGGTCCGGTCCACACCTCCAGAGCTGCAGTTTTTAACCAAAAACTGCTCTGCAGGTCACCAGTCTCCAGCATTCAGACGCCCGGTTCCCAGTAGGATCCAAACCCCAAATAAATCTGTTTTACTCTGTGTAAAGCTTAGACAGGGTAAACTTACAAATTGTCCACCCTCTATAACACTGATAGAAATATGCACAGCTGTTTGCTCCCACAGGTATTAATCACTTACTCTGGGCTAATTAATAAACAAAAGTGATTTTATTCATAGAATATCAGGGTTGGAAGGAACCTCAGGACATCATCTAGTCCAATCTCCTGCTCAGAGCAGGACCAATCCCCAACTAAATCACCACAGCCAGGGCTTTGTCAAGTCTGACCTTAAAAATCTCTAAGGAAGGAGATTCCACCAACTCCCCAGGTAACCCATTTCAGTGCTTCACCACCTTCCTAGTGAAAAGGTTTTTCCTAATATCCAACCTAAACCTCCCCCCTGCAACTTCAGACCATTACTCCTTGTTCTGTCATCTGGTACCACTGAGAACAGTCTAGATCCATCCTCTTTGGAACCCCCTTTCAGTTAGTTGAAGGAAGCTATCAAATCCCCCCTTGTTCTTCTCTTCTTCAAACTAAATAATCCAAGTTCCCTCAGGCTGTCCCTGTAAGTCATGTGCTCCAGCCCCCCAGTAATTTTTGTTGCCCTCCGCTGGACTCTTTCCAGTTTTTCCATATCCTTCTTGTAGTGTGGGGCCCAAAACTGGACACAGTACTCCAAATGAGGCCTCACCAATGCCAAATAGTGGGGAATGATCAAATCCCTTGATCTTCTGGAAATGCCCCTTCTTATACAACCCAAAATGCTGTTAGCCTTCTTGTTGACAAGGGCGCACTGTTGACTCATGTCCAACTTCCCGTCCACTGTAACCCCTAGGTCCTTTTCTGCACAGTATAAAAAAGTATCTAAAAGGAAATATAAAAAGTAGGGATTTCAAGTAATAACAGACAGAATAAAGTAAATTACTAAGCAAAATAAAGCAAAAACATGCAAGTCTAAGCCTAATACATTAAGAAACTGATTACAGATAATATCTCACCCTCAGAAATGTTCCAATAAGCTTCTTTCACAGACTAGACTCCTTACTAGTCTGGGCCCAATTCTTTCCTCTGGTACAGTCCTTGTTAGTTCCAGCAGCCATTAAGATTCTAAGCCACCATGAATGGTCCACACTTTGCGTAATGACAATAGAACCTCAGAGTTATACTTCATATTTCTACCTTCAGATACAAGAATGAGACACACATACTAATAGGAGGAATATGTTCAGTAGTTATATATCATTGTTATGATACCTTACAAGAGACCTTTTGATAAAGCATATTTCAGTTACATCATATTCACACTTACAAGCATATTTCCATAAAACATATGGAGTGCAATGTCGCAGGGAAGCATAGAAGAAATATGTGGGTCCCTGTCAACACATATTTACTCACACAGTTGCTAAGAATGCATATTATCTGCTCAATGAAAATGATTTGGCTCCAGCAGTACTTACAACATTACTTCTGGGCTTTCTGTCAGCATCATCTTCTGCCCTCAGTACTCACACTCCACTGTTTCAGTTTTTACCTGTTACTGCTCTAAGCAGCTCAGAACAATAGCTCTGAACCTGAGATAGACCACTTAAGGAGATGATAACAGAGAAAGAGAGACCATCAAAAAGCTCATACAATGCACTATATAGTGAGAAAAAAACAGGCCACTTGTAGATCCCAGTCTTCTAAATAGATAATGATGTAACACACATCTATTAAGGTAAAAAAAAGCCTGCTGAAGTCATGTTAAAGATCTTATTTAAATGAACAAAACTGAACTAAATCGGAGCCGATATTTGACTTGCTGTGTTGTGTCTTGGTCTTGCACAGGAAAATTGAGAGATCAAGTGGAAGACTTATTTTTAGTTATCCTTGTTTTAGAAAGAGCAATAACCTTATTATGTGAACATTCCTGGATACTTTTGTACTTTGGCTTCTTCTAACATTTTTCATTTCAGTACTTTTAAAAGCTAGTGAAAATGTTGATGAAGCGTCTATAATTTAGGAATCTATAATTTACATTATATAGAGAAATTCAGGTTAATCTGTTGTGTTAATGAATGCAATTAGGCACCCATAAAGTGTGGATTATTGACTAAAACTTTTAGTCACGCTTTGGAGCCATTACAGTCTATCAGATCAATAGAGGAGTTTGTGCATTTAAGCAATAAAATTAAGCTAAACTTGTTTCCTATACTTCATGTGCCTGATGAATATTTGTATTACTTATCTTTATGACAAGACAGTTATGCAGAAAATATAATATGTAAAACTAAAATAGCAGAGGTTTTTCAAGCTGGGCCAAAACACTTGCATTGGAAGATATGCTGGGAAGCTTCCACAACATCTGGAAACTCTATTTGGATTTAATCATTGTTATTACTAATCTCTCTCTCTTAGGCAAATACTAAATTTAATATTTATCTATATATTTATATCTGAATTTAGTTAACCTTAGCATGTTGGAGTAAAACGCTCCTCTACAAAGAGCAGAGATTTCAAGAGTGAATTTTTACTGTAAAATCATCAGTAATAATATTGACTTATAATAAAAAAAGTGTAAGTCTTTAAAAAAAACAATGTTTCTTAGTGTCACTATTGTGATTACACTCTGCAATGGGTGTATATCTTTATATGCTACCAGCATAAATGTAGCACAACATTTTGAAGTACAAGTGTTTAAAGTGAGACACTTAAATTCATATGTGCCTAACATAACTGATTTTCAAAGTTAAGAACCCAGAGCTCCCATTGACAGAGAGTACATCTCATCTACAATGCTCTGCAGTTTGGAGTACAGGGGTGTCAATAGCAGTGCACACACCCCAAAATGCTTCTCTGTAATTTCCTTATGTGCATGCTGAAGGTGCAAACTAAAAGGTTCCTTGTTCATATTAATATAATCCTCCTCTTAAAACAGTCTGCACAGGGGAGTTACAGTGCAGCTCTTTGGTGTACGCTGCTATTCGCTCCCCAGTAGTCTGAACTGCATGGTAATAGAGACATAGCCAGAAAGTTTTACTTTCTCTACTATCTACCCCTGCTAATAACTCAACCTCCTTCCCAAAAAAGTGCAAAGGCACATTACTTTATTATTATAACTTATCCTTAAAGCAGAAACTAAGCATGGAAGATTTTAACCCTCAAGGTAAATGTTTTGAGGAATTAAAAGAATTAGAAAACACGGGTCTTTTATAGAAACTGCTCCATCTTCCTTATACATATGTCCACACTATTTTACACACACACACACACACACACACAATTTCAAAGCCTGTCCCTTGCCATAGAGCAACCCTTAGAGAACACCAGCAGCTGAGAAAAGGCAAAGTGTGGTGGATCTCAGCTGCTTTCTCTCCTTTCCTTTCCTTTCTCTCCTTCCTTCCAGAATGCTCCTGGAAGATCCCTTCCCTCACCTGACATGCCCCCTGTACTAGGAGGGGAGCTAGCATAGAGCTGGCCTAAAGTCCCTCTGTCACCCCCTTGCTGGGTTATTGTTCAGAGATTGTTTCTGCCACCTTGAGTGATATAAAGTGGGTTGATCATGCTGGAGGATGAAGTCCAGCATTTTAGAACTAAGTGGCTTGCACCCAGAAAATCAAGCCAAGCAAATAATGTTTTGGAGGCTTATTTATGATAGTTAATTCAAAAACATTTCTCATCCTGTGTGACTTAGGACCCTACCCTTTCCATTGACTTTATGAAAAACATGTGTTCTTGCTTGTGACATACTGGTCTTACATTTCCATTTCATTACCTCCTTGAAAGATGTGCAAGATTCTCAGCTGTCTACTAGGAGCAAAAAGTCGGGTGGGAAAGTCGCACTTTAATTAACAGAAAAACACCTTTGGCAGGGCTCAAAGGCTTCACTCATTTTGCTAAATAAAAAAATGTCACCTGTGTTTGTTAACATGAGCAGATAATTATGAGACTCATACATACACATACTTTTTGGATAAATTTTCACTTAGCTGTCTTATTAAAATAATGTCAGGTACTACTAATAAATAAGTGCAAGGAACGGAAAACCAATTATGTGCTTTATTACACTCATGATTTAGATAGCAATTCTTAGTCCTAAAGATGGAGCTTTTCAAAGAGAAAGCAAAAAACCCTGCATATGTATATGGGTAAATAGCTATGTATGCAACATTCCCTGCAACCTTGAAGCTAATGGTAGCTTTGCCATACACTTCAGTGAACACAGGGTCAAATTTCAAATAGCAATTTTATAAGAGCATAGAAATGGCCATATTGGATTAGACCAGTATTCTTTCTAATCTGCTATTCTGTCGCCAGCACTCCTAGGTACCCTCTGCTTCAAAGGAAGGTGGAAGAAACCATAGAGGAGGAAATTAAAGAATATCTTGAACAAGGAAAAAATTCTTCCTATTCCACATTAGTTAGAAGTTGGCGTGTCCATGGTGCAGGGGATTTGGTTAATTCTTCCAAAACTTTTTGTTTTGTTTTTTAAATTGTTGTAACTCTAAAAGTTTGTGTTATCCATATAAATGGCTGATCCTTTCTGAGAATCTAATGCCTCTTGACATCTGTGATATTTTGTGGCAATGAATTCCACGAGCTAATTTTACTTTGTGTTAAAATTGCTTTGTCTCTTGTATATGAATTTTTCACATCATATAAGAACATTTCCACTCTACCTTCTGTATACCACTCATTATTTTGCATACTTTAATTATGTCTTCTCTCTATGGTAAACAGTCCCAGTCTTTTCAACTTCTCCCCATATGAGAGACTTTCTATGTCAATTTTTGTTGTCCATCTCTGAACCCCCTCAGTTTCTGCAACCACCTTTTTCAATGTGCTGATCAGATCTGAACACACTATACCACACAAGAGCATACAACTAATTCAGATAATGGCATTATAAGATTGTTATGGCAGAAGTTCCAGACAGTACTGTTACAGTCTTTTAATTTCTCTTTCTTAGCATTAGCACTGTTCATTCAGATGAAATGATATATTATAGCTAGTTTTGATGGGGTGCTACTGCAAGTAGCAAGGTGGTTTTCTTTTTGACAGACTAACTAGAGTCAATCTTGATGCATAGTCGCTTCTTCGATATGGTGCACTGGCATTAGTGATGAACTTTCTGAATGAGGGGTTTGCCTGCATGCTGTTGTGACTACATCTGTTCAAAGATTGCTGTATATAGTGTAAATGAAACAAGAATTACATTAACAATGTAGCCAGACTCTGATAACTAACCCACTGATTTCTCCTCTGATGAAAAGGTGACTGCTAAGCAAAGGGCTATTTTTTAACTCTGTTTTTCATCCTGAATGTTGTTTGCTTATATGACCACTGATGCTCCTCTAACTAGTATATATTAGAGCCAACAATACCCTTTGCTAAATTGCCTGATTAATGTATACAAATCAAGTTTTGTGTGTGTGAATGTAGGTTTGTACAGGCATCTTAGAAGACTGGAGGGTCTTTGTGGGCCTGCACTTCTTCCAAGCATTCAGATGTATCACAGGCTTCTAAAATATTACATTTGAAGCACGTACTTTCTCCTTTTGAGTTTAAATTCTATTGATTCTGTTATTCAACTTTTGCACTCACAAATTGAATTTAATGGGCAAGTCATAACATTTGCACATCTGATCACATAATTTGCACATACTCAGATTGGGTTTTAACACCTGTAGCAGATTTGTACTCACAATCCAATTACAGGTATAAAAAGATGGGTCTAATTTGCACCTACAACAGGGAGGCAAAGCCTCTTGAGAAGATATATGACACTATGGTTAAGATGCTAGACAAGGATGCAGGAGATCTAGGTTAGACTCCTGGTTCTACCTCAGACTTCCAGTGTGACCTTGGATAAATCAATCCCTCTGTGTCTCAGTCCATGAGATATAAATAATTAGGTAACTTTCTTTTTCCCAGCTTTATTTCTATTTAAACAGTAAACTCTGTTAGTGTGGGCTTGACTGGAAACCATCACAATGAGGTACCAATTTTTCCTGCAGCATCTATGTGCAACTGTAATTCATATAACAAACAATAATAAATACAAACATGAGCTGTCCATGACCATAAAAGTCTATGTCAGTGTCCTTTCTGGTTAAAGCTAATATCAGAATCTTTTCATCACAGCTATTCTGTAGTTGTTAAGATATTTATATTGCTTGCTGTGAGTAGAAACACCTTTCAAAAGAAGTGATATTTTTAAGTATATATGTATCAGCAGCAGTTATTAAGAATGCAGTCATATCACTTTTGACTCTACTTGTGGGAGTGTATAATCAGTTCAAGTGCAGTAAGGAGAATTCAAAATAAATTGTGACACAGATAATTACTATTAATAGAAAATATACCTCAAGGAGAATGCAAGTCATTAGATAAGTATCACTGCTGTTCCTAGCAGTTCAATGGAAAATAAACACCTTTGTAAGGCTACGTCTACACTGTTAGGGGTGTGAGTCCCAGCTCAGATATACATACTCGTGCTAGCTTGATGAGAGTAGAGTGAATAGAAATATCATTATAGCCAGGGCATCAGTGGCACATATGCTGGTTTCAAGTGGGTTTGTATTTGGGATGGCTAAGCTGTGCTGCCTTTGCCCATGTTGCCATGGTTACATCTTTACTTATACACATGCCAGCTTGATGAGAGCTAGCGCAAGTATGTGTACATCAGTTGGGAAATTGTAGTGTAGATGTTGCCTTGCTTGTGTTGTGCAAAGGATATTTTGCTTACGAATCCCTTCACTATGGAGAGTTGAGTGTTTTTGTTTGGTATGCTTCCTGCTCTGAGGCATCCATTTTCAAAGCTGGATTATGCAAATTGCAAACACTTTTGTGGATGAGCAGTAAACGACTGCAGAGTTGCACAACCTTAGAGGAACACTGTATGAGACTGTGCTTCAGGAGATACAGTATCTCCTGGGGGTAAGGTAGTGATGCCGCTTATACAGTCCTCTCCCACTGCGAGTCCACAGAAGGAGTGATCGCAATCCAGCACTCCATATATTTTTTATTCTTCTGTGGTTGTGGGTACTGGGGGAGGGTTTTTTAATTTATTTTAAGAGATAGGCCTTTATAGATAATTACTTGGTTATGTTAATGAGAGGCTCAGCAATGCAGAGAGTGAAGTGATTTGCCCATTACTCCCCAGCCCTTGTTTTGTTTTCTTCCCAGTGATGGTAACATAAAGGAGGAAAATGTACGTTCTTTACTCCTAAAAGTTATAAGAGAAGGCAGCGTAAAACCTGCAGCATAAATCACTTCTAGTTCTGTGTTTCTTACAATATGTGGGATGTAAGGAAAGCCTGGAAAGTTTCCTCCAAATTTATAGGCTAAACAGTTTGCAGCGGGAGAAATCCTTCCAAGCTTTCCTCATGTCCCACCTATTGTAATTCTCATTAAACACCCTTGGGTATGTATCCATCTAGAGATGTATGTCACTTATCACTTTTTGCTTCATTTGAGTGTTTTAAATGAAATGAAATATACTTTAATCTTAGAGACGGACTGAGTTATCATTATTTGTGTTACCAGAGGGTCTAGGGGCCCTAGTCATATAGCAGGACCCCAGTGTGCCGCACAACCAGAGAACAAAGAGATTGTCCCAGCCTCAATGGACTCTAATTTGAAGTACTTTATTTGCTTGGTTGCACAATACAGTCCTCCAATTATTTGACATACCCACATTTATGCTGAATATTTGGTGGCTGGCATGCTTTTATATCACCTCCAGAAGCATGATGTCTAAGGTATCATGAATAAAGTCAAATCACTGGCCAGTTTTAGCAATAAGTCACAACAGGATGTGCATTACTAGGCTATTGGTACATGGCTGTGGTGTAAGGAATGAAACTAAAGACTGAGTGATTTCAAGGTATTAAAAAGTGATTCAATACCATACTAATGCACAAGATATATCAGTATCATACTGCTGGTATATTGCTATTTACTTTAACATATTATCAGAAAAAGTTTTAAAATGCATTGTTTGTATGACATTAACCTTCCACTATGAAAAAGTGATTCCTGAGAAAATTCTTACCAGGGAAAAGATTCCATATATACTTTTTATACTATTTTGAATATAAATTGTTTGTCAATATTATTCAGACCATCTCTCACTTTTAAAGATTCTGTGAATGATTTTATTTTATTTTATTTTTACTGCAGCTTTTAATTAACCTATTCCCCGGTTCCTACCCCCTCAAATCCAGCTGAAACCAAACTATCTGCAGTGAGCTGTAAAGACTTTCTTGGTATTTACGTTCCTGAAGTGGCTAAAGAGCAGGAGAGGAGAGCAGGAAAAACAGCTGGAGAGAAAGTAAGAGAGACAGAGATGGATAGGGCCAAGGAAGATTGGATACAGGATTAACTGTCTTTTCAGCTAAATCCTGTAAGGACACATGTGGATACATACACATATAATCACTTTAAAAAACAGAGAAAAGTTGTGGTTTTTTTAAAATGTTACCTCCTATTATTTGCCTGTCCTGTTGCTAGGGTGGGCATTAGTTAAAGGGAACCATTTAAAAATTAACAGTCTTTAAAGTGAAGCTCCAAGGTTGAAATTTCCAATAATTAATGATACCATAGCATCTGCTAATGCTTATTGGGTTAATCAGATGATATAGCTACATGATGTTTTACAGCTAATGATTGCAAGAGGGACAAAATATGCCACACCATCGATACTCTGTACATCCATGCATATGTTAACCCCTGTACTTGGAAGCACTTATAATATGTAGAATCTCCAAGGTTTAACAGCAGTCACAGAAAACCACATTACAGCCATTTCAGAGAGCCTGGTTCAGTCTGCTACTTGCAAGAGCAGACCAGATGATGGGCTATTGTGAAGACTGAATTACATCATACTTTTTTTTTTTTAAAAAAAGAGAACAGTAAAAAAAAAAAAAAAAGGTTAGTGCTTCGAGAAACTGAAACTATAACTGCTTGCAACTTTGTCGGCCAGGGGTTCAAATAAATAAAATGATGCAGTGCATATTGGAGAGCTGTAATTTTCCATCTGGTCTTCATTTTGAATCCTGTTCACATTTTAAAATATATGGAGGAGGAGACACAACCTGCTCCTGTCACAAGTGCTTACAAATTGGCAATCTTTCAAAACACTTCTGTTTTCTTTACACCTTCTCCTCCTTTCCTCCTCTTCCAAAACTGGAGAGAGAATGAGTGTCAAAATGCTTCTCCTAGACTTCTAATATTGTTTATAATCAGGCCAATAGTTCACACAGGTTCAGTTCCCTGAGGCAGCAGGGAACTGAACCAGTGTGAACTATTGGCCTGATTATAAACAATATTGGAAGCCTGGGAGAAGCATTCATGTAGCAAGAATGTCAAATTTAGCTTTAAAAGAACAAAGCTTACATGCTATCTATTTTTGGTGTGGAAAGTGGTACCAACAGGATTTCATCCTTTAGAAAAATCTCATTCCCAAAAAACTACTTATTTGAATCCCTGCCATAGTATGGTTCCCAGGCACAATTCTGCTGATCTTTATCAACACACATGCAGACACAGACATGTGCAGGAACACATGCACAAATTGCAAAACAATATTGCCTGGTGGTATTAAGTTTGTCACAGTTTGATTGCTCTCCTAGTAAAGGAATGTCTCAAAAGTGACATCTGTGATCTCAAGTGGGAGGGAGTCATGGACTTCCATTGCCAGGTGGCCAAGGAGTAGCGCTGATGTCAACTGTGAAACATCTGTTCTTCCACCTGGAAGAAAGATGGTGGCAAGCTGCTATCATAGCAGTAGGTGAGATAGAAATGTGTATTTAACAATTATACAGTTACTGTCTATAGCACATTTTCCATTTGGAAAACATGGCAAATTAGCACACTTAGAATTAGTTTTAACTACTAAGCATGTGGACCAAATTACAGTCTTTATTATAGAAGGGAGCCAAGAGTCAAAATGAATTTCCCCATCACCACCAACTGTAACAAAATAGTTAGGAGTATGGGTCTGGAAGGATTACATTTTTATTGGCAAACATCAATTGCACCATACACACAAACCACAGAAAATATATTTGCATCAATAACAGAAATTTACAGATAGTCAAAATGAGAAAATAGCTGTTTGGGAATTTATTAGAGTAAAAATCCAGTGATTTAGACTTTTGAATTAGGTTTGTTTCAAATGGACTAGTGAATGAATAGTAAAAACTGATATGATTTGTTGAATAGATATTTACTTTGTATATTTTGCCATTTGATGTTGACAGTTTGTATTTTTAATATTTTATAAAGTTAACTTTTTGAATCACAATGTCTACTGTCAATAAATTTTCTGACACCTCCCACCCAACTTTCCACAACTATGAAAATTTTAATCTATAAAATTGGAAAAAATGCTTAGAAATAAACTGCAGTATTATCCTTTGAAATATATATATATACACAAATCAAATTCTGTCCAGTCTAGGTATGAGGTCTGCTAATTTCATACAAAGGAACTAAATCAGTAGACTGAGTGAGGGACTATGCCAGCTTTCAATTACTTTCTTCATTCTGCTCTGCTCTAGAGCCCAGAGCAGCTCTAGCCTTGAGGGGATGTTCAACTTACAGTAAACTCCTCATGTTGCCCTATGGGCAACAACCTTGCCCAGAATCTTCACAGGGCTCTGTGCTGTAGTCTCATCCCTAATGTTTCCCTCCAATTGGCAACTCCAACCCTGGCCCATCCCCTACACTATGATGTGACAGTGGGTTCTCAAAATTTATATCTATCTTCCTCAGTTCTTGTAGCAAGGGAATTCTCCTCCCAGCCTGATATGTGCCTATAGCCTATTTGGTGTATTGATTAATTTTTTAAGACCACAGTTTTTAATAAAGGTTTGGTCTCTTGAATGGCTACTGCATTAGGAAGATTACCACTGATGTTGTTAGAATGAAAGACCTGAGAACCACACAAGAAACAACTGCAATTTATCACACACCCCTGTATTAACAAATCCGCTAAGCAGATCAGCAATCCCGCAAACACGAAACAGTGGACAGAGAGATAATACAAAGTTATTAGTCCTATGACTGGCATCACTCACAACTCCTGTGAAACTCAAAGTGTGAGTCATTATTGTTCTCCACATTGCCATCACTACCGTTGGCTGTCATCCTAGTGTCTCCCAGGGCACACAAGGTATTATAGTTTTTATGCTGAAATCTATTGGGGTTCAGATACATTTATGAAGGTTTCAATCCCTTTTCATTAGTTATACTTCCACACCCCACCAAATTTGGTGTGCCCCATTTTTCATACGCTAAGTTGTTAGTTCCCCTTATACTCAGACATATGTCACTAAATCACCATAACAACTTAGGGTGTCAGCAATGAGCAAACCACATGTCTGCAGTAATCCCCCAAATACTCTAACCTGTTTTAACTGGTACATTGCAATATATAATTTCCTAAATATCTGCAGTTAATACATCTATTACTGTAACTGTTTCATCTGGTGAGAAAGGGTCACTCTTTGGTTAGCTACTCATGTCAGTCTATCTTTCAAAATGTGGCCTTGTTTAGCTAAGTTAAATATCTTACGTTCCTGAAGGCCCTGTGTTACAAAATTGTATTTTGCTGTTGTAGCCTAAATATACCTAATATCTTTATAATTGGCTACAGGGCATTAAGAAAATCTAATCCAAGAATTTGACCCAATGTCCACTGAAGTCAGTGAAAAACCTCTGACTGACTTCAGTAGGCCTTCTCCTGGATCTTAACTGGGTTTGAGTCAGTCCACAAATGACTATTTGCTAGTGTACCTTCTGAAGACCTCAGTCTCTCACAAACTCTAAATATTAAAGAAGAGACATCACATGGATTTAGGTCATGCTAAATTATTTGGAAATAAAAAACTTGCTTCTTTCATTTGATTTTATATGACCGTAAAAAGCAAAAGAAAGGAGAGTGGTTAAAAATTACTTTAAAAGGAAAATGTTAAGAGCTGGACGTTGATACAAATAAAATAGAAGAATCAAGTATGCAGTTCTTTCCATCAGTATTATAATAGAAGTTACTGGTGGTTTCAGGAGAGTGAGTGTTATGGACAGAATACAGTATATGGCTCCAAGTATCAAGCCTGAAGTTTAAAAGCCTGACGTTTAAAAAAAAATGGTTGAGAATTATGAATCAAGCTATGACTATTTAATTAAGCCTTAATGAATCAATAAGGCACATCTACAAATAAAGGTACCTTTTGAGACATTTTTTAGAAGAGCTCAGAGTTGAAAATTGCAACCAGATTTTCAGAAGAGTCCAGCTCTCATTTAATTACCTCTGTACAGGACAGAATGCAGCACCCAATACCTTGAATTCTTTTGAAAATCTGGCCCAGTCAACAACAAGCAATATGACATACACAATTGTATTATGTTAAAATATCTGTTTAAATAGCTTGTCTAAAATGAACAGACACATTTGAAAGAGATTTGACCAATCAAATGGAGACATTTCATATTATTTGCTCTGGTTATTTTGTTGTTTTTCTTCTCACCCTTAGGTAAATTCATGTAACTATGAATATTCATGAAAGAAACTTGTTTGTATTCTTAATGGTCTGATCCTGCAATCTTTACTCATGTGATTAGGCATATTGAAGTCAAAGGCTTTCAGGACTGGGCTCCTACCTTTTTCAACACTGCCTTAGACTGTTTAGAATTAATACCCCTACACATTTTTCCCCTGACAAATCATTTAAGGCAGCTGTGTGGACTGGGGAAGGGGAAGGAGAGAAATTCCAGAGATGAGCCAGGTCCGGGGGCCAGAAAGAAACTCACGCTGGCACAAGTGGACACTGAAACAGCTTAGCAGGTATTACAATATGAGGGTTGGAGGAAAGATGGGGCCTAGGCAGAAGGCTGTCCAACTCCCCTCAGCCCCCTGGACTCAAAACTATGCAGGGTCCAAAACTATTGTGACTCCTACAATAGAGGCTCCTGAAGGCTGAGCTCTTTGTAAAATCCGGTCAGTCCATTTAGCTGCCTATAGCAAAACTGAACACTTAAAAAATCTGTCACGTGATTACGCAGGGAGTCTGTTGCATAGCCAGGTACTAAATCCAAATCTCCCTAATCATAGTTCAGTGCCTTAAGCACAAGGCCATCCTTCCTTTCCCTAACCACTGTAGAATACCATGCTACCCTATATGGGTTGGAAAGCAAAGAGGAGCGAGCTGGAGTGTGTGGGATTCAGAATCTATGTGGATCCAGTTTCCTTGGTGCAGTGGACATGTGGCTACTGTTCTAGTGCACAAGTTGGAAGAACAGTCACAGAAGGTTGGGCTATGCACTAATCCTGCTCAGTGACCTCAAGATTGGATCTGCTGCAGAAAAACCTAATTTACTGAGTTCTGTGCAGGAGGAGAAGGTTTAACGCTAAAACAAATTGTTTAGAAGGGAGAGTATGAAAAAGGAAATATTGTCACACAGGAGCCCATGTTTGTATTTTGAATTCAGTTCTACGTGTTAAGCCCTTGGGGGATATGAAGCTCATCTTGTGTAAGCATCTTCTCTCACTTGGTACTGGCCGTGGAATTTACCTGTAGGTTGAGCTCTCTTTGGCCAAGACATAGTTTTTAAAGTTGCCTGATTTGGAATGGGGAAAAGCATTTGGCAAAAGATCCAATCTATTGGCCATAAAGATTTGTTGGAAAAAAAAATAGTTGCTGCTGTATTTGAACTTCCTATCTTAATAGCTAGCAGGGACCTACTACACAATAACAAGGTATTTAATTATGATGTTTTATGGGAAGACAAAATAAAGATTGAATATTTTAAGTCTAGTTTTCAAAGGTGCTGTGTATTCCAAGCTGCTATGAACAGTGGGAACCAATGTGCCAAGAAACTCTGGAAAAAAATAAATCAAGCCATTAACATAGTTAAGATATTGGTCAATATCTAATTGAAGAAAAAGGTTTGGTTTTCCTATTTGTGCATTAAAAATACTTCTAAGTAACAGTGCATTTAACAGTGTAACTAGAAAATTCAAAACCCAATGGAAAGTCAGGAAAAATAAACCAGACACAAATCATAATAATTAAAAAACCCACAATTCTGACAACAAAACACACAAAACAAAACAACCTCCCCCAGCAATATTACTCAAGAAAAAGTGCTATGATAATCTACAAATCATATTCCAAGTGCTCAAGAAGGTGACTTTAAAGGAAACAGCAAAACAAGTGAATGACAACATGCATATTAATGAGCCGAAAGCAATTCTCAATTACACCTCATTATCATTACCCCTTTCAAAAGTAAAACCCAGATAAACAACTCATATTACCCTAGGAGGACTTGCAAATTGCTAGGAATAGATGCTTCCCTCTGAGGAATTCTAAGTAAAGCCAAAGAGTTTCCAACTCTAGCATTTAGGATTTAAATTAGATAATGAAAGTGTTGGGAAAAGATTTTTGTCTAGAAAGACAGAAAGTCAAACCAAGAGACAATGCACTGTACATACCATTGACACATTTTCTCTAAGCACGCTCCATGTATGTATTTTTTATTAGTGCACTAAGCTGACGGTTATGGCATAGTACAAGTTCTCCTAACTCTTCAACCTTCATTTAACCTTGTTACCCAACACACAGCTCTAATCATTTTAAAATAATATTCCACCACCTGGTTTCTCTGCCTGGTGATTGCTTTCCAGATGTTCACCCAAATAAAAACTCTCCCTGTAGCTCACCAGCTAAATATAGCTCCCATGCATCTGCATACACACTCTATCTATGGTATATGTATAGTGTAATATTTATGGGTTCAGTATCAGGAGATCCTTGTCCCGCAGTGGCTAATGATAAAATGAGTTACCTGACTCTTATGGCTTCCTCGATTAAGTTTTGGAAGGGGTGGGGCATGGTACAAGGGGTCAGGATTTGAAAGCAAGGAGCTTAGAGTCTGAGGCTGGCAGAGAAGAAATGGTTGGTTCCTCTGCATGTGGAGAAATTAGACTGGAGAGAACTCACTTAGAAAGGGGTCCTACCTGATTCTTTTATACTATAATACCTGGGTCACAGATCTGCCATAGAGCAGGATTCTGACTCTGACTCTAAGGACGATGACTCCTTAGCAGCACCAAAATAAGTGTAGAAATTTCCCTTTGACAAGCACCTTTGACAAGAGGAAAATGAAGCTTAACACTGTAAATGATCCAGGATTGAACTTTGAAAACCAGGGTCTCAGCCCAGTATAATTTTCAGTCGATGCTTTTACCTGACTCATATGTAGGGGAAATCAAGAAATATTTTCGTGGTAGTGGGTGCTAAAAGGCTGCTGAGAAACTTGGAACAGGAGACATAGACCCTTGTGGCAATGGATAAGTGAGTAAATTTCAGGTGAGGAGACCAAAGGTCAAAATGAGTGCACTTTAGTACACAGAGAAACAAGCAATATTTGCATATTAAACCATAAGGGAGGTTCAACTGGTTTATGACACAAACCACAGTCCCTCCGTAGCATTAATTTCCTTCCCTCTGCCAATAGCTTTATAATTTTATTTTGTTTAATGAACTGATCAGTTCCTTCAACTACCTCATGTTCTGACTGTACATTATATGCAACTTGTGATAATTCTTGGCACTCTGATCCTCTGCTATTACAAAACTTTTTCCTCTGAAGTGCTCTATTTTACACAATGTAGGAAGCCATTTTGCTACCTTTGAATTTTTTTTTAAATGTACTTTTATAATTGGAATAACATCTTAAAGTCATAACTTGCTATTGGACCAGCAGCTAAATGACTCCCCGATCTTAGAATAATTCATTATGATTTTTCTAACGTAGAGCTTTCCATACATTTATTGCCATCATTCATTTATCACACAGAGAATAAAGAACTCAGCTGCACACTAGAAGGCTATATTTTAATCAGAGGTTTCTCTTATCAACATAAACCTGGAGGGTGAAGTTTAAATGGTTTGTACATATTGAGAGAAACCAAAGGTAAAATTACTCCCTTGTTTTATGTGCTGTTTGGTTGTACCTTTTGACACATCATGAAGAAATAAGGAGAAAGAATTTGCTAGTTGAAAAGTTCCGATTCTTTTGACAGAGCTATACAGGCTACTTTGTGATGGGATTATGAAGTTACCCTATTCTATGCATTTAGAAAATCCTCCTTTAAAAAACACCACCACCACCACAACACAGGTGTTGCTTAGGCATATTCAAAACTCCTGCTTCTTGCTACTCCAGTTCATAATAGTGAGAGCAGGGGAGTTGCAAAAGAAATTAGAAACGAATCCAAGCCAAAATATCATCAAGAAATTTCACAGCAAAAATGACCAGCCATTCTGTACTTTAATGAATGACATTATTTGGTAGCTAATGTTCCATGACTTGTATCTGTGCAGGAGTTATTAAAAATCACTAGATCAGATTGAAAATATATTTTCAGGCAATAATAATAATGTAAAGGATCATATACTATGATAGGCATGTATAATTTTTTCCACTAGCTAAACATTGTTGACTACTTTTCTATAAATGTTGTTGAAGACTGTAGAAACAGTTAACCTTTTGTTTCTGTAAAATGAAAGTGATCACCATAGATTTGTTCAGGCCAAACAAATCTTAAAAGCAGAAATTAATGTGAAGGCCTCTCCCCGAACTTTGAGCTGTATTGTGCTCCTGCAGAGGTCTTTCAAATTCCCTCTAGAACTAATAATGGTACCAAGAAACTGTGACACCATGGAAATGAACCTGACTATATTTCCAAGCAGTCCACAAAGTACTTTCTGGATTCAGGGGAATTATTTAAACAGGAAGAAATAAGGTGAAACAGCAGTAGGAGGATACAGATGCAGAACATAATCAAAGAAATTATGTGATTCCCTCAAAATTATGTGATCCTACATAAGAATAATATTTGTACAATGGGACGAATGTTTTAAGACAAAACCTGGCAGTCTTCTAATAGAGAATTTGAAGCAAAAGCACCACCATTTTGTATCTAGTCTTTGCACAATTTTCTGCCTGATTTTGCAAGTAGTTTGTATTGACCAACAACTTCCCTGCTATCTTATGTATTTTTGAAGATGCATCTACCTCTACTTTACATTTCTTAGTAAAGTCTTCAAGTTATTAAAATGATGTGTGGCTTCTACCCTACAGAAGACAGTAGCAAACTGAAATATTTATTTTCCAAGGCTTTTTTGTGAAGAAGTTCCACAATAGCATTTATTTTACCAATCTTTTTTTAAAGCATATTAGAATTGAATTTTTCTGTTGCTTTGAACTGAAATGTATGTACCATTAAAGATATTTTTGCTTGGCTGCTTGACAATACAGTATGTAATATTTCTTTTTTGTTAAATGAAACCTCAGCAGAATATCATCTATTGGAATACCAGTTATTTAATGGGCTAACCCAGCTTACATTGAAGTTAATAGAAATTTTAACATTGGATTTCAGTCCTCAGTTTGAAGGTAGTTTCACACTAATAAAAACTTTGAATACAATGGATCTGCTCTCCCAGTTGTAATCGGCAGGAATGTGAAAAGTCTGGATTTTATATATCTATATTTGGTATATTTCTGTGGCAATTAAAAGGTTCAGTGCAATTGTAATTTTAATGACATAGTTGCCTAGGTAAGTGTTCTGATGACAATGTGAATAGAGTGCAAGGAGAGTCCTAAAGAAAGAACCCACACGCAGCACTACATTTGCATTACATTATAAGGTAGTTTGCATTGATATTCCTTGTCAGAAGGCTTTGGGGTGCACAAGGTGGGCTCTGGATATGTTGTTAACCTACATTCCAGCTTCAATAGAAGGAACAGTGGGAGTTTTTCAGATAAATACAATGTAAATGTATGATGAAAGAGGGTACTAATTCTTCCTAAGAATCATAAAGATTCAGAAGAACAGGGTTAAGGCGCGGGAGGGGGCGAGGATATGTCAGTATAACACAATTAATCCATTGTAAGTACTCCTTTTTAATTTAGTAATAACTATACTCCAGAACAAAAACAGAAATGGTCTTTGGCCTAAGAGTTTATCCAACTCAAGATATCATAGCAAATATTACGAGGTAAGTGGTGATATTAACAGGGAGTATGTTTATATTTTTCCTAATAGTACAAAATCTTCAGCATGCTTTGGTAGTTTTATATCTTTTGATTGCAGTAACAAAGTACAGTGGGAAGGGTGAAGGTCAATAGAAGACAAAGTGAATTGGTTCAGTGTCCTACCATCCTACATGCCATGTTGACAAAACTGACTTCTCAAAACAGCGCTAATGAAAGAGCAATAGGGACAAAAGAAATATGCCTACATCCAATGCAACTGATTAATTGTACCTACATGTGCCCACAGATTGGCCCAGATGGCAACCCTGCTTTTGTGGGTTCCTCCCACACTCCTAGGAAAAGACAATTGTGGTAGTATTCTAAACTTTGATAAACACTTCCTGCTATCAATCATAATGTCACACACAAAGATGACCCAATGTTACCAGTGAGAATTTCTCACAAGAAAAGGTGTTTATTTTTTTTTCTTAAAGCCCAGTTCCTAGAGCCATGTGATTATTTAAAAACCTACATTTTCATTTTGGGGGATGTGAGGCAAAAAGGTACGTTTCTTTCCTTCATGGTTGCAGAGAAAAGCTTGAAAACATGAATCCTGAAGGCTCAAAGGCATAAAGGCAAATAAAAGAATATACCATTTATTATATTTTTAAGAATCTCATGTTTTCGGAGACCTGAATCATGATATTACACTTGGAGTTGGTGGTACGGTTGTCCTTTTCTGCCAAAGAACATACAGAGAAGATGAAACCATAGGTCCTTCCATAAGGTCTTCATGTGACCTGGTGATTGATTTTGGAACAATTGAGATGTGCACATTGAAGAGTAGATTGTGACAAGGACACTAATATAATGTCCTCTCTCAAAAAATAAAAATTACAGAAGATTTTAACCTAGCTGCCAAATTTTGTGCAGCTCTATGTGTGACATTTTTTGCACTGTGAAATAGTGACTCTGAAAAAGATGTGGGAGGGTCATGCAAGGTAGTCATCTTAACATGAACTCCCAGTGTTATGCTGTGGCTAGAAGGGCTAATATAATGCTTGGATGTATAAACAGGGGAGTCAAGCAGAGGAAAGGTAGGAAGGTTACTACTCCTGTATTAGGCACTGGGGCGACCAGTGATGGAAAACTCTGTCCCATTCTGATATCTACATTTCAGAAGGGATGTTGATAAATTAGAAAGGACTCAGAGAAGAGCTGTGATAATGATTAAAAGATTGGAAAGGATTCGTTACAGTGATATATTCAAGAAGCTCAATCTGTTTATTCTCACAAACAGAAGGCTAAGGCATTACTTGATCACATCCTGTAAGAACCTACACTGGGAACAAAACTTTGACAATAGGCACTTCAATCTTGTGGACAAAGATATAAAAAGAGACAAGGCTGAAGGGAAAGCCAAACAAATTCAGATTGAAAATAAAGTGTAAATTTTCAAGTTAGAGTTATTAGCCATTTGAACAATTTACTAAGGGTTGTGATGGATTCTTAATTGCTGGTGATTTTTAAATCAAGA
This sequence comes from Dermatemys mawii, assembly GCA_007922305.1. Lineage (NCBI taxonomy): Eukaryota > Metazoa > Chordata > Testudines > Dermatemydidae > Dermatemys > Dermatemys mawii. Next base: position 869,664 of record ML677357.1, on the reverse strand, counting down.
TTGGAGTTTTTTCTTTAAAAAGTGCTCTAGTTCAAAAGGATTCATTAAGGGAAGTCCAATGGCTGGTGTCATGCAAGATGATACACTAGATTCTCACAATAGTCCTTTCTGGCTTTCTAATCTATGAAGTTATTTATAGCACTAGTTTGCATGTAAGGGAAAGCTGACTTTAAATAAATTGTATGGATTTAGTCCTTATGCAGCTTTGGTGAATAAAGACCTTACTTTATCCACAGAGTAGCAGCAGATCGTGCTCCCCGCATACACTGTCCTATCATCATGCCTCAAGCTCAACCCCGAACAAGGTGGAACATCCCTCAGGTATAACAGAGGTGGTACATTCTCCATAACCCATCCTTACAAAACTCACCAGCCTGCAGCACTTCCTCACAACTTAGGGCATGTTTACACTGTTAGGGGTGGGATGGGAAATGAGTCACAAGTCCACCTAATTTAGGCTTAATCAATTTTCATCTTTATTTACAGAATTTCAGACAGAACTATTGATCAACATTGCCCACAACACACCTTTCAAGATCCATGGGACCTACAGATAACTATCACAACATGTGGTGTACCTCATCCACCAGTGCACTAAATGCCCCAGTAGAAGCTATTTGTGTGAAACCAGACAGTCACTATGCTCATGAATGAGCTCACACAGGAAAATAATGAAAGGAAAACATCACCTCATATATGAGTGAACACTTTTCACAAAGTCATCACTCCATAGCAGACCTATCAGTTCTCATCCTTAAAGGAAACCTGCACAACACTTTCAAACGATAAGCCTGGGAGCATAAATTCATAACTTTGCTAAACATTAAAAATCATGGAATGAACATGGATTTATGGCTTATTACAAAAATGTATGACCCACTAGGATTGTCCCCTCCCACCCAGCTGTTTTTCTCTCTCTCCCTTCCCTTGCTCCCTGTGACTGGAAAGGTGTTAAGGGACCACTTCACCTTGAATGGTCCCTTGAAATATATGTTAACTACTTATGCTAAACAATCTGTTCCACCTTCTGTTTAGCAGTAACACTCTAAGGGCTTGTCTACATTGGCAGTTTGCAGCACAGCAACTTTCTCGCTCAGGGGTGTGAAAAAACACTTCCCTGAGCGCAGCAAGTTGCAGCATGTAAAGCGCCAGTGTAGACAGTGCACCAGCACTGGGAGCCACCCGCTTCATGGAGGTGAGACCCAGCGCTGTGTTGCAACCACACAAGGCATGTTAAAGTGCTGCCATAGTAGCACTTTAGCATTGCCAGTGTAGACTAGCCCTGAACTAGTTTCCTAGACCGGAGGGAGAGCTGTGTAAGCTCAAAAGCTTCTCTCTCTTACAAGTAGAGATTGATCCAGTAAAAGATATTACCTCATCCAGCTTGTCTCAGACAAAAATATTGTCACTTATAGTATCTGAACATTTACACATTTATAAATTTTTATGTCAGATAATAATCACTGACAAGATGGAACAGGCAGAGGGCTCAAGTTACCATTTCTTGATGGTCTCCTCTGATCCTTTGTTCTGATCTTCAGACCTGTTCCTTCAGTTTATGGTCCCATGTTCTCTAACTTGGGCCCTTTTTACTTGGATTTTTTCACATTTCATATTCCTTAACCTTCTGCCAAACAGACTTTTGGCTTTTATGTACCCCTATTTTATACAAGAGAAAGCTTCAATTTACCCAACTTCCTCATTTTTGCTTATTTATCTAGTTTGTGTCATGTTTTCCTTACCCAGTTCCTCACTTTTGCCAGCAAAAAAAAGAAAAAAAAGTTCTTATTACAGGTTTGTGTTTTTACCTCAAATCTTCCATTACCTTTGTTCTGTCAGCAATAACATTCTTTTAAGCAGATCAGCAATTCAATGAAAATTGAAAAATCACACTTATGTGAGCCAGACCTTGGCCTGAGTGGTACCTCATCTGTGCTCATTCTCTATTGATAATTACAAACTATTAGCATACACTGATTATAGCATTGAAATACAAAAACAAAGGTGTCCTAATGGTAAAATTAAATGCTTTGTTAGCTATATGTATGTTATCATATTCTACCCCTTAATCAATTTTAAGGGGGCAAATTATTCAAACCATTATGACCCTTTTCTGTCAACATCTCATCTTCTTTAAATGTCAATTTTCAGAGACTCTTTTCATTCAAAGTCCAGTTTTGTTGGGAATCATTAGAAAAAAACCCCTTAATTCAAAATTTTGCTGTGTTGCATTTTAAGGGGCATCTTAATTTTAGGGCCTTGATATATAGCTGCTTTAATGGTACCCCACATTGCTGAGCCCTGCCATTCACACCCCTATAGTCCAAACTGCAGGGCAAAGTGCTGCACTGTAACTCCCCCATGTGGATGCTGCCAGCACAAACTTAGAGGTCCCTAGTTTTTACTAATGCAGAGGACTACAGTAGAGGGGAGTTTTACAGAGCAACACTTTGCTGAGCCTGGCTAGTCACACCCCCATAGTCTGAACTAGAGGACAGCAGAGACATCCACATAGCGAAGTACTGAAGCAACTTTGTCTTAAGTTTTCTCTTGATCGTTCACAACTCTTCCCAGGTGACAATGCCTTCCAGACTGCTTTGGTGACTTCGCCCTCCATCTAAGTCACATTTAGTCCCCCCCGCTTCCAGGGTACTAAGGTTTCTGGGCCTTACACTCAAGTCTGTAAGTACATCTTTCCCTGCATCAGGGCACACCACATTTCTTCTTCCTCCTCACTTCTCATTTCTTCCGCCTTTCACAAGGGTTTGGTAAATTTCCTCTGCCCCTGTCCTTGCCCCCTTAGCTCCAGGTGCCCACAAGAATCCCAGGAAAACTCTGCCCTTCTCACTCCTCTTCTCCTAAGCTCACTCAGACTCCTTCCAGGCCCTTGCCAAAAGAGACCTAACTGCCATACATGTTTTCCTTCAGATCGTCTAGTGGAGACACTCCCTGCTCTCCCCTGGATCTCTTCCTCAGCCAGCCCTCTACAAAGGGTTCATCATAGCAACTAACCCACTTCTCTCCCCTCTTACCGTCCTATTACTGGACTTCTATTGCTCTTAAGTCTCCCACCCTTCCCAGGTGTGATGGGGAGAGCTAACAGAAGGGGCTGGATGGCCCTGGCCTTAAAGGAGGGGCCTGGGGTGGTGCATCCTGTCACACCCATGAAGCTTTTGGCCCTTTTGCTAAACCTACCATTTAGAGCAAAATGTGGTAGTGAATTTGTCAGGTGAGTGCTGGAACTGAGATCTACCAAATTCAATGCATACAAAGGCTATCAAACATCCATTAAATGGGAACAACTATTAATACAGGGGTAGGCAACCTATGGCATGGGTGCCGAAGGCGGCACGTGAGCTGATTTTCAGTGGCACTCACTCTGCCTGGGTTCTGGCCACTGGTCCGGGGGGCTCTGCATTTTAATTTAATTTTAAATGAAGCTTCTTAAACATTTTTAAAACCTTATTTACTTTACATACAACAATAGTTTAGTTAGATATTAAAGACTTACAGAAAGAGAACTTCTAAAAAGGTTAAAATGTATTACTGGCATGCAAAAGCTTAAATTAGAGTGAATAAATGAATACTCAGCACACCACTTCTGAAAGGTTGCCAACTTACTGGGATGGTGGCCCACAGACTGGTGGCCTACAGACAAAAGGCTCTGAATGGCATTCACAATATCCTGAAGCATTCAGTACCCTACTAAGTGCTACACACTTTTATACCTTCAGGAGTGAAGCTTGCATTCTGGAAAGATATGTTCATTAAATCACATTATGATTTTTTTTTCACTCAAAAAAGTCAGCATTTTCCACTATGTGCACAGACTGCTCTTAGTCTTCTTACCTAGAATATGTATCCCATACTGTATGTAAAGAGAACTCCAATTAACCAAAACACAAAGACTGGAAATAGATTAGAGCCAAGTATAACAATACCCATGTTTGGGTCATCTGGAATTCAGTCTGCAATCTCTATATTTAAAAGTATAGGTTTCTACCACTTGAATTAAAGAGCAACACAGAGTAGCATGGAGATATTGACAGACTCATAAACCTGTATATGTGCTCTAGATGCTCAAGAGCGACAAAGATCCACACTGTTAGCGTAGATTAGACAAGCATATAATATGGACCATTTCTTCTGATAGGCTGTGTGGTAAAGTGGATGAAAATTTGTTCTGCTGTATTACACGCCTGGGTTATATTCCTACCTTTACTTGCACTGACCTCATCTAACTTTTCAGCCACCTTAACTGTAAAAGGTTGTTTGTTGCTCTCCTGAAGATAACGGTTTGAGCCTTGGTTAGAAAGAATTGTGAAGTGTGCAAAAAATATTAAGAGGTGTCAGTAGAAGAACTGGGATTAAATTTCAGGCTTTTGTCTTGTAGTTCAGAGCATGTTCCCCTAAACTGCAGAATGGTGTGTGTCAGAGGGCCACACACACACAGAAGTGCCTGCCATTTTACCAGTTTTGTGGGATGTTGCTACAGGCCTGCCAAATGTGTGTGTCTCACATGATTTACATGGCAGGTCTGTATCCACTTTGCTCACCTTTCTTAAATTCCCTTTCCCTGTCTGCCTCATTGCCAGTGGGGCCTCTCCCCTGCACCCTTCATTGCTTTCTGGGCTATGCAGATGCAACAAGTATCTTTGGAGTCCTACATAATTCTGCCGTCTTCCCTTCCTTCAAAAAGTACAGAGTCTCAGGGATTTCCCTCACCTATAGGAAAGGATGTGAGTTAAGCTGTCTGAATTCATAACACTTTATTCTTAAAATTGATTGGTTTGTTAAATACATTGCTAAATCCCAACATAAGGCCCTAGGTCCTGTAGTCAAGGGATTACATCAGATCCTAAGCTTTCATGACAAGAAAAGAGTAAGTTGCTAGCTTCATGGTTGTGAAGAAAAGTGTTGAAGTGTGCCCCAAATGTGACCAAACCAGCAATATCTTCCTGTATTGGTTTAGGGGGTGAACTGGCACATTCATATAAATGAGGGTATTAACGCCAAACCCCATTGCACTGCGATGCCCGGAAGGGAACTCTGTTTATGACAGGAGGAGAGAAATGCTGCGGGGGGCTCACCCAATCAGACACAGCCCAGCTATTGACATAATACCTAAGAGAACCTTGTTGCTATCTCTGAGGATTCTAATTTGGACAGATACTCTGTGCAGTTGTCCCATGGACCGTTCTATTGTCAGTGACCTGGGGACTGATATCATGGCTACAGTTCTATAGATACCACAATATCTTCACTTGGAAAGCTAGAACAAAATCAACTGGTTGCAAAGGCACTAGCCAAATGCAGACTATTTTATGGCTTATCAGGGATGGGTGGCTACATTATCCAATTAATGTTCCAGGCACAGACCAGGAGTTTTATGATCATAATAGTATGTTTATGGTACACTGCTACCTCGATATAATGCGGTCCGATATAAGGCGAATTCTGATATAATGCAGTAAAGGAGCACTCCGGGGGGGCGGGGGGCATGGCTGCATGCTCTGGTGGATCAGCATGTTGTGTCTGGCTTCGATATAACATGGTTTTACCTATACCGCGATACAATTTTTTGACTGCCGAGAACAGTGTTATATTGAGGTAGCAGTGTACCAAAATGGTCATCTCTAAAGTGCTGCAAGATACAGGTCTTGTTCAGATTCATGACAGCCATTAAAGACTAGCCAGGTTCCTTGATATAGGTCACTCACACACACATTTTACATAGATTATTAAACAGAAGTTTTATTTAAAGCATATAAAAATTATTGAAAAGTTTGCTGTGAAATATTAACTTTTGAAGCAAAAAAATAATAATTTCCCTTCTTTAAAAATATCAGTGGAAGCTTTTAGAGAGACTAACCCATTAGAACCCCCTTTTTTTGTCTGCAAGTCTTCTGAAAAATTAGATGTTTGGGGCCAATGTCCAAAGAAGGAATCAGTATCTTTTCTTTAGCAGCAAATAAAGGAGTCTACTTGACAGATATTTGTTTTAAACAAAGATATTTAAACATGCCTCTTGTTTTTTATAGTCAGATACTGAGGTCAGTATGTGGGGGTAGTTCAATCATTGCATCACCCATTGCAAGGCAGGGACTAATCCACACCCCTCTTATTGATAGGGAAGAGTTGCATCATCACAGCCTCAGATACTTATGATTAGAATTAGTCAAAAATTGGTGAAGCATTTCATTTTTTAAAAAATCAATCTGCTGTGCATGTGAATTCCATGGGTCCGTCCAAAAGACAGGCTTTTGGGATTATTTCAGGCAAAATTCTCTGGCCTGTATTCTACAGGAGGTCAGACTAGAGGGTCACTATGGTCCCTTCTGGCCTTGGAATCTATGAGTGTCCTCACTGGTGAATTACACAAATCTGATCTCTCCTTTGAGCCCGGGTAGTTATGTGGGCAAGGTTTTACCAAAATAATTTTCTCCATTTTAGTCTTTCCTTCTCTCAGCTCAAACTGTTCCCATGTCTCCTCCACTGCTTCTGTCACCACTAGAAGTCTTCAAGTAGGGGACACCCTCAAAACTCAATCCTTCTGTGTCTTTTTTTCCTGTAGGCTTTTGAGTGCTGGCTAGGAACTCCCCACCAATCTCTCTCTTTGGCAGGGTCCATCAGTGTCTATCAGTCCTTCAAGGATTTCTGGGAGCTGCGAGGTGCCTGTGCTAGAGGAACTGGGATAGATATTTGCAGCCAGGAGTGGTGGGAGGAACAGACTGTGATGCCCTCCTCATGTGTGGTGATCTTGAACTGGCTTCTCACCCTGTGGGGCATCATAGGATTAGGGAGTGATTGTGTCCTGACTCAGAAGCCTCTCTGAAGATATTTATTGCGGGCGGGGGATGGGGAGGAGCTGTTCAGCAATCTTGATTGCAGGCAGAAGGGAGGAGGTCAGAGAAGGGTGCAGAAACTTCATCACAAGATGTGTTATTTTGGTTGAGTAGATGGATCTGATTTCAGATCTGAACTGCTAAACACCTGAACCTGACAAAAATCAAATTTTGGTACTTTCTTGATCCAGCCTCCTCACCCCACCAATATTTATAATTTAGCAAGAATATTTCTATGTACTAAATCCATATTACTTTTTGGAATATCTAAAAATATCATTGCTGGAGGAAGCCAGCCATTTGAACTATGTATATTTAGTCCTTTCCAGCTGCTGGAAATGCTGATAGGATTTGAATTTTGGTCTAGGCTGCAGATTTTTCTTAGCAACGGTTGCTATGCAAAATATTCTAAGAGCTTTTATTCTTATAAATGATGCTGCTTGGAGATTTAGAATATCTGATGCTTAAAGACCTCTGGTCTAAAGCACTACAGTTTTTTAAACTTTTTAATCAGTGGTGATAATTGTCAAGTACATTAACAACAACTATGATCCTTTGCCCTTCCATAGTACTTTTAGCAATGGGTTTTACAGCACTTTATACATACTGAATAACTCAGAGTTAGAACGTGCCTAGCTTTGCACAAGAATGCAAAGGAAGAGACATGAAAAGGGCCCTTCCCTTCCCCGCCTTCACCAGTGGAGAGAGGTGAAGCTCAATCCTATAGGAAAGCAGAAGCATTGCTCCTGGTTAGTGTCCATGGCAGCACTAGCCTCTTGAAAGAGCAGAGGAAGATCAGGGCCACAACCTGGTCTTAAGTCTCACAATACCACTAGGAGGTAGACATTTTTACCTCCTTTGTATGGTTGGGTAAACCCAGGAACAGAAAGGTTAAATGGCTTGTGCAAGAACCCATTAGATCCACTAACAAAGCTAAGAATAGAACCCTGCATTCATGACCTCCAGACACTTCCTCTAACCCTCTCATAAAGAGCCACATTATAAATGTCTCTCCCTTGTCAGCACAACTCTTGGAAGGGCTGTGTTTCCTTAGTCCCACATCCTGCACCTAGTGCAAATATCTCACTCCACAACCCATCCTTCTCTTCCAATGAGAGTTCAGTAATGGATCCTAAGACAATTGTGCTTCTTTTAGCATTAACATAGGTGCAGTTATCTGCTTATAGATCAGATGCCTCTGTAAAGGACTATAGCACACAATGCTCCTTAGCTTCTACCTTTCTGTCCATAAGTTTTCTTGGAGCTTGTATAGAACGGTTTCTGTGGATGTGAAGGGATTATGCTTGAAAGACAGCTCAGAGGCCAGACTCCACTTCTCACTATATTCTGCAGCAGAAAAGTAAAAGTAAAAGTAGAAAAACTTATGCATTTGGGACATAGCACAAAGGGAAGATATTAGAGATGGGCTGATCTGGATCCAGTTTAGAGTAGATTTCATGGTTTGGGTTTGTTATTAAGTCAGGGCAAAAGGTTTATGGCTGGCTGCAGTCCTAAGAGCACTAAAATTTTGTCTTCTACCCCAAAAATCTCATGAAATCAAGATCAGCTGTTCTCCTGAAAAGTTGCTGCATTTAATCTGGAACTCCAAAATAGGTCCCTGTAAGGACTGAATTAGACCTGTCGGTCTAGGCCTTCATATCTAACCATCCCTTCCTCACATAATGCTTTTAAAGTGATGTGTGGTAAACAGAACATTAAGACCTTCTGTGGAAAGTGTATAAAAACATTTAGTATGTCAAGCAATTCCAGTGAATTTATCTTGTTGCTATTTTTGTGGAAAAGATAAAAAAAATCTTCAGGAAGTGGGATTTTTTTCCCATTGGGGGAAAAAATGCCAAACAGATGTTTGAAGGATTTTAATTTGGATAGGGGGCAGGAAATACTGAACCCATGCATCATAGAAACAAAGGGAAAATCAAAGGCCGGTAGGTAAACTGCCTATTGCCACAGCGGTTGGCTAGTTCCATGTAACCCTTATGACTACCAGCTGGACATCTCACTCTTGCTAATGCTGCAGTCCATGGTCAAAAGCTCTCATTAATTTCCAGATGATATACACCTTTGTCAGTTCAGGGTATAGCCCTGATCATGGGGAAATCTTGAAGGAGGAAAGATCAATCACAGGAAGGAAGTTGAGACGCTGGCTAGGAGGTGAAAAGAATCACATGTCTGAGTGGGTGGATAACAAAACTAAAAAGAGGCTGAAATATCAAGGGCCAAATTTTGCACTAGGTTACACCTGTGGAACCCTACTGACTTTACTGATACAGATTAGTTAGAGCAGAATTTGTCCTTCGGTATCCACATGTCTTTCTGTAACTAATCACTTTTGAAGTGTTGGCCTCCCTAGTTAGTTTCTCACTGTTCCAGGTAAGAACTTCATGTTTCTATATATAGGAAAAAAAAATTAAAATGTGGGATGCACGTGTTTTCTTCTCATGTAAATGCCATTGTGCATTACATGAGAAGTGCAGTAAACTGCTCTTATTTCTGATTATTTTTACAGTGAGCTCTCAGTATAAGAGGTTCCAAAGGCTACCATTAGCAGGAAAACTGTGCAGTTGGAGTACACTATGACTCAAACTGCACAGCTACAAACTATTACAGGAATGTATCTTTAGAGCTCTTCGTAGTCAGCTCAAGTAGATATTGGAGGCAGGAACACATGAAATCAACCTATGATGTCATGACTTAAAATTTGTTAGGGAAGTACCTGACTAGAACACTTTCCTGATCTTTCTGTCACTCAGTCACACAACATGACCCATAAAAGTGAACATGAAAGAGAAATTCTCCTTCAGTGACAAAGACAGAGAAATAAGTGATAAAAACTTCCACAAACATACACTAAAGGAAGAATTTAGCATTTTCTATAGCAGTAAACTTAACATTTTGAACCTGCTGGTCTCTCAAGAGAAAAATAGAATCTCAAAAATACTGCTTTGGCTCTTGTGAGGTATCTGCTCTGAATTATCATCATCCTTATTTTAACCTACTTTCTTGATTTTACACTTCTGAAAGTAATAGAATGTCAAGATGCTCTGCTGGTATAAAAAAGCATTGCTCTATTGATTTCAGAGCTCTGCTGGTATAGACCAGCTGAGGATCTTGAGCATTATACATTATTTTAAGCTTCCTGCATGACTGTTGTGGAGCATGGGGGATGTTCAAAATCACGACCATGACCACGATAGCGAAAGAAAGATTTTGTTTAACTTTGCATGCATCAAGATATGGCCTTTTGTCAAGGTAGCTATCATTCCTACTTTTGAAAAATACATTTGAACATGAACTTTGCTCTTATCACTCTTTAGTGAAACATTAGGAATGAACTAATTCACTGAACTGAATGACAAAAGACAAACACTGATAAAAGCCAGACTTGAGCAAGAGTTTTTGATTATTTTTTTTAGTTCCATCTCTAGTTCTAATATCTGTGGATCTGGGCAAAAGGCTGCTTTTTTCTCATGAACCACCCTTTCCACCTTTAATTCGCTTAAACTCAGTGACCTCCATCACAGTGCAATCCGGAAATAAAACAAGTTTTCTCGTTTTTATGAAAGCCACTAATGAGTGGTACATACAGTAGCTGTCTTCCCTATCATGTTTACACCTTTTAATTCAGTATCCAGCTGAAATACTTGTCTGTTCTTCGTTAAGGAAGGAAGCTCAGTGATAGCCATGCTCTTCTCCTGACGTGCCGGAAGCGTGGAGTTTTATCATGTTCTGTGTGATAAGAATACTATTGCAGTCACAGCTCAACTACTTGAGATGTAGGGATGATAGGTTCCCTTCTGGCACTTGTGCACCATTGTCATCTTCCGATCACAATCCTGGGCTTCTCTACATCTGAAGCTGGAAAAAGAAAGTGAAGCAGATGGGAGTTATAAAGGAAACCCAGAACGATTGCTGTGGTAACATTTATTTTTAAACAGTGAGGATTGTTTGACAGCTTTCTTCATGCTCCCCTCTGCTTGCCACCTAATGTCAGTAGAGGAGGTTTTCTTCTTCCATTCAATCATCTCTGCCACCATGCTGATATTCTCCTGGAGAGGGATTCTATTTCAGCAACTTTTTGCTCTTCGCCTTAGAATTTTATGGCACCATATGTGTTACCTCTGTTAATTCACAGGTTTCTGCCCCTTAAGGGCTAAACCGTCATAGAGCTTCACACTACATGGAGAAAATGCAAGGAATCTTTCCTCAGACCTTACATGCAGTCCTTGCACTGAAGGTTATAGAGGGACTGTTCCTTTTTTATACCTTAGTGGTGCACAGTGCTTCAAAAGAGATGCTGTGCTACTCTGTGTCACTATTTGTCATAGACAGATATTATAGTGCAAACAATGTAATGGGATGACCACCACAGTGATTTTAAAGGTGATCAGTTTCCTAATTTCTTTAGTATTAACTGCTAGTGCTCACAGATAAGGGTTTAGGATTTTAAGGCCTCTGGTCATAGCTTTCTTGAATGAGTCTGATCATGTTTATTTGACACCCCCTAACTCCACAATACCGAAGGTACCCAGAGCCTATGTCCTGCTAAAGAGGTTGCAGCAGCTCCTAAACCCTAACCTCTCCTATGAATCAATCTCTCTGTGTGGGGTGCCTCAGAAAGGTACCTAATCATAAAGCTCAAGGCCAGGCCAGATTCCCTCCAACGTGTATCCCACTTACAGCCAAGTTTCAGCCAAATGACTTATCAAGCCCAACTCCAGCCATCAGGTATTCATGGCCAGAAGCTACAAAAAATTTGGAACAATGCTAAATGATGGTACAATTCCAGTGGCCATAGTAATCAACAACAGCCACGAAACATTTTATCAGCTGTCCTCTGTAGCACGAAAAAGCCCAACCCTATGGCACCAAGTATTAAGACTAGAAAATGCACCAGAGGAAATCAACACCCCACATTCAGATATTGCACCAACACTATGCTATGAGAGAAGAATTCCTTAAGGGAAACAAATCACTGTCTGTCACTTGTACAATGTAATCTTTATTCCCCTCTAAGTGTTTCTTTTAATGGTCTTGGAATATGTTCATGGTTACTGCTCCTACTTCTGCCTCTGGTAGTTAGTAACACACATTAATCACCCCAAACTCCCTCAGCCCTGTTCTGTCTTTGCTTCTGTTATTTCTGAGTCTCTTATTTTCTTACCAAGTTTGGGGACATCTATCTTTTATCCACTCTAAAGTATGTCATATTTCAAAATCATCATGCCTCAGTCTCCTTTTCTAATCTAAAACTTTTTTGATTAATTTTAGAGTTATCCCACAACACATAGTTTTGTCATATCAGTAATAGCACACAGCTATTGTTAGCCAAATAAAATATCAATATAAATATCAATATATTTATTAGAGATACTCAGAAAATGTCCATGAAATATTTATTAGACAAAATTTTTTTCCCATTATTGTTCTCTTGGTTTTTTACCATTTCTAATATGTATATTGAAATCCAATGACAGAAAGGCAGGCATAGAAACAAGGAATTACCATACTTGTTTTGCCAAATTTTGTACCCACTCAGATGTCATGGATTTCAAAGCTCAGTTTGAATTAACACAATGAGGTTCATGTTCTACTTATGGGAGAATGCAAAAAGAAGCACAAAGAGGGAGAAAAGAGACCCAATACCAGATGAAACTAAGGCTGTTTCTCATCTGTAAATTTGTGTTACAAGTTATATTATTTGTGATTTGAATAGTGTCAGTATGCTATGTAGCCCCCTTTCTAAAGAGCAAGGCTGTTTTTGAGTGAAAGGTATTATTATTCTTTGGTTTATTAATCTAAAATGTATTTTAATGTCTTTTCCCACATAATAGAATCTCTGTTGAGAGTATATTGCAAAATATTTCCTTCCTCTTCTCAAAGTGGAGGGGATAAAAATGTTATGGATCCCCATCTAGGAGACATCTTTGCACCAGCATTCATCCTCTTTCCATGGGAAGTTGGTTGGGGTGGTCTAAGAAATGCTTGTCCTGTCCCCATCAAGATGACAGGGAATCTACAATAAAATAAAGTCTGACTGAGCTAGTGTTTGCTTTTGTATTTAACTCTTCAGTAATGGAGTGAGATCAGCAGGAGAGTCTCTGGCAGGATATCTCCTTCGGGGCTGCAAAGAGATCAGCAGGAAGTATTTTCACACCTCTATGTCTTTCTGTGGTTTGTATTATTCTTCACTAACTATATTATAAAACTCTGCATACCTTGGTCTGCAGCTCAGATACCTTTGTGTGCTCTCACCTGTCAAGGAATTTCACAAACAAATCACAATCTGTCACTCATACACTGTAATCTTTGCTCCCTTCCAAGTGTTTCTTTTAAGGTTCTTGTAATATGATCATTGTTACAGCTTCTACTTCTACCTCTGATAGTTCCACACACATTAATCATGCTAAACTCCTGTTGCATTCACCTCTTCAGTAGTGGAGTGAGATCAGCTGGAGTGTCTCTGCCAGCACTTCAGAGGGAGGTTCTGGGAACATTGCTGTCATCGCTGCTTCTTTCTCCTTGCTTTCCTTGATGCGCTTCCCAATGGGAAAGATTGTTCAGTAGTGACTCAATAAACACTTCAGGTGGAAATACTGCAAGCTTGGAAGGGTAACAGGGCAGATAGAGCATCAGGAAAAGTGAAGTGTACCAGACTCAAAATACAGTCCATAGAGAGAAATAAGGAGACAGAGTGGGAGAAACAGTGCTAACAAGAGCAAGAGGAGCAGATATTTTTAACAGGAACTCAGAAGGTAGGCACAGAGGTCTGGGGATGGGATTAGGTCTCTCTTTTTCCCAGTGGTATCAAAGAGAATTTCTGCATTTGCATTTGTACCCGATCCAGATTCTGCTTGAGTAAACTTGATTCTGTCTGTGATTCTGTGAACATTGAGGGTCCCTTAAACTAATACTTAAAGTAAAATGAACACACTATTTGGGGTAAAGGTCCCATTGTGCTTTGTGCTGGACAAACTATGGGAGTCATGATCCCTGCCCCAAAGAGCTTACAATTGACATTACATTAATAACGTGGGTTTCCACCCATCTTCTTTTCTTTCTTTTTAAAGGAAAGTATAAAATCCTTGACTAAGCTACTTTAAGGACTTAAGACAGCATTGGTGGCTTAAAATGCCTTAAGACTGTCCTTAATAAACAATAAGTCCTTAATGCAGCATATGAGATTAAACCACTTTAAATCCTTAGGACAAAATACTCAACCTTCATGTAAAGCATGATTAAACAGGGTGTCAGGGTTCCTGGGACAGGAAGAAATCCAACCCACAAACCTGGTGGCTTAGCACAGAGCAGTGGTTCTGCCACTCCACTATCTCTGTTATATCCCATTGGCTATGGGATTAGCTGGGACACCTGCACACATTTTAGGCAGGGTGCCACTTTCTATCCCTTTCTCACAACGTGCCCCCACTATCTCCATGGACAGAGCATTTCCTTGTAAGAGCGTAGCCAATTTCCAGCCATTCATAACTATTAATGCCCAATCCCTTGTTAACCCTTGACCTAGGACATTCTCCTAAGGTGATCAGATGTGCCAATTTTATAGGGATAGTCCCAATTTTTGGGTCTTTTTCTTATATAGGCTCCTATTACCCTCCACCCCTGCCCCCATTTTTCACACTTGCCATCTGGTCACCCTACATTCTCCTCATTGAGTATTAATTATTTAATGAATTGTTTAGCCATTTGAGGATTAGCCATGTGAAAACAAACTACATAGTGATTTTTTTTAAATGGGGAAAGTGTATTTTTTTCTAATCTCATAGATTTCCAAAGTGGATTTTGGATTCATATTTTATTCATATTTACCAATTAAATTCTCTTTTAGCCAGACACCAAGAATAGAAAATTTCAAAGGTAACTGCTTAGGAAGTTATGAGAGTGTATAAACAGGGGATTATGATGGAAAATCTTTTGCAAATTATAGCATTTGCTACTGAGAAAGGACTATCATATAGGAGAGAGACAATGTAAGTGTTGTGTTCTGTGAGACCTGCTGTCTCTCTCTTTCTCTCTACAACAGGTAAAAAATAACGGTGAATTAAATCCATCCTTAGTGATGGGCATACAAATTTAGGAATGAGAAATATTTTTTATCTGTTGCAATGTTACTTTCTTATAGTGCTATTGTATTGAAAAATAATAATGAAAAGATTTCATTACAGATAGAAAGTTAAAATTAAATTATGATCGATCATAAATAGTACATGCTCTTAATAGGGCTTTTCATTTCAATTACTCATAAGAGTACTCAACGATATGACACACTGGGATGTGTGTGTTTCTTTAGAGACTTCATGCTTGCTAACAGCAGTTTGGAACACAATAGCAGAGATGCTGCAGCAGAATAATGGCTTTATCCTTCTAAGTTCTGAGTAGTTTGCCCGCCATTCAGCAAAGCATGCAAGCACATGGTTAAAGTTAAATAGGTACTAAAGTGTCTTGCTGGATATGGGGCAGAGTACTCAGCAGCTTGCAGGGTCAAAGCCACAATACTGAAAAATTTGAGTGATGTAAACAAAAGCTACAAAAACTGCCGGTATAGAACCTCCAACAGTGATTAGTTTCCCCCTTTTTTCCTAAATTTTTGTAGAGGGCCCCAATCAATGGAAGTTTTACCTGGGAAATTCTAGAGCCGATGATAGAGATAGATTAATTAATTCTGGGACCTTGTGCACTATGCACATTGGGTTCCCATCACTTTCCTTGTTCAGATTTGGTACTTTGCTAAGTAACTCTTAAAACTCTAGTAGACGCTATTTGGAAATGCCTTCTAAATGACATTACTGGCTTTCAATAGGAAGTTATTAGAGATGAGATAGGTCTTAAATTCCAAATTGCATTAACTATCAGGTTGGCTCCACACACACAAAAATATAGCAATAAAGTGACTGGCATTGCAGCATTATTCCTTTTTTTCGGAGGGATGATGCAGGGAATCCTAATTTTTTTCTCTTTATCTCCTGGTCCATCTTTTCTTTGTCTTGTGGATTTTATGTCAGTTTCAATAGTCCAGCTCTCTCTACATTTTCTGGTGTCTCTTGTGATACATCACGTTGTTCACTTCAGTTGTGCAGGCTGAACACTCTTTAGAAAATTTAGTGAGGAGAAAAAAGAATTAATGAAATGAGATGTATGCAGGGATGTTTCACAGGGATGTATGCAATTAGATCAATTATTAGAAACATGTTCTGGACAAATGCTGTACAGTCTTGGTTATCAGTGCCTCAGTTATTGATCTTATCAATAGCAAACCCATGTTCAGTGGTGCTGGCACAATTTTTATATTGAGGGTGCTGAGAGCCATTGGCCCAAACTGTAAACCCTGTATATGATGGAAAACACTTCAAGCCAATGGTGCTGCTGCACGCCCTCTCCTCCCAATACCAGCACCTTTGTCCATGTCCTCTAATGTTTTTCTAATTCCTTTAGCAACATTTTTAATGTCCTCTGCAATGACTGGCAAACTGAGGGTGTACAGTACATATTTTACTCATGATCTGAAACTGAAAGGGAAAGTTGATGGTGGGGGAGGGGAGATATTTGGCACACAATCTAGAGATGAAGCTGCAGTAAAAACAATCCTCTGCAAAACAGATGTAATGGAGTTGTGCAAACCATCTTCTTTAGGTTAATCTATTTGTCTGTCTCTCAAAAAAAAACAGTTTACATTTTCCATTGGACCATACACACTAACAATTGCCTGTAGTTTTACTGTCGTAAAGCCTTAACAGCCAAATATATATGTTTTAGTGAAAAGCACAGCATAACCTTCAGCAGCAAACCTCTTTCAGAAAGAACTCATGTGCCCTGACTGCCAAGTGAATTTAAATATGTTACCAACAGTATGAAATGAGTTTCTATGCACCAGCGTGAGCAATGTCTAACTGCAAGAGTATATTCTCCAAAACAACAGCCTTTCTGTTTTACACATACCACCCATGCACACCATAATGTGCAGGAGGGCTTTCACAGCAGCTTCCAGGAACCCCTTCTGAAAATACCATCACCAAGTGGAAAGGGGACGGGGGTTGATTTCCCTTTCTCTGATGGAGTTTACCCCTCTCTGGATACTGCTTAATCATCCTGCAAAGACAACTTTTCCCTGAAGTTTATGAAAAGACTTCTGAAAAGAATTTTTTTTTGCTTTCAGAATGTATCAGACTGCACCAAATGGTAGGTATTTTCAAACTATATGTTCCCAGAGGAGAATACCCTTACTACAAGATCTTCACTCTCCTTCTATTTCAAACAACACCAGCTGAACACCCGGCTCTTAATCTCACATGCTCAGCATATCTTCATGTGAAAGCATAAACATTTCCAGCAAGTGCACTCTGTGTAAGTTTGTTTGGCCAGTAGCCTTACCACCTTACTTGGTTATGGCTATAGAAAAGCTCCTTCCCTTTAATGTTTTTTTTTCTTAAAATGGGAAAACAAATGAATAAATTCCCCATTGCTCATCTCTCTCTGAGCCGGATCCAAAGCCCACTGAAATTACTGAGAGTTTTTCCATTTACTTCAGGAGTTTTAGATCAGGTCCTGTGAGAATGTGACTCCCCCAGTATGGATGATGTATGTTGTTGCAAGCTAAAGGGGATGCTTTTGTGGGTGCCTCTAGGTAAGATATTGGCAGTGCATCATTACACGTATATTACACCTATGCTTAAAATGGACTTACAATGGATTCAGCAGAGAAATAGAGGCTGTGGGCAGAGATGCTGTTGCATCTGAAAGGCATTAGGGAAGAAATCAGTGATACAGTAATCACAAATGATGTTGCAGAAAGGGGTTCATTTCACTTCAATTGGAGGCTAACATTTACACAGAAAAAAATAACGGGGCTGTATCATTTCTTTTTTGCCAAGCTAATTAGTCATTTTAAAACATCAAACATTTAGCCCATCCTCTGCAGGTTTCTCAATAAACTATGCTTTCTTAAAAAGTGCTTAATCACAATTCACTCTGTGGTGCACTGTAAGCTTATTACCATTTCAGGGACAGATCCTGCCACCCTAACTAGTAGCAACTTTCCCCACATGTAATCTCGCTGAAATCAATAGAACTACTGGTAGAATACTTACGGTGTTTAAAAGTGGCAAATTTTGGTCTCCAGTTAATAATAGTCTTGAATCATTATCATATCTGCATCACAATTTGCTTTGAATTAATAAAAGGTATAAACATGAAATTAACATATGCATATATTTCCTACTGTGCTGAAAGCGCACATATGCTTGAGAGTTGTCATACGTATCCTGGACTGGAGTTTTCTGAATATCATTTATTTTATGTACCATCCGGGTAGGGTAGAATCTGTGGTTTGATTTAATGACAAGACTGAATTTTATCTACTAAAATTACATCCCAGGAGAAATAACCATTTTTCATTTTTCAGTATAGATTATATACTTTGTTAGCTATTAACTGCAATCTGAATTATTCAGAATTCTTTACACAGCACCCTATGAATTTTATGTTTGTCATTTCCACTATACACAGCATTGAGCCAATACAAAATAGAACGGGAAACAAAAGCAAAAATGAAAACAAGTAAGCAGAGAGCTTCCTGATTGTCTCAAAGTAGGACCCTGGTTTGGGAAGAATTTAGCCATATGCCTAAAAAACAAGTGATTAATTCCATTGTCTTCATTGGGACTATTCACATGCTTAAAATTAAGTACGAGTACCCCCTCTGCCTCAAAAAGCTATCAAAACAAAACACTCCAGTGTACTCATAATTTTCCTCCTTGTGGGGAGGATGAGAGTAGGTAGGCCTCCTACTTACCCATGATTCTAGTTTCCATTGCCCATGTTAAATTTTCGAATAAGGCACTCTGTGCTTATTCGCATGCTCCCCCTCATGCATGGGTGGTACTGCCCACCAATATCTGCCAAGCCACTTCATTGTTCTCCTTCAAATCCCTCCTTTGCTGTGATGCCTACAAAAAAAACTTGACAATAGGAAGGCTACCTTTTAAAACACTGACTGGATTTTTAAAAGTGTAATAGATATAGAAAAAAATTGGCAACCCTCCAAGCTTCAAATCTACTGCCAGCTCAGCAAATGAAACAGAAAGCAGAACCTTTACTAAAAGCAATGATACATATTTTAACAGAAATAATAAATCATTCATCAGTCTTTAATTATAATCACAGATTTAAGCATCAAGAATTTGCATTTAAAGTTGAACACTTCCAGCTGTCCATTGCCTGAATTGGGAAGCAATTAAAACATCATATTTTGTTTAAATTTAGTAAACCCATGCTTGATCTATGATTTTATTCTTATGTGTGGATCTGATCCTGCAAACTGGTATGCACTTAATAACTTTAATCATATGAGTGATTAGACCAATGGTACTATCTACTCATTGGAATACAAATATTCAGATGCATAAGTGTTTGCAAGCTTGTGTCATTGGTAAAATCTGTATTTTAATTTTAAATAAAAGGTTTCAGAGCTCTAATTTTAAATATAATCAACAGCCTACAAGCAAAAATTGCCCAGCAACAAACCAGTGACTGTGTGAGAGAGAAGCTTCTGTGAAAGCAGATTTCAATCTCAAAATTCCAAGGCATTATTTCCAATAGTGAGAGATCAAGTAGATAGTGGGGTAGTTGATATACATTTGAACATGTCACCACACTAATATTGCAAAGGATTAATTGAGGCAGTTTAGAGATAATGGAAAATTGTTTTAAGCAAAACTAGGAATTTCTTTAAAACCTCTGATGCCTCTTGTGAAAACAAATCCTAACCTGAGCAATTTCTCCTACGAACAGAATAAATTGAGAATCTGTGGGTTTGACTATCAAGAAGGGTATTTTTTTCCTTAATACTGTCATGCTCACATGATGTAAAAAAAAAAAAGAAGTTAGAAAAAAGACACGAGCTTACATTCTAGAAACAAAATGAGCATATGTAGGATTTTGTTAAATGTTAATTTAAAACTGATTGTTCAAGCAAGGTAGTCAGTATGATAAGCAACATCTTGGCTGCATGATGAGTCAGAAGCACCACAGCTAAATACATACAATTTGTATAAATATATATGTGCTATATGCTTATACAATACGCCATGTAACAACATTATATAAGTATTGAAAAATAAACTCATTTATCTATACTTAAAGACCAACTAGCAAGAGGCTCTTAGTACTCAGTTTATAAATCCATAGCAAAATCCACAAATATATTGCAGAAGGCATAGAGAGATAAGCCCTATAGGTATGGGAAAATATGGGCATTTCTAAGCAACATGATATATAAGTGTTCACTGTGTAGGTGTGCATGTGATGGGTTTGGGTGCCTGTGGGGAGAACATTTTATTTTTATGGTATCTTCGGAATCCATGTCTACTCTCAATAATGGATACTTGTCTGGAGTCTTTAGGTATGTACTAGGACAGCGAGCCCAAGCTTCCCATGCTGCCCCAGATGCTTTGCTACTTTTAGCAAGCTAGATTGAGCAGACCTAGCATGCGTATGTCTACACAAGCTGGGAATCACATGCCCCGCGCTGCAAGTGTAGACATAACCTCAGTGGTACAGCACAGAACTTGCAGCAAAGTGAGAAGGGGGGCTGTGGTGATTGTAAACCACCTGTATGCCCTCATGAACCCCGACTACTCCAGGGTCTGCAGAGATCCAGAAAATAGTTTAGCCAGTCTCAGAGGACTGTCTAATGTACAGCAGCCTCCACAGAGTGCTCATTGGGCTACAGTGCTGCCTAGACTCTACTCCAAACTTTGTGCGGGGTGATCCTCAAAGGTCAGGCTGTGGGCCATCTTCCTCAGTACCTGATGGTGTTTAGGATCCTTTAACCTAATCTCATCTTTGATGTTTAGGCTTTACATCTGTTTTAAGAGGCTCGGAATCTAAAGGAAAATTCCCCAGACACTGAAGCTGACTCCCTATACAGACAAAAGAGGGTTCTTAACCCTGACACAATTATCTTACAGGCCATCCTGATATGAGTGCTGCAGCCAACTTTTATGAGTTCCCTTGGGCAAGTCCTTTCTTTAATTTTCTGTGTGGTGTTTCATATCAAAAACTTTTGTAAGTAATTCATAAGAAGCATTTTATTAAAACTTTTCTATAAACACATTGATAGTTTCAATTATAGATGAACAATGTTTTTTACCCTGGGAATTTCCTTTAGTTGAAAAAAATAAATACTTCAAAGAACTGCTTAGTTGTCCCTTAGGTGTTTGCATGTTGTAGATGAACCTCAAACTGCCACACTTTAATATCTTTCTTGGAAGTACTAATGATGAGATTCTAGAGATAGAGTCTGAAAGGCTGAGCCCTATGGTATTTATCTCAACATTTTCGGATACACTCAGCTAGAAATGAGATCAGATAAATGAAGGGGTCCACATATTTTGCAAAGGGTTCGAGTAGAAATTTTTCCTTTCCTTCTAAAAGTCAGCCACTTTTTTAGACTAATAGCCCCATTTGTCCAGTCTCTGAAAACTAATATTCATAAGAAGAGTGCTAATCTATACTCCAAGTTTTATATCTTGACGTGCCAATCACATGATCATAGGCAATCAATACTTAGAACCATATATCAAATTATCTCCTTTAACAAGGAGGATATGCAGGTCCTTGCATCAAAAGTCACAGTAAAATTTTACTATAAAGAACAGAGGTCTTGGAAATATTTTTGGTAATGTTCTCATCTGCACATTGGCAAAGAACTGGAATATAAATGAGGTTTCTATGCATTGCCATCAGTCTCATGCTCCTAGTCGTACTGATGCTTTAGTGAAACTTTATTGGCTGATCACATCAGTTGGGATGTCAATGTCAGACAGACTCCTGATGTTGATGTGTAGAATTGGCAGTAAGTCCTCTGTTTGAATGTTTGCTCCAGATTGCTTTGAGGCAGGAAAGATATTACATATTATATATATATATATATATATATATATATATACATATATATATATATATACATATACATATATATGATTTATGGTGCCTGCACCACTTTATGTGGCCTAATAATTTAGAATCACAGAAGACTCAAGACTCTGCAAGTAATGATGCATACAATGAAGTAATTTTAAAGTAAAAATTTTAAAGGTAGTGGTTTACATGTCAGAGTTTGTCCTGTTTGTAGCTACAAAGGCTGATAAAAACAAGGGGAAGTTTTGTGTTTTTAAAATAGTCTTCTCTCTTTTCTCTTTCTTATTGAATGATGGAGAATGTTATAACTTCTGTAAAGTCACTTCTAAAAAGTACAGTCAATATTTTTATCAGAGGCAGAAGCCAATGATACCATGTCCATTCCTCACCGTGTGCTGTCCTGGTCCAGATTCTTGACCCAGGCTTCATGGGAAAAAGGAAGAAATTAGCCCCCAGCGAATCCATTTAAAGTTTTATACTGACTCCTGCGACAGGACTTTGGGAGTTTGACCAAAGCTGTGTGAAAACTAATACAAAGCCACATCCTGTGAGATGCTAAATACCCACAACTCCCACTGATGTCAAAGAGAGTTGAGAGAGCATTAGGATGATCAGACAGTAAGTGTGAAAAATCGGAACAGAGAGTGGGGGGCTATATAAGAAATAATAGGAGCCTATATAAGAAAAAGACCCAAAAATCAGTACTGTCCCTATAAAACTGGGACATCTGATCATCCTAGAGAGCATGGAACCTTGCAGGGTAACCATAATCCCATGAAGTTTATGTACCTCTGTCATTGAGTTTCTTGAACCTTGATTGAAGGTGATCCTGAATAACATGGACTAGAAGGTAAACATAGCCATTGGAGGTACCATTAAGAAAAGACCAAGGGTGAAATTGACTATATGAGGGCCAGGATTTGACCTCTGTTGTTTAGCACTTGAAGTGTTTGGATTTGGAGTGTTTTCTATTCTAATTATAATACTGCATATGCTGGGGAAAAGGAAGGTTTTGCAACATGAAAAATCTGCTCACTTTACAGAGCATTCAGTGATTCCTGTAATTCATTTCTGGCTTATTGTTACTGTCGATTGATGTGGGGATTGATGCCTAATATTTATTTAATCACTTGTATTAATAATTCAAAAATAAATGGTCAGTTACCAGCAGGTCAGAGTTTGAGGTAAGCCTGAGGACAAAATCAAGAATCAGGTGCCAGGTCAGGTCAGGTTACTTGGAGAACAGAGTCTGATTCAGGCCAGAGGGCAATCTAGGAGTCATTTAACAGGCAGGGTCTGGTTGCCATGCAATGAGGAACAAATATTGCAGGAGAAGCAGTCCTAACCAGGAAGAACTCAGCTGCAGGACAACTTCCTGTTTCTGGGCTGGTTTTATACTGAGGATGTGAACCAGTCAGGGCCCCCAGTGTTCTGCCAATCAAATTCCAGGACCAGCATCATCTGTTCAGGGCTCAGTTTTTATTCTGGCAACTCTTAACATGCCACTGGGTGGTAGGTTGGAATTTATTTGTGCCCATGAGACTGATAGTCCTATCAGAGACCATGGGTCTTGAAGATGGGTCTAAGAATTGCAAATGTGTGTTATTTTTAGTTATGAATAATGGATTACATTTATATAAAGAGGTTTATTTCTCTTTTAAAGAGCATCATATATTGAAGAACCTAGTGTATTTCATAGTTTATGAAAATGATGGATGCAAAGCACAGAGACAGGCCTGAAAAACAGTGCTGCAAAAGTTTTCCAATACATTTTTTTTTTTTTTACTTACAACTCTGCAGCTTTTGCAGAACCTCAGAGAAAGGACTTGGAATTATACTAGATTTTTCACAGTGAAAATGCTCTTCGCTTGGATTAGTTCAGAAGAACTTGGTTCAGTGTTTGCCAAGAACCTAACAATTGTGTAGAAGCCAGATGAATGTGTTTTGGTTTGGGCTATGGTTAGCCATATTTTTAAAGGAATGAGCCCTTCCCATTCCCATCTACCCATAAGCTTCCTGTTGGTTCACTAATCTTCAGTGAAATATTTTAAATTAACTTGGCACATTTGTCTCATTATAAATAAGTTGGTGCTCATTGCTGTATATTTCAAATGTAAAAAATCAGCTGTCATACATTCCTGTGTAAAAGCTTTGTGACAAGGCAGTCACAGAAGCTATCCCTTACTCCCTTCATTTCATTGACAACTGCAGCAATCACACACCAACATGAGCATGCAGAATTCTACAGATAGTGCCTTGAGATGGGGCCAGCAGAACAAGAGAAAAGCAACGGTAGAGTGTCTGCTCTCACAGAGACTGGTTAGCATTAACTCTCTCTCCATAGCTTCATCACTATGCATAAGATGAAACTTTAGAGGCAGCACTAGGTGAGCCAATGACAGAAAAAGGTGGAGACCTGATACTAAAATGGGTGATGGTGCAGAGAAAAAAAGGAGAGATTGAAAAGAATGGATCCAACTTCCACTGACTTAAATGGCGCTGGATAAGATCCCTGCTGGCTGAAACCCTGTAAAATCAAGATCAATAGGTTTTGCCCAGCCATTTCTAGTGGCTCTCTATCCCAGGCAACATGGACAGGCCGACCTCTCTGCCTTATATGTGCTACTGCATTCACACAATGATGGAAGACTCCAGCGCATTTTCTGCTGAAAACCCATGTTATTTCTTTGTCAGTTTTCTCTGTCTCAGCCTTTTTGTTTATAAAGCACAGTAGGACATTATGTTTCTGTTTTCCTGCCCATTTCCTATCTTAAACCATATTTAAATTGTTCCTCAATAGCTTCGCTTATTTTCATAACCCACAGCTTCAAAAATTTCATTTCAACAAAAACAAGCACCACCAAAATCCTTTCATGATTTATTTCTTATGCAAGGTGATCTTAATATTAACTCTTGGTTCCTTACTGTTTTATAATCAGTAAAATTACATAAGTCACCTTTTGAGAGTTCTAAACAAGTGTTTATCTTCTTTGTAAGGAAAGCTCTGGGCATATAATGTTAATGTGGTTATTTAAAATTGTGGCTAGATAGGATTTTTTTCAGATTTCACATTGCTCCATAGATTCTTAAGAAATTCTTGTTTGGATTTCAATTGTAACAATTGGTATATTATGGATGGAAGAGGCCCAGTTCTTATAAGGATATTCTCTGTTATACTTGACTGCCTCTCTCCCTTTGATTCCTTTCTCTTGTAAAACAGTTTAACAAATACTCATCTGGACCCTTTTTCCTTGTGTAGCCAACCAGGCTGTGGCAGTCATGCCCAGGAATGGAAACAAGAGGTTTGCCTTCTGGTTAGAGCTGGATCCTGGTTGAGCAGAGTCCAGGAACTGAGCCAAGGGTCAGTACCAGAGAGACAGAGGTCAAATCCCAGAGCCAGGGGTAAACCAGAGTCATAAACCAGAAGCAGAGCCACAGATCAAAGCCAGAAGACTGAAGGCACAGGGGACAAAGCAGGAGTGGGGACTGAAACAAGGGGAAGCACAGCCGCAGACATGGTATGTGTTGAGCAGCTGGTGAGGTGCTGTAGAGGCCAAGCTTATAACCAGCAGTCAGATCAGAGTCTGTGGCCACTCTCTTAGTTCTAAGGCAGTGAACTTCCTGGTTGCCTAGTAGTGCAATTAGTCAGGGAGCTGGCGAGAAGCTGGTCCTGGTCTTTGACTTCTTGTCAGCATTTCTCCCTTCTTGCAATGTTTCTTTAAATCACTACTCTTTGAGAGGTTTTACTCAAAACATTTTACTAGTGTGGACACACTAAAATTAAAATTGCACTTAAAAGATGTAAATTATTGGGAAATCTCTGATGAACATGTACTCCCCATCAAGTTTTCTCTTTAAGACTTAGAGATTCAACTGCCTTGATTCTCAAAACAATTTATTTTTGTCTAGAAGACATATTTTTGTGAATGATTCTGTAAATACATATAACACTGCTCTACAGCCAAAATGCTTCTGAAATAAATGTGGTCAAACATTACTAATTCTGGGTCACTGAGAACGAAAATGATGCTTAAAATTGTTGATTGGCTCGAGTTTTCAAGATATGCTATTGGGTCAGTATATATGACCCTTGACATGGGAATGGCAGAGGATAAGTGAGTTATAAAGGGAAGGGATCTCAATTTCAACCAGAAATGACTAAAATACATCTTTGACTGGATCTATGAATAAATCTATGACTGGATTTGGACAGTACTTGCTTTTTAGGCAAAACAATGAATGATGCAATTGGAAGCTGGTATTGCATCATACATGATATGAATTGCATCATGTTATTCCTAGAAGTCATGGATGATGCACTCATAACGAAGCTTACATCACTCTGCTGAACAAATTGCCCTATATCAGCTCTAGAAATCATAGTGTCGTGCTCTCTTATTTGTTAGTGTTTGATTTTGCAAAGGGACACATTTCTGTTTAGCCAAAGTGAGCAGAGATGCCTCGTACTTGTGTGAACAGTGCAGATAACTTCTGCTATGTTTGTGGTGAAGTGACTTTTGTATCACAAAAGCGCAGTATAACCACTATGGTTAAGAAAGCCTATCACCTTTATTTTGCCTGCAAAATTGGAGATCAGGACAAGAGGTGAGTCTCACACATATGCTGCAACACTTGTGCAACAAATCTTTGCCAGTGGTTGAACAGGAAAAGGAAATCTATGCCTTTTGCAGTGCCAATGATTTGGAGAGAGCCAACAGATCATACCAGCAATTGTTACTTCTGCATGGTGCCTCCGGTTGGGAAAGGTGTGTCAAAGAAGAAAAAGTGGACTGTGCATTATCCAAACATTCCATCAGCTATACGCCCAATACCCCACGGAGAAGGACTGCCAGTTCCTGATGCACCAGAATCATTCTCACTTGAGTCAGACGAGGAAGAGGAAGAGGATGAAGCTTCTGGTCCTGAACCATCAATGTCACAGGACCCACATTTTCTCCCATCCTCCTCCTCTGAACCACTCCTCATAACACAAGCTGAACTGAATGACCTTGTCAGGGATTTGGAACTACCCAAGAGTAAGGCAGAGCTGTTGGGCTCCAGACTACAGCAGTGGAATCTCCTGGCAGGTGATGTTACGGTTTCCATGTTCCGTGACCGTCAAAAGGATCTTGTCCCATTCTTCTTCATGGAAGGCGATCTTGTAGCCTGCAACAACATCGATGGTGTGATGGCATCCCTCAACATCGTTCACGATCCGGTTGAGACTCTTCATTGATTCATCGAAGATGAGTCTTAAAGCTGTTTTGCTGCATAATGGCAATGTTTGCCATCAATTCCAGTTGGTCATGCAGTCCATATGAAGGAAACCTATGACAACATGAAACAGCTTTTGAGGTGCATAAACTATGACCAACATCAGTGGCAGCTTTGTGGCGATTTGAAGGTTGTTGCTCTCTTGCTTGGTCTGCAGATTAGATACACAAAGTACTGCTGTTTTCTCTGAGAATGGGATAGTTGTGCAAGAGATTCCCACTGCATCAAGAAAGATTGGCCACTCCACAGTCATTGGAGCCTGGGAGGAAAAGTGTTCAGCATCCACCACTTGTTGAATCGAGGAAGATTTTGTTACCACCCTTACACATCAAGCTGGGTCTGATGAAGAACTTTGTCAAGGCCATTGACAAAACACAAGCAGCTTTCAAGTACGTCCGTGGAAAATTTCCAAGGTTAAGTGAAGCTAAGATAAAGGAAGGTGTCTTTGTTGGTCCTCAGATTCGTGAACTTCTTCGAGATGATGCATTTGACCATGCACTGCGTGGCAAGGAAAAGACGGCATGGAAAGCCTTCCAGTCAGTGGCAATACATTTTCGTGGAAACAACAAGGCAGACAACTACAGGTTGTTGGTAGAAAACCTCCTCAAGGCATACAAAAGTCTTGGTTGCAACATGTCACTAAAGATACATTTTTTGCACCCTCATCTAGATTTTTTTCCACCGAACTGCGGAGCAGTGAGCGACGAGCACGGCAAGCGATTTCACCAGGACATTGCAACAATGGAGAAACGCTATCAGGGCAAATTTAGCCCATCAATGCTTGCAGATTATTGCTGGACAGTGACAAGAGATGCTCCATTTAATGAATACAAGAGACAAGCCAAGAAGTGCTGAGTAGACACTGAATAGGACTAAACTATGTACATAATAGTTTTTTGCCTTTTGTTTCATAATACATTTTATTTATATAACCCTTTTGCTGATTTTTAAAGAGTTACATAAACAGGACAGGTGAAATATTATCATGTAAAGCAACCATAAACACATGAAAAGACCTAGGTTTACAATTTATGATTAAAACTCTGCTATCTATACAATATACATAGACATAGAATGTAAAAACTTAAATATCTTAGAAATAGTAGCCAATCAGTTGTTTTAATTGTCATATTTCAATTCAGCACATCAAAATACATAATAAATATCACATTTTATCTCTGAAGCAGACGACTTCTAAAAAATTGTAGACCAGTGTAATTGATTCACTGTGCAAACTTTTGTAAGTATGGAACAATATTTTTCTATCCTTTCCAGTTTAGCCCTTTGTTGAACACTGAACACATACTGATCATTGGATCCTTAAATCTAAGTTGCAACCATCCTGTTAAAATAAATCTTCCTCTTGTGATAAATCTCTGGATTCAACAGTACTGAATTTAATCACATATTTCGGTATTTCTCTAATTCATTAAAAACTGTATGAGAATTTTATATTAGTGCTTTAAGCTCAGTCTCACTAGAAAAACATGCCATCCTTTTGGGAATATGAGGCAGAATGGAAGGACCCAAAATAAGAGTTAACAATTATTAACTGGAATGTAAATAGTGGCTAATTATAACATGGCCACTTCAGACCTGCAGCTGATTGGCCTTCCAAAAATAAAGTGCCAGAAAGGTGTGATGGAAAAAAGGTTCCTAGCAGAGGGCAACCCTGCACTGGAGAGAATTAATAGAGACCAGGAACTCATAAAGAAATGTTATTTTTGTTTTTTAATGACCACTGATATTGCCCTCATGCTTCAGTCGCTTAAATTTATGCATGTGAGTAATTCCACTGAAGTCAATGGGACTACTTATCTAAGGGCCCAGGTGTTCCCAAGCCACCCTCATACTGGGCTGCCACTGGGTAGCTCACCCAGAACAACTGGAAGTGAGGAGCTAGCAGGACTCTGGTCCCTCTGAGAGGCACTGCCCACAAGGATCCTGACTGGGGACAAGGGCTGGCTCCACTGATTGGCCAGCCCATATTTAAGCCAGAAGGAACCATAGGAAGCTGTCTGAGCAACTGGAAAATCTCCTCACTGGTTTTCTACCAGTTGTAGTTGTAGTCTGCTGTACTACCTCTCACCCTGGCTTGGTTCCTGGACTCTGACCCCTGGCTTGGACTCTGACCACTAGATCAGGCCATCCATGTCCCAGTTTGTACAATGTACAAGCACAAAGTTAAGCATGTGTATGTGTTCAGGATTGGGGGGCTATATCACACCCACTATCTAATAGTAATCATCTTCAGTGTACAATGTCTAGGGGGGGGGTTTAATTGACAAAGAGCTAAATATTTTGGCATTTATTACTAGTATAATAGAAACTAGTCTTGTCACATGATTTAGTTTCTAGAAAGTTCTGGCACAGTCTTCTATCAGTTTTTTGGTACAGGTAATTAAGAAACTTCTAGAAAGCAAAATGAATATTCAGTAAACTAGTTCTGTATAAACTTTTAATTATATTAATGTTAAAGAAATAAAGCATGATGTTAATTCTGAAACTATGTATTCACATTATGATACTTCAGTTAAACCCTTAGGTCGTCATTTTTTAAAGTGTCTCACTTCAGATGTTGCATATGCAATTTTGTGCCCAGAAACAAATAGACACGCACATTAATGCCACTTGTATATGCAATTGAATTGTTAAGTGTTAACTAGGGTCTAATCATACCATACCCACAAATATTTGATCTCACAATTATTTCCACTTTCAAAATTGTGGGGAGAAGGGAGAAGCCATTTTTCAAAATTAGGACTTTCAGAAACATACATAAAGCCAGAATTATTGTAGGTGAAAATATTTTACATTAAAAATCATTTCCACCCTAAGGCATGAATAAGCCTCAACTCTGTTTTCTGCTTCAGTACAGGATTATTTATTACACGAGATTTGTTTGTTACTCCCACTAAATGAATGCATCATCTAGAAACACTTATTGGAATGCAACAGGGCTATAAGACAAATGAAAAGCACACCTTATGTAGTAATGTCGAGCCCTACTGAATCTTAGATCCACTGAGGCCAAGAAGCATTTTAATAGCATTATTATAAAGTGGAAGAACAAGAACATTGCCATTATCAGGCTATTTTCAGTAATAGATTCCTATCCTGGAATGATTTATGTGTATGATACTTTATTTGCCAAGCAGAAAACTGTGAGGGTTTTTTTCCCCAGCACTAATTAATGAAATAAACCCACTGAAGCAGAATTAGGATATAGATGGATAATACCCTGCCTATATTTTTATAGAAAGGTTTTCAACAATAATAATAGCAGATTTCGTGGTGACTTTTTACATTGTTCTATTTATCTCAAAATTAATTCCTGTCAAATGATGTTCAAGAAAAAAGAGAAGTATCTAGTAGACAATATTTGAAGATTTTAAAATTAAAGCCCCGATTCTGCAGACATTTACACATGTGCTTGACTTTAGTCTCATTGAGTTAAATGAGACTACTGACATGCTTAAAATTAAGCATATGCAGAAGTGCTTGTAGTGTTAAGGCCTAAGAGACTTATCTTGTCAGGTGCTTTTTGGAAACAGAGTGTCCTTCAATTCCCAATTGAGAGCAATGCAGCATGAGGTCCCCGAAGGAAATATGATTTTTAGAGGATCAGTTCATATCGTGGGATGACATTTTAAACTATGAAAATACCACATGAATTACTCATAGTGAATCATATCATGGAGACCCAGGTTTAACCCTTCAGGGTTTTCAGACATGGGTTGTTATTATATCACTGATAATGGACCACATCATACTATCAGCCCTTGTAGTGGATCAGTGATAAGTTCTGTGTCAAAAGTAATGCCACAATGAGACCAGCTTTCCCAAGAGACAATCCTTCTCCTGGGACACTCCACTAAAATTGCAATCAGTGGAAGCATTGATCCTAGATATAACATAATTCGGATAGCTGGCACGACATTCTCCATGTGGGATGCTGGGTCTTTGGAATGACCTCCAGCTGCTACTATGATATAAACCAGGTTTATCAACTTTCAGGGCATGTTGCATTTGGTTTGTGTGGCCTTTTAAGAGAGATAGAGGAAGTGAGATATACATTGATATATAGGAGTGTTTTTATTATTATTATTACAGTATGAGCTGTTGCTTGGAAGAATGGATGAGACAAATACAATGACATTTTGGTACTGTCATTTTAAATAATTGCAAAAAACTCAGACCCTATGTATGGGCACCTTTTGTTATTCTAAATCCAACTAAACTAAATTAGGAATAAAATTTTGCACAATCTGCTTGACTGTATTTGTTCTTTGGGTGTTTGATCTCTTTTTTCTTAGTAGCATAAATTCCAGAATACAGCAAGTAAGTAAATGATAAGTTAATGTTTAGGTCATATAAGTTTCACACATGGGGTATAATGGGTGACAATAGACCAGGTTCGACCATACTGGCAAAGTCCTGTTCCTGAGGAAGTTGCATGGCCATGACTGATTTATCCAGGAAGAACAACTGAAGTTATGATGTAGATGCCATAAGTACATGCTGGTAGAGGCTACAAATGGAACAGGATGAATCAAAGAATTTCCTGGTCTTTGCAGGCAGACCTTATGGAGAAGTGGAAGTGGCAGCTGCTTTTAGTCTTTGCAATGCTGGAGCTACAGGAGTAAGGGTCTGTCTACACTTTGAGCTTGAGGGTGGGTTCCCAGCTTAAGAAGATGTTACCTGTGCTAGCTCTTATCAAACCAGTATATTAAAAATAGTGGAGCTATGGCAGTGCAACCAGCAGCAGGGGCTTGCTGCCCCAGATTTATGTCGAGGGTCGTGGATGGGCACTCACCCAGGGTAGCTAGTCACGCTGCCACATTTTTGAGGTGCTAGCTCAATGAGAGTGAGTGCAGATGTTTTGCTCAAGCTGGGAATCCCACCTCCATTTCAAAGTGTAAATATCCACTAAGAATTGGAAAGATTGTGCCCTTCCACTTGTATAACAGAGTATAGTTTGGCCAAAGGGGTCTAGACCTCCTTTCCTCCCTCCAGGTTTTTGCCTGACTGAATTGTGCAGTATCAGCTAGGCCCAAAATAAATACAATAACAAATAAGTTAAATAGATATAAAGTCATATCCATGTTGAGTACCAGGTATAATAAACAACAAATAACAAAATAATGCCAGATTTTCCCTGCCATTCAAATGCAGACATTAGTATAATATCTCTCCATGGAGTCTGATTTAAAAGAAACAAGGAAAACATAAAAGGCACTTATAGATCATCATATCTTTTAGTGAATTTCTTTCAGTATCATCTGGGAAATTCCCCTACACCCACTTACTTTTGGGACTGCGAAGTTTACACAGGGCTAGATTGTCCCAGGCCCTTCTGCTGATGCACAGGAGGGAAGAGGATGAAAGGAGCTTTCTAGCTCCCTTGTATGCCCTGTCTGAACGGGTTAGGGACAATTGCAGTCTCCATGCTCCATGCTCTATATCCGCTAGTAGGGCTACATCTACACTTAGAACAGGGGTTGTGATTCCCAGCCTGAGTAGATATATTTGCGCCAGCTCTCATCAAGCAAGCATGCTAAAAATAGAAGTGTAGTCACTGTATCATGGGCATCAGTGGCTGATGGATGCACCCCAAAATCAATGAAGAGAGAAAAATCAAAAAGATGTTTATCAAATAAATATGAAAAAAATACATTTGAGGAAATAGTGATCTACTTGTGGATGATCCATGAGCAGAAAAAAATAGCAAATTAACAGAATAAATTATCTTTTGAAAATTATTTGTTTAACTCAAGTGCCTCTGGCTTAAACCTTTATGAATTACAATAACATTTGCATTTTGACAGGTGCTTCCTCTGCTTTCTCCAATTTTTCCTTATCTTGCTGGACTATTACCTACAAGTGACCTCCTTACATAGACTTCTCCTACTTTTCCCCCCCCTTCTTCATCTGAGAAAGAAGCCCAAGACTAAACACTCTGATGTTACTGTCTGTCAGAGTCATAACATTATAATGTAGTCATTAATGTTTCAAATCTTGCCACCTCATGTGCTAATGTGTTATATTTGCATGTACATACTGGATTGCTAGCCCATGCATTACAATTTGCATCAATCTTGTCTTAATGACATTCTGCATTATGTGTCTATTTTGGCATCCAAAGCAAAGCAAGGCTCTTTGCTATATTTCAGACACCATAGCAAGTCACTGTCTTTAATCCATGTATGTAACATCAATCATGAAGTCTTATGGCCATTGGCATCACCTATAACACAGGAGAAAATCATGAAACCATAATTCTTTATGATTAAGTATATAGTTACTTACTACTGATTGAACACAATGTGTCATATGCCTGTTTTATCACACAGGCTTAACTATGTCATCATATAGTCATTCTTATAAAGATGCATGAATTACAGCTGTATGTAATTCTAGTGACTGAAGCTATATTCAGTCTGCACTTGAGAAACTGTACATGTGCATTATAATGAGCTCATATTCCCCAATTAAATTTCTTTGAAAAATGGGTTATGTCTTTATAAACCCCATCTCAGTGTCAGAATATTGTTGTGTTGCAGATCATTCCTTATCATGCCCAGAGCACTCAGTAAACAGGGTGGATTCTGAGCTGCAATACAAGTAAATCAAATCATAATAACCATAAGTTACTGCAAGTCTTATACTTGCCTTAGGAGAAATGTTCTACAGGCCTGAATCTGTAATCTTTATACATGGAGTACTTGGGACTAGTTGTGTAAGCAAATGCTAGGCACTATCATCTAGGGATGCAAAATCGAATCCTGTGTATCAACCTTATTAAAAAAAATGTAAGAGCCAAATATTTGGAAAGAACAAGACACTTTTTGAGTTTTAAATATAGTTACATGCCAATTACTAGGAATTTGCGTATAATGCTCTTTGTTCATTTCATTTTTTACAAAGTATTTTTACAGAAGTGGGGAAGTATGGGGAGGTGTAATGTATAACACAATGGGAAACTGAGTTCTTATTCTGAATGACTGCCATTTAAAGATTCTAACTAATATTATTCCCTTGTCTGCATATGATCATTCAGATTGAAATCTTAGCCCCCTCGATGTTCATGGAAATTTTGCTCTTGACATCTATGAAGCCAGAATTTCACTCTTAGATCTTATCTACTCTACAGGAGAAATTCAATGTGAATAGTGTAACTTAAATCGATGTAGCTTAGATCTACTTACCGCAGGGTCCTCACTACGCAATATTGATGGGAGATGCTCTCCTGTTAACTTCCCCTATTCTTCTCAGTCCGGTGGACTACAGGAGTTTATGGGAGAGCAATCTACAGTCAATTTAGCTGGTCTTCACTAGACCCACTAAATCAACCACCAGTGCATCGATTGACGCTTTTTGATCCCCCGGGAAGTGTAGACAAGCCCTTAGTTTTTCATCGTCCCTTGAAGGATGACTCATCTGAAAAGAATCATAGTGTGATTCTATATTGTCACTCAATGACTTCCAGAGCAAGGTTCATAGTTTATAAGTAAAAACATAATTTCACTACCTGCAACCTTGCCATTTAATGGGAAAGTCAGGCTGAAGTCTTTATGGTTTGTGCATCTTTTCTAGTAATAAAGATTCTATAGGCCAAAATCTTCCCCCAGTTAAACTTATGCAAACAGAATGTCTTCATGTTCTGCCCTTAGATACAATGCTTTTGCCTGCAGAAGAGTAGAATTAGGTCCTGCAACCAGATTTATTATCAATTCTGTTAATCCCTGAGCCAAAATAATCTAGCTCCCTCTCCCGCAGCAGTGCTAACAATTCTACATAGTGGAGCTAAGTATATTCTATTCTCATTTACACTAACATTAATCCTGCACTCTTTTTAGTACCGTGACTCTGGAATTACACCAGCGTAGAGGAGAACAGAATTTGCCTACAATTTTTGTTTAGGTAGACATAATTTTAAATAGAACTAGGGAGCAAAATGGTTCACTAAGAAGGTAACATTTTCACAAAGTCACTTTTTAAAATACATCTACAGTTTATGTAGCAGATTGGCAAATATAGATCTTAATAGTCATGCAGAAAGAACTTAATAAAGATCAAAAGTGCATAACAATACCCAAGATACCAAGGAAAACGTTAACAAACAATGAAAGAAAGGAGTAAAGAATGGAAATGCTAAATATGTATTCACATTAAATTAACTTACTGTTCCCGAAAGATCCTAAGCATTTATAGCACTTGCTTCCTTCACTTCAATAGGGTAGCATGCATGAACTAAACTTTCAACTGATGCACGTCAATGGAGGTACATTGACGTTAGTAGGGTTATGCTGAATTATATCAGCGGAAAATCTTGCCCTAGACCTACAGAATTGCTTAGGCTAATGAACATTTAAAGCACTTTCTCCAAAAGGCCAGTACTTATTAAAATATGAAGTACAGCATCTTTGGTTATCAAAGGTTTTAGAATTAAAGATTTTCTGCAAACATGAGATTCTCATAGCATCCTTTTGGCAGTGAACAGTGTAACATTATCTTGCAAAAGAGTTTCAGTTATAACCTATATTTTCATTCTTTGATAACTTTCTGAAAAATTCTGATTCAGATTGAGATTTTGCATGCTTGCTCCCTATCCAAATATATTTTCTCCCTTTAAAAAAAAAATATTTCAGTAGCCTTTGAATTGAGTCTGAAAAAATGTCTTTTCCCAATGTTAAAAAAATTATGGTTGTATAGATGAATTACAATAAACCTGAATGTACGAATCTGCAATACAATCAATGTGGGGTTTTTTTGGACCAGGAACTTCAAAACATTTAAGGAAATGCAATAGTTAAGTATTCAACTATAACATTTCATTGACTTCATTGCTTTTTTAATATGATCAAGAATTAGAGCAGTATATAAGCACCCACACATTTACCACACTTGACTGCACCAACATTTTACCACAAAAGGTCACTTTGAAATGATATATGAATCTGTTGATCTCCAGGATATTACTCAAGTGTTTTCTCAATTGTTTATATAGCAGATTGGCTATGTACATTCAAAAACATAGTAAATCACACATCACATCACATCACATCACATTTATTTAGATGTCTATGTGTAAAATTGCCTGGGATTAACACCCCCACTCAATAGTTTGATCCATGCCTAACTGCTTCAGCAGTCAAACAGCCCATGTTGCGTCATGTTGGTAGATACATACATCCAAATATAAAACACAAAACATTCAATTTATTCCAAGGATCTCAAAATGTTTTACATACTTTTATGCAATTACTGAACAACACTCTTATAAAAACCCTACTCATGCAATCTTTATTCAGTCAAAATTGCCACTGAAGTCTAAGGGAATTTTGGCTGAGTACAGATCGCAGGTTGTACTATATCCATTTACAGATGAGCATACTGAGGCACAGAGAATTTAAATGATTGTGCACATAGCAAGCCAGTAGGAAGGTGATGGTTCCAATTCAGCAAACCATCCCTACTGAGCAACGCACCTAAATTTTGTACTTCAAGAGCGCTATTAAAATAAATTTGAATGAATGGGATTTCATCATGTGCTTACGTATTTTTCTGAATAGGGAGATATTTAAACATGCTTCAATGTTTTGCTGAAGTGAGGCCTAAGAAGCTTGACTCACAGCTCATCTGGCAAAGCCAAAGATAATGTTGATAACGGAAAGGGAACGAGAATTTTCAATGTAAAACTAACAATGAAACACAACTAAACAAAAACAACACAATGATAGTAACAGTTGAGGCCATTCATATTTTCTGGATAATCTGGTATCTAGCATGTATAACATGTACATAAATACACTGACAGAGATTTTCATCAGATTTGTTTTCTGTTTCCCTGTTCCAGTCAGCACTCACTTTTCATCATATATTCACACTCAGTTATTTCATTTATTTCAAAGTGGCAAGCAATGGATGCTTACTAATGCATTAACCATGCTGCTGCAAGATAATTTTTTTTAAAGGAAAAACAAACTCAACAGATTTGGAATCCTCTAGCACAGCTCCCACTCAAATTGGTTTCATCCTGCCAGATTCTAGGAAGGTTATAATCAAAGATAGATGTAATTGCAGATGTAAATGTGAATGCACATGTTGCTCCTGAAGATCAATAGGAAAGAGTACAGTCAGTAGGACCTCACTGGTTGGTACAGTCAACTGCCCATCACAATATCAAGGTTTGAATCCCCAAATGGCTCTCTCAGTTCATGAGCAGGGGAGGGTGTCTGGAGTGCTGTGGAAACCATTGTGCCATTTCCTGAGTGTGGATGAATGACACCCATTTGTCACTAAAAACTGGCATTAACAGAGTGTTGAAGGTAAATCAGTTCAGCTATTCTTCATGGAGAATAGTTGTGGTAGTGAAGCCTGGGTGCAGAAAGGTGAGTTTATATAAAGGGATTATAAAGGCTTTGGAAAGGTCTAGCTTCAGATGTCAAGTTTTCACCTCATCAGTAGGATTGGGTGGAACACAGGGCATACAGTTACACGGTGGAGATATGGCATTCAGAAAAATCCAGTTATTGCCAAAAATAGAGAAAATGAAAAAACATTTGAAATAGACCTGCCTCATGTTTCATCAAGGCCACCATCACAAAAACTTATAGAAAGCTGGGGTACATAGTTACAAGGGTGTTTTTTAAAATACTGCTTTCTTGTCTTTTAAAGCCTCACATGCCCTTGGTCAAGAAACATTATTTTTCTGATATTGCTATATATAAATTCTAAAATGACTTTAAAAATGGATTCTAGTACCTTTCTGCCATTATGGCATCTGTCATGAAGTGTTGTTAGCACCTATGTTAGCAACATACACTTTCAGTTTCACAAACTTCATTTGGTGGTGGTATTTGAAAATAGCAATCTTCACCTTCAAGCCAAGGTATAATCAACGCCCTGCACTTTAAGTGGGCGGGGGGAGAGGAGGAATTTGTCTGGCTGGCCAGGAGAAGAGGGCAATGCTTTCTGGCTTAGAGGAGGAGGAGAGACATAAAACTGTTGGAAAAGCAGTCAGCGTGGTGGATAACTCAGCACTTAGGAATGAGGGGTTTAAAAAGGTCAGCCTGGGCCTGTGCCTCTCCCCTCATTCACTGGAACAAGCAATATACACATTTCGCTGTATTTTAAGATGCTTGGATAAATTCACAAGTGAAAGTTTACAGTAGGCTGGCAAACTGTATCAGGGCATTTTAGCGTTCGGCAATCAATTATCTTTTTCAATGCTCTTGGCATCAGTTTTTCAGTTCTTTGTCCCAGTATTTTGGTAGGGAATGTGTTCAATCAAAGTGTCAACTTCAGTCTTTCAACATGTTCCCAGAAAGAACATCCATTCTTCTTTAATGGTACCTAGTATCTCAAATCCAAATGACTCTTTGAGAATAGTAAAACTTATTTTCAAAGATCCTCATCAAGATTTTCCAACCAAGACTTCTTCCATTTCTACTCATTTATTTTAAGGGTGAGAAAAGAAAAA
Organism: Dermatemys mawii; assembly: GCA_007922305.1. NCBI lineage: Eukaryota > Metazoa > Chordata > Testudines > Dermatemydidae > Dermatemys > Dermatemys mawii. Next base: position 831,108 of record ML677357.1, on the reverse strand, counting down.
AAAAAGGAGGACTCATTTATGTGTACTCCTGCTTTATATTACTATGAGGTAACTGCAGAAATGTTAGGTGTCAAGAGATACTCACTAATGCCTTGTCTGCAGTTGTAAATTGAAGTAAAAAAGCAATCTAATTAATTGAGTTCCCCTAAGTCTTCAAAGGGAGAGTAGCCACATTCTATACATTTATGGAGACATCCTATTAAAAATCAAATCTTAGTTATATATCTACAAAATATTTATTTAATCACATAAGCAAGACTTGTAACTAACAGAGATCAAAGTTTTGGAACAGATGGATATTTGTTTTAATTCTTTATCTGATCTGCTGTTTGGGGTAAATCATTCTAGAGCATTTCTCCTGGAGCATTTCAGTCATTTTACATATATAGGATGTGAATACACTACACATACACACACACACATAGATATGTATGTAATTATGTGATGGGAAAACTACTATATTAATAAGATGAACAAACACGCTATTAAAAAACATTTTTTAAAAGTCTGACTTACCAATGTATATAAAATATATTTTGTATAAAAGATCATTGGCCAGATTTAGCCAGTTAAATAAGTGGGCAGATTATGAAAAATGTTCCACACCCAAGAATTCACTTTGAAAACAATGAGATTATGTGTGTGGAACAATTTTGAAAATCTGGCTCTGTGTTAATTTTAATATACTCTTTTAGTTATTTGGTTTTGAACATTCCATTGAAAGTAAGATGACATTGGTCCAACTTTACTACTTACTACCATTTTGCACTAATATGTAACTTTTCATACACAAAGCACAAACATTATCTAATCAATCCTGCAGTAAGATGTTACAGTTGATCATTTTAGATTTTTTTAAAAGCATTTAACTACAGCAATAGCTCATCATCAGAATGATTGAACCATTTTTTGAAAATTTGCCCAATTTCTAGCTGGCTAGAAAATAATGAGTCATGTAGGTCTTCTTGACATCTTCATTTTCCAAATGTGAACTGCAGATTTATGCAATGAGATGCACAGCTAATAGTTAACAACTTGGAGATATTAAGAACCAAATCCATCTCTCCTTATTCACGTGAGAAACCCCCTGAAGATCAAAGTCAGCTGGACCTAAATGGTATTAGTTATACATTTAGACTGAGATTTTAAAAGGCACCTGAGAAAGTTAGATACTCAACTCTCATTGAAGTTGGATGCCTATCTTTCATAGACTCCATTGAAAATCCTAGCCACAGGATCTGATCCAAAATTTGCTGAAGTCAATGGAACACTCCCATAAGCCTCACTGGGCTTTGGAATACGCTCTCCAAACCAGAGCATTTTGAGAACAGTAAGAGACCTGTCTCTCTCACTCGCTCCTCCATCTTTGAAAATGCATCCCTTTTGGTAAGAAGAATCTAACAAGGAGCCAATTCCTGTGCAAAACATTCTGTCAGATGCTCTCTTTCTTTAAAAACTAGAAATATCTGTTTACAATTTTTCTTAAAAGCACGTAATAAACCAGTCTCTCTTTCACTAAACCCATTTTTTTTTATCATTTCCTATTTACTGAAATGAGGTCTGTGCTAACAGGCTTTGAAAAGAAATTGGGAAAATCTGGGCTACATGTCTCACTGATGGGCTGGAATCTCAGCCACACAGGGAAAATGAATGGTTTTGTCCTACATTTAATGTGTGGCCTACATTTAATGTATTAATGTGATGCTTCCTTTTTTTAGGTCAATATCTTCACCCAGGGAGAACCCCAAAATCTTGTCATCCTTTGGTGTACAGCAATTATACCAGTGGAGGAATGGACCATTCCATATAATCCTGGGTGCTCAACTAAAATAAAAACAAAACACTTCTCTTTTATGCAAGTAACCTGAGAAATACAAGTAAATTGAGACAAGAGTTTTAGCAGTTGCTCTTTCAGTGTTGCCAGTGGAGCTCTACCCATTTGCAATAGATTATATACAACACAGATGAAAAATTGCATGCAATATATTCCCTCTTAGTGTAATACTAGAGTCACCAAATTTATTTAAAATTGGTGCAGTCACTTATTTGAATGAGGAAAAGAAATGAAATAGTGAAGCAATATAGGGTATCTATTTATTTCTGCAATTTTGCAATGGTCAACTGGAATAAAAGGCATCTTAGTGTTAAAAATATATTTCTATTTGCAATATTGTCTTCAATTAGATAGCTTTTTTGTTATTGTAAAACATATAGCTCTTTCTGCACAGGGCTGGGATTTTCAGTTCAGTGCAAGGGACTCAGAGTCATACATCTTCTTCAGTTTTTAATGGAATTTACTGGACTAAAGTCCCTGCACTGTTTCAAAGTTTCAACTAAGGGTCCTATTTTAAATACTACTCAGCCAAAACTCTCTAATCCTTCACTGCAAAAGTAAGAATTGCAGAATTAGGCCATAAATGCACAAGTGATTATATCAATCAATAGCAGGACAGTTTTGAAAAGTAATGAATTTGGAAACTATATCTTGCCCTGAAATTAGATATGAGTAGTTCTATACTAGCCATTGATATATCATCTCTGGTTAGTGCTGACTGAACCAGTGGGTCTCTCCATTTAACAATTCCTTGAATTTAGTTAGTTAGTTTATGCACTGTGGCCAACCTTGAACCAAAATGAGATGAATTGAAATGGAAATATGGAGAAACAAAGCCAAGAATGCAACAATGAATGCTGATCTTTACAAATTTTCTGTATCTAGATATCTTTTGGTTATCTCATGCAGATAATAATAAATGGGAAAGCACCTGGGCTAAACGAAATAGACTTTCTCAAACAAAAAAATCCTAATTTTCTTGGGTTTAGGTTAAGCATTAATGCACCTAATCTATAATTACTTCTTCTCCAACATTTTTACAGCATCTTCACACCTTGAATGTCATTGTCGGAATCAGCTATGCATAGCATTGTTCTGAAATCCTTCATATTCTGTTGCTGAAACAAATAAATAATGCAATATATAGTGGGGGGATACATAGTGTGTTAAGAATATTATACAACATGAGGCTTGAAAAAGTAGCTTTACAGAGAGATTGGGGTTGATCTAGGGACTACTGTCACCAATAGGGATTTTAATTTCAGTGAGAGCAGGATCGTGTTCCATCAGGAAGTGCAAAAATGCCCTTGGTGTATCACATGAAAAGAGAGCATGAGCAAAAATGGTCTTACATACAATGTGTAACTGGCATAATTGTATATGTCTCCTGCATCTTCCTTCCCTCTAACTTAAAACTAAGTGGTCATTTAACCCTTACACTAAATATAGGTAACCCTAGAGAAAACTCATGGTAATTCGGTGTGGTGGGCATACATGTGCAATATTGCAGGAGGTTGGAGCTATTGAGATATGTCATGAGCTAAAAGCACGGTAACCAACTTCTACAGCAGATGTGATTGGGTCATGCTCTCTGAAAGTGAATGGAAATCTCATCAGCTCTGCAGTGTCCAACGTCCCCTCTTGGCTTCTCTACAGAAGCAGCGCACACCCGCTGATCTGCCCCAGTCTACTGATTAGGAGAGGAAAGTTAATTATTTTAGATTTACAGTGATGCTAACCTTTGGGATTACGCACAAAACAGATGGGCCACCGTGGGTTGTGGCATTTTTAAAATCTCTAATAACCTTCAGTTCGCGAGAGTTTTCTCTGCTTCACGTGTCAGTTCTGACGAAAAGTACTCCAGGACTTCTGGTGGCCAGCAATGCATTCATGCCCTTTCAAAGCCCCTGTTGTGACTAGCAAACCTGCAGCCACTGCTATGAGACTACCATGCTCCAAGACTGGAAACCTCACTGATTTAAAAAGGGACCAAAAAAGGTAGCTTTTTAGGTGACCCCATTTCCCAGGCGTGCAGCAGGTTGAGCTAAGACGATGGTAAGGCTAGTTACTGAGCAGGGCGTTCATCAGCCTTCTCCGCACAGTTTACTGTATCGACGCTAAACACAGCGTTCAGTGAGGTCTTCGGCAGGACCACAGAGAGCTCCCAGTGCTTTGGTTCTGAATGGACAGCTCCTACGTACCACCTAAAACAGGTCTGTAAGCCCACTCCGCATCACGCAGTGACTGCACCTTGTTCCTAAGCAAACCCAGTCCATTCATAAAATCTAAGGATGAGCCCCACACTCCGTTCTGAGAACGGGGGAATGTATATATAGACTCACGCGCGCAATCTTTCCTGGGGTATTACTCTGCCTTATTGGTCGCCTGATTTTGTTGTTATTTTGCTGGGCTGTAAGAGATGCTTCCTAAACCAGAGACACTGAAGCGAGTGGGGTGGGGCTTGGTAGGCAGGAGATATTTGTTCTAATTGATATGAAATCATCTCACCTCAGCAGTGTTTATGGTAAATGGCACAGTCTGGAAATAGAACGAGATCCAGACGACCCTCCCCCACCAATCTATCTGCACACACTAGAATTTCCATACACGGCTACTCCCACGATACAGCCTTTAAATATGTTCCCTCCATGTCGTCAACAGAAAAGACCACTCTAGACAAACATGTCACCTAACTTGAATGTGCATAAAGGTCTGAAACCTCCCTCCAGGCTTTAAACTGATTTCCTCGGGGCTTCATCTAACAGTGCATATTACTTTGGTTTAATTGGTAATGCAATTCATTTCTTTGTATGTAGCTGTATATACATCTACCTATGCCTGTATACATATATATGGACACACAAAGACATTATGCTGCCTCTTATTTCCTAGACCGCCTTCATTCACATTTATGCAGCTATGAAATATCTGATCAAAGGTAGGATGCCAACGCAGATCGGTTGTATTTTTAATGTAAGCGCCTTAAAATAGGGTGTTTTGTAAATTGCAAGTGTCAAAAGATTCCAAGTGTAATCCCCCAGCTCCCCCAACCGTACACCCTCCCCCCGAAAATAGCAATAATGCTGCAGATTGTAGAAGGATTTGAGGCTGCAGCCAGAGAGAAAGGGATTAGGGCGAGTGCACTGGAAGTTAAATTGTGCTGCATATAAAAAAAATGGGCGGATTGGTCTCTAGATGAGAGCGTGGTACCACCTTCCTTTCTAAAATAAAATCTCTCTGGCATGAAGTCACAGCCTATTTCACATCCGGTTTACCCTGGGACGTATTACTACTGTCTTGGTAAAGAGAAAGCTTTTGTTGTGTAGCTGCGGTCTGAATATTGGGAAAAGAAATTTGGGTGTTAAAGCTCTAACACCGAAGCACCGGCAGAATCCATGATGGCTGGGACCGAATGACTGAGAAGCAGAGCCGGGGAAAGCAACACATCCTCAGCCGCTCGAAAGGTTCCTTACCTTCAAGCAGCGTTGATTTCTTGAGCGATTTTCTCTGGCAGACTTTTTCAGTAATTCGGCGAACCTGTGCCCAGAGGGGCTCTAGGTAAGAGCTGCTTATTTATCGCTAACAGACCTTAGATCGCTCGGGTTTTTCTGGGATCACATCTATGTATATAGATGGCCAATTTTTCCCCCTAGCAGGTGCATTTCAATCTTTTCCCCCATGTTCCCCCGCCCCCCCGCAACCCCAGGTTGAAAATCCGCAGCGATCGGTGGGCATTTTTACATGAACAGATCTGAAAATAGTCCCTTAGAAAAATATTTGGGGGGGGGGGTGTCGGAGGGGAGGATTGACTTTCTCAGGGAAAGGTGGGGAAAATACAAAAGTTGAAATGCAGGAAGGAAAACATGTCTAGATCTGAGCCTCAGAACAAGGCAAATCTCTCAGCACGGATCAAGAAAAGCATTGAAATGCATCTTTTCCAATGGACGCTACTAAACTGATCAGAGATGTGTGGGTCTCTCTCCCATTTTGAATAGGAAAACTGAAGAATATTTAAAATAATGTCTGGGGTGGAGGTGGATAGATGAGGTTGGGGGAACTGGAATCACCTAATGTTCTTTTAAACTGTATGTTTGCATTTGCTTTTTTAGGTTGATAGAAACTTTACTTCTCCAGCAATTATAATGTCTCTATGGTTTTATTTAAGGGGAGTAGTTGGGGGAGCCCATCTGATCATGGAAGATAGTTGAGATTGATTCATTTTTGTTTCACTGAGGAACCTTTTTGAAAAAAACCAAAAGTTAACGTTTAATAGGAGATTGTCTCAAAACTACCAAGATGTTACCTTTATCATTAATGGGGACACGATAACTTGCAATTTAAAATGACGATCTCTATGATCGTTTTCCTGTTACATCCAACTCACCTGTATCACATCCACCTAGATTCGCTCAAACCCACTGATTGTTTACCTTCTGATCATTCCACTATAAACCCATTCTTTGCATTTCATGGCTCATCTGGCGCTCTGGAATGGTATTTTATTGATTTAGATTGTGCCTGAGAGTGTGCAATGAATTGGGGTAGATTTATTTAAAGGTACAACAACAGGAAAATGTAGAGTGCTTCTTTTTCTCAGACGTTTTAAATATTCTAATTCATTCCTCATTTTGACTTTTAGGGGGGAAATAAAGGTTTTAGATTTTTGCTCTTTTTTTACAATTCATGAACGTTGGAAAGTTACTGGATTCCAGCACACAAAAATAGAGAGAGAGATCTGCAGCAGCATCTAGCCAGCCATTTGAATGTTGTGATTCCGCAAATACCAGCGAAGTTTGTTTTAAGGCTTATTGAAAAAAATCTGTAAGGTGTGCTTACTTTTTACTTTAATTGCAGCCTGTTTGGATTAAACCCTGAGATAAATACATACATACATAAATTAGGATCCATTTGGGGAGGCAGGAAAAAAGACTGTTTACGCGGAAAGATTTCCTAACGTCAGCTAGTGAGAATGGCTAGAGATCTAGAAGAGAGTATGTAGGCAATCAGCACATGGTTTGATTAATAAAGTGCATTCTTTAGCCTGACGGAAGAATTAGTGTGCATACTTAGCAGCAGATCACAGAATGAGACTCCAAACATTACACTAGTTACACATTGATGCTTCAGTAAACAAGAGACTGGAAACAGGAATGTCTGGGAAGAAAGTTGTTTCCATAATACCCAGGTAAAGCACTTATAACAAGGGAAACTGCTCCAAGCAGTCACTACCAGAGATCCTAACTGGGACATCTGCACTCACGTAGGTACAAAAAAAGAGCAAGAAATAAGCAATTATATTTGGATATTTGCAGATATCATGAAAAACCTCGACCTTGTTAACACAGGAGGATACTAAACAAGTGGCCTTTTAAACTCATTCTGGGACTAAGCATTTTAATTCAGTAATCCATTTTTTTTACAAAAAGTTGAAAAGTAATATAAACAAGATTAAAAACCGATTGCCATGTGTGTGTAAATAAACAGTAATGCTTACAAGTCCAGAAAAAGAAGACAGACAGGTGTATGGATGGGACACCATTTCTATTTTTATTCTGCATGATGGTGTCATAGCACTGTGAGGTCATTGACTGACATCAAATTATTTAGCTAAAGTTACTTGAGTCCTGTTGTGTTTTCCCACATGACTGTTTTAATGCAAGGGTTGTTGACTGTTATTTATTTTTCTTTTTCTTTCTAGTTTTCAGAGCCCATCATGAAGAGCATTCTAACACTTTGTGACTGTCTTTGGGCCTGGACCCTCCTTTTGAATACACTGACTGGAAGAAGGTGGGGGAAAATATTTTAAAAGTTTGTTTGTTTATTTGTTTTTATTAAAAAAGACATTTGGAACCTTTACTTTGTTATAAGGGCATAAGAAACAACTACCACATGCACTGGACTCTACTAAGTGTATTGAAGGAAGTTAACCCTTGTTCAAATTCCAGCTAAATCTAAATAATGACAAGTGAAAAAAAACTACAATTTGTTTGCTTAACTTCTTTATGCTAAGATTAAGAAAGTCTTCAGCAGAAACTATTTGAACCACATTAAAGTTAAATTATCAATTAAATACATATAAAATAATATATTGTCCCATCTACTCAATGATAAAGAGTATGAGAGTTTATTCTATATTTCAGTTGTGACTGTGAATCATATAGAAAGGAAAGTGTAATTAAGGCATTTTATTTCAGTATTCTGGGCCAAATCCTGTTTTCACCGAAATCAGCGTCAAAACTCTCACTGGATTCTGGACTGGGTCCTAATTTGTTTTAAAAAAGTGTTGGTACTTGTTCCTGCGAATCCTTACTCATGCAAGTAGTTCTTACTCATGAAACTAGCCCTAGCTAAGTGACAAAGAAGATTTACATGCCTAAGAATATGCAGGATCAGGCTCCACCACAGAACTTTGGGTTTGAAAGTACATGCTGTTTAATCTATATGTTAAAAAAAAAAACTTTGTGTAGAGTTAGCATTAGAACTAGTACCATTCATGATCATACAATTATCTTATTTGATTATTTAATCTATGGGCTAAACTTGAGTATACCTGAAAAGAAAAATACAATACAAAATTCACTGTAGGCGGGAACTCAAATATATATTTTATTGTATTTTAAAACATTAAAAATCCTATCTGTAATCCTACCTAATGAATAAACATCATTAAAGATATACTTTTCCCACTGCCAATGATAAGCCTTAGAAAATATTTTGTACACAGATTTTTAAAATGTCTTATTATACGTCTTTTATTCAGCAGCTCTAGAGAAATTAATCTCATGACCACCAGAAAAGCTTAGATAGGTAGAGAAGGATAAAAAGGTCTATTTTGCATGAGTATTTCTTCTCAAAAATAGAGATGTAAACAGCATACATATACAGTTCAATATGTGTGTTGAACAACCAAGGAAGATTTTTTTTTTTTTTTTTTTAAAAAAGCTTGTTTAAAAATCTGTCTCTAAAAGGTGAGAATTTAAAGTATTCTTTGGTATTTCATTTTTTAAAAAAATTTTCAAGTGTATTTTGTAAAATTATGTTTCACTGGAAATATATTCATTGTGTATATTCTAAAGTAGGAATTAAAATTCATTTGACTGCTTTTGAAAAATTATATGAAGTGTCACTATTATAATGACCTGTAGATGGAGTTAGTGTACAGTGTTTTATTGTACAGTGGTTTAATATAAAACCACAGTCATATACAGTAACTTTGATGTTTCTTCAAAATATACATACCCCACATTACATATATCTGTTTATGAAGTTATTTTATCCAAAGCAAGTTCATTTGCCTTTAATTGTAGATTTTTGTTAATTCCTTGGCAAGTATAATATTCTAATTAAATAAAAATTTCTTTTATGTGGAATGGTTATAGGTTTTCAATCAGATGGGTCTGTTCACAGAAAATAAAAATCAATGCTGGAACTATTTTACCAAGAATAGTTTCTTAAATTTGGATAATCTACAGTGGAAAACAATCACTGTTACTTGGAATGTAAAATGTATTGTCTGTTGGACTTGTGCAAACTGTTCATGTTATACTGATGTGTCAGTTAATTAAAACCAAAACACCACCCAACACATTTGCTTTAGGAAAAATAATGGGAAGAATACATAAATGTACTTAAAATTCCACCCCCAGAAACACAATTAATGACATAATTATGTTTCATCACATCCTCTCAGATTACATTGCCATTTGTCCATCACTTCTTCCCCTCTTTTACCCAGAGCTACACATTTATTTATTCTCATCAGCCTTACAAAAGTGTTCTTTCTTCCACCTTAATCTCGATGACCTTCTGCTCTCCTTGAGATATGAATGCACAGCAGTTTGTTTACTGACAATGAGTGTTTATATGGAATTTAATCCAGAGAAGAGTCCTGTACCACAGCTCTATGTAATGCATTTGGAAAGGGATACTTTAAAATATAATGCATATGAGGGTGGGGGGAGTGTAATACATCAGTGTAATTTGTTAATTAACATATAAGTAACATCTGAAAAGATGTCTGAAAATATTTACATCTGTCACTTATAATTTATCTATTTGTTCCTTATAAAACAATCCAGGGGGCTTAGAACAACTAGGGCTGGCAGAATGCTGACCTCCCTTTACTAATATTCATATAGGAAACATGCTGGCCAAGAGTGTAATGGTTTTCAGCAAGATGAAAGGTGTTCTGCATCTGCAGCATATTGGTTACCTGATTTAGTAATAATATATGTAACAAAATTATATACTGGAAAGCAATTTGGGTTCAAGGGCCAAATCCCATTGGCTGGACACATGCTTAATGGGAGTTTCCCATGGTAATGGAAGGAGTAAGGACTACAAGATTTAGCTTCAAGGCAACCTTAATAGATGATTAAGGAGAATTACCCATGACCCGTATTTCGCAAGGACTTTATGTAGTTAGGAGACTGATTCTGATCTCATTTACGTTTAACTCCACAGTAACTCCATTGTCTACAATAGACTCCATCCAGATGTACACCAGTTAAAGTGAGAATACAGTAATTAAGTTCAAAGACTTTTATTCTGTCATCCTTATTCAGACAAAACTTTTCACTGACATCAGTGGGACTTCTGTTAGAATTAGGACTGCAGCACTAGGAAACTGGGAGGGAAGGTTTACAGAGAAGGAAGCTTTCCTTGTTGACACATAGCTTGATTATGCACTTACATGGAATAGACTAGTAGACTTTAAGGTCAGAAGAGACAATTATGATCATCTAGTCTGATCTTCTGAACAACGCAGGCCACAGAATCTCTCCCATCCACTCTTGTAGTAAACCCTTAACCTATGTCTGAGATATTGAAGTCCTCAAATCATGGTTTAAAAACTTCAAATAATTGTAGTTGTTCTTATATAAATCTGCTAATGGAAAAAGGAAAGCAAAAATGTACCAGCATAAGAAAGTGGTAAATATGTATGCCTGTTAACAACAATCTCATCATATTAGTAAATGTTTTGTTCTGGCTCTGATCCAATACTAAGCTCTTCACAGATGTCAGATGAGCTGCTCCCATATTTAGGAAGGACACTTCTCTTTATTTTAGCAAATATTATCAGTACTGAAATTCCATTGTCTTAATGTATTATGTATTTCTTTTCATCTGAGCCTTTGATAACCATTATAAATCCAACACATTATCATTTGCTGATAAATACAAATGTCATTGTGGAATAATAAACTGAAAAACTATATCCATTAATGAATAAGGAAGTAAGCAATAAAGGACCCAAGCTCCATGTGCTTTCTATTTGTAGAAATGAACTGGTGTGCAAATGTGTTCTTTAAAAAGAAAGTGTTTAAGAGAAAGGACCACATAATGCACTACAATCTGGTATTATGGAAGAGATTTTGTCTCCATAAATCAGTATAAGCAAGATTAAGGAGCTTTTGGAATTATTGTTTTGTAGGGTTACTGGTAAATTGATGATTTATAATGTTAACTGCTCTCTGATTTCAGCTATGGACAAACTTCATTACAAGATGAAATTAAAGACAATACTACAGTGTTTACCAGAATACTGGATCGTCTGCTGGATGGTTATGATAACCGCCTGAGACCAGGATTGGGAGGTGTGTAATACTGTCATTTTGAAGGCTGCCCCTTAGAGCAAAATTAAGTTTGAAGTGATTGTTTGTACAATCATATGTGTTTTGTATGTTTATACAACAATTTTGATATACAAGACATTTTAGTAAAACATCCATCTTTTAAATTACAACAGAATATGTGGTTCTCAGTTCAACAAAACAGTCACTGAGTTTTCCATGAATAAGAAACAAAAAATTTGTCCCAGGACTTGAGTAACTTCAATAGGCTATAGATCAGGCCATAACAAGCAAACAAGTCCCACTGATTTCAGTAATAACAGAGTATGACCCTAAGGGCTAGATTCTGCCACCTGTACACGTACAAATGTCGCAGAAAAGTTTATAGGGTTTTGGCTAGGTAAGGGTATCACCAGTCTTTGACTCTGTAGTTACACAGTACCTCTTATTTTTTCAGTTTAATGATCCAAATCTATAGAAAAGGAGAAGAGTTTATATGCCATCCTTACTATATAACAGTGTTGTTAAGACTCTACATGTTTCTTTAGCAGGAAATACACTGTACTTAGATTTCACAAACAGAATAGGAAATCTGTATTCAAATTGATACTTGTTCCTGTTCTGCTATAACACACTGATCCATCATTTGGTCTTATATTATGGTTTTCCAAGGAAAAGGTTCTAAATGTACAGACATTAACTTGTTCTTTTCAATGATTTTGAACTGCTGACCTTTGAGATGCCACAATTTGTTTTCCTTTCTGCGCTCCAGGAAAAAATAAAATTGAATATATAATTTATCTTGTTTTCCCTCATCTATTAGTTTTCAATAGAGTTCCAAACAGAAGTATTTATTGTAAAGAACATTTTTCTCTAAAAGGAATGAATATATTATACACTAACCACGCAAAAAGATTCAGACATAAAGAAGTATGTGCATTCAGTTTGTCTCTTAATTCTTCAGTTTTACCACAGTCCTTGAACACTGGGTCAAATTCATGCCTGGCCTAACTTCATTGACTTCAGGAATGATTATCTTTAAACTTCAAGAAAGCAATGGAGTGTTCTATATTAAAGATTTCAAATGTAATTTTGAAGCTAATAGGCAACAAAACAAATAATCACTTTGTCCACTTGATGTATTAACATTTTGCCTGCTTTCATGTAAATCCTTAGATTAGTCTGGAAATAAATATTCCTTTATCCTTGATTAATACCACTTTAGATTTCAGTCAACTGCTCTAGTAACTGCATATACCATAGAAGGCAATGAGAAAAGGAATATATTATAAAACCTGATATCATATGAACCTCACCCATACAAATATTTATGCAAATTCTTACTTGATTTTTGCACCTACCATGAGTAACTTTAACATTTTCTAGGAATATGCACAGAAATTCATGAAGGGAAAGAAAAAGGAAATATACTCTTTTTCTTTGTTGAAATTATTAATGGGATAAAATACTCTTATAATAATGTATTTTAAATGCAATTTGCCAGAGGTTACAACAATCAGATATTGCTAGTTTGTTTGTATGCATAGATCTATATCCTCCAGTCCTGTTTGGAAACAACGCCAGTGACTACTCCGCCTAATGGCATGAACAACTATGGGATGACAATTGCAGTGTAACTGGAGTCTTTCATTGGTGTACAGTCAGTATAGTATCTCCTACCCCTGCTGCCTATCAATTGCTGGTGCCCAGCTACTATATTAGCTCCTCTGAATCATTGACAGCTGGGTTGAGTTTGAACAGCCCTAAGTTTTCTCCAGCTTACACTGAGACACCAGCCTGGCACAGAGCTGGCCTAGGATTTGGGTAGCAAAAAACTAGCATAAAGCCTTATTTGTTTGCACTTCCTTCCCCTCTTCTGAGTGGTGTTGTGTGTTCCTTATGTATAGCTAAGGATTTGGGTCATAGTATTTATTTATTTTGATGATGTAATATTTATTAGTTGCATGAATATCTTCACTTCTCTACTCAAATGTATTTCTGAGAATGACTGAAGAATCTTGAAGACTATGACACAGAAAAAACATAAGAATGGCCATACTGGGTCAGACCAAAGGTCCATCTAGCCCAGTATCTTGTCTTCCAACAGTGGCCAGTGCCAGGTGCCCCAGAGTGAATGAACAGAACTGGTAATAATCAAATGATCCAACTCGTGTTGTCCATTCCCAGTCTCTGGGACATCATCCCTGCCCATCCTGGCTAATAGCCATTGATGGACCTATCCTCCATGAATTTATCTAGTTCTTTTATGAACCCTGTTAAAGTCTTGGCCTTCACAACATCCTTTGGCAAGGAGTTCCACAGGTTGACTGTGGAAATAGGAATATAGTAATACCTTCCACGGCGCTGCATATTCATTGGAGAGACAAGATAAGACTGGAGCACTTGCATGACGTAAGCTGTAGAACTGCTGAATTTCGTACCAGTTAGAGTTTTTTTTCAGTATGTGTGGCTTCATTCCTAAATCCCACCTTGTGGTGGGATCTTTCCTTTATTAGATCTTCTGGGATCTCCCTTTAACGGAAAACCTAAACAGCACATATGCTGATTTAATGTAGGATATGGAGATTATAATGACAAACTTGGTAAGGCCACATATAAATTAGAGTGTAGAGCTTTGAGCACTTTGCCATTTAAAAAAGGTGGATAAGTTAGAAAGAATTAAAAATTTTGGAGCAGATGACCCATGAAGTTAAACCACAGTAACTGAATATGCACATAATAGAAAAACATGGCAAAATGGATATGATTTCTAAACAGCAGTGCTACATTTTGCACCTGCAATTTCCAAGTTATAAATAATTGTGGTGGAAAATGAAGAAAGAGAAGGTGAGTGAGTTAGTATCTTTTATTGGACCTATTTCTGTTGGTGAGAGAGACAAGCTTTTGAGCCTCACAGTCATTTAGATGTTTGCCTCTCTGACATCTACAGCAAATAGCAGCAGTTGTGTCCATCCATAAACATGGGCATAGAACCACATTTGCACTTATTTGTGCCTGGAAAAAAACTGCAGATGCAAAAGGAAGGTCAGAGAGAGACTTTGTTCAAGATCAGCCTAGTGAATGTCTATAAGTATATGAGGGGTAATAATTTATTGGAAGTGATGGGGCAAGGAATGGCATGGAGAAGTAACAGACTAGAAAAGGGAAAATCAACATGGACGTTAGGGAAAAAAATTAAGAGTGAAATCAATAAGATAATGGAATCATTTACTAAGGGAATTAGCTGACCCCATCACTAAACATGTTCAGAAGCAGACTAAATACAACAAATTGGTTCCTGTGATCCTTTCACCTGCATGGTGCAAAATAGATCAAAGATACAGAGATAGCCATGGAAAGGAGGAAACATATGGACTGGTATTGGAGCCTTAAGTGCCCAGTAACCCATCTCCAATACATTTTTGAGGTTCTGTGGTAATTTGAGTGGAGTGGATAACTGGCTGTGGGAATAGAGACAGGGAGAAGCTGCTATAAGTGCCACTAGGGAAACCTCAGATTTTTCGGGAGGAATGAATGCCCCATTAATTTCTGATCTGTGGCTATTGGACATGGAAACAGAGGGTCTGTGTGGCTGACAGCTTTGGACTGGGCAGCAACGGTACAGACTGGGCTGTGCCTTTAGTGAAAAGGGGAGACTAGGTTGGTATGTAGAGGGCCAGGCACTCTTCACAGATGCCCTGAGATATATAGAGTGAGACCACATTCACCTATAGGGTTGTAGGCTACTCCTTACACACGTGTGAATTCCTCTCCTGCCACTTGAAGGATTCACTCGGATCTGTGACCTTTCAGACTGGCACAATTGTAAAAGTAACATGTCCCTTTCATGAGGTTTTCCATGGAAGAAGACAGTAGTGGATTGTACAAAACGATCCTACAGAAGTATGGGAAGAGGAAGAGTGGATTTGATTGGAAGATCTAGCCTGATATCCCTTATGGGTTCTGATCTTTGTAGTTATTGCTCAAACATAGATTATCCCATATGGGTTACTGTTACTCAAGTTCTGTTCTATCATCACTTTAGTCTACACTTCATTATGTTGCAAAATTATTTTATATTTGTTTCATGTAATGGGTAAATGTTATTTTGTTGATTACTGTTTTGAGGCTCTAGTAAGAGTTATTGGATCTAGATGATATGCATGAGTTTCCTGAACACTAGCTGGGTATAATTACTGTAAAACAAAATATGTGGACATGGATACTGCAAAGCACTCTGTGACTGAGCTCCTCTATCCCAGAACAAATTATTTTCACAGTGTACATGGTGTCTAGAGTATAAGCAATGACAATAAACTTTCCAAATACAGTTTAATCATAATGTTATCAGCAAATATTCATGTTAGATATAAGGGTAACCTAAAGTAATTGCCTTTGGAATCAGATCTGAACACACCCACAATTTTGATTTAGGCAATATCTGTATGTGAAACATCTTAATGCGGTCTGGATCCATAGATGAAAAGGCCAGAAGCAATGATCTACTTCTTGTAAACAAACTCTTTGGCAGCTCACCAGCAGATTACTCTGATGGCCCGCATGCGGTCCACGGGCCAGATGTTGCATACCACTGATCTAGTCTGACCTCCTAGCAACAGAACCTCATGCATTCGCCCCGTAACAGATCTATAATTCTGACTGAGTTATTGAAGTCCTCAAATCATTATTTAAGGACTTCAAGATACACAGAATCCACCATTTACTCTAATTTAAACTAGGAAGTGACTCATGCTGAAGAGGAAGGAAAAAAATACCCAGGGCCTCTGTCAATCTGAGGAAAAATTTCTTCCCAGCCCCAACTATGGAAATCAACTAGACCCGGTGCATGTTGGCCTGACCCACCAACCAGACACATAGTAAATAATAGTATATAATTCATTATAGCAGCTCAGCATCTCCCCATCTACTGTTCCATCTCTGGCCACTGGAGATATTTGCTACTAGATATTTACTATTCTGACACTCTTAATCAAATTGAGAAGTCCAATTAAAATTACTTGGTGCCACTAAATGGGCATAAGGGTACAAGAATCTAGCCCTCTGTTCCTATTCATTTCTTATTCAGATAAACTGCCATTATCTATATCTTTCAATAAGAAAACAAGCTGAGAATTATTCAGATCTTTGTCCTTCCCTATGTCCTAAAAATGCCTCAGTGGGTTTGATGATCTATTAATGCTTTATATTTTAGTCTAAGTCACAACCTTCATTTCTCAGAGCATGCAATGCGCCAAGGATTTGTTTGGATGCTGCAGAATATATGTGAATTAATCTTCCACTTCTTGAGAATAATCTTGCAATCATTCATTCTCTAGCGAATTGCGAAGTTATACTGCTGTTAAAAATATCAAAGTTACATAATTCTCCAAGGAAGTGGGACATTTTCCATGTGTGTGTAACACAATAGGCTTATTTCCTGTGGTTTGTACAGAGTTCATTTTTCATTTATTTCTCAATTTATGATCTTATCATAAGCCCAGAAAGTAATGAAATTCCTTATAAGCTAAAACAAAGTATTTTACCTCTATATCTGTTTGTGTTTGAGACAGAAAGTTATTTTACTCATTACTTGTAGGGCTTACATTGGTTTCATCTCAATATCATTAGTAAAACAACTGCTCCAGTTGCAGTTATGTTGTACGGGATGATGTTTATTTATATCTTGTGGGCTACATCCTCAGGTAGTGTACACTAGTTTATACCTGATTCATTGTCTATTCACATGTGTTTTGCCATCAGAGAGAGGCCATTTTGAGTGTTCTGATATCTAAGACCAGCACTGAAGTGTACAGCAAATAATGAATTACAGTTGGTTTTAATAGGTTGCTGAGAAATAATCATGTGAGCCCTAATTTTCTGGTTAAATTTCCTTTGGACTATTCCCTTGGTGTAAATGTAATTTTAATCCAGTGAGTCAAATCCTTGAAGACTCCCTTTTTGTAATGGCATCCTCACATGGATTAGAATTAGCACAACTGTTCCTTCACTATCTCATCCCAATTCCTGGAAGTAGGGGTTATGGTCAGGAGAATGGGGTATGTTAGAATATCTTTACAGACGTTTGGTCTGTGGCCACAAACTGTTCTAGCAGCCAACAGCTAAAGGTTTTATAATGCTGGGAACCTTTTCAGTGATGTTTTAATGCACCATGTGCCAGCTGTTTTACCTTCAGCTCATGAGTTTTTTGTAAGAGGTAGAGGCTGGAAGTGGGAACATTCTCCATCCAAGTTGAATACCTCTTGTAATAACCACATGCTTAATCCAGTGGCTGAGGTTAAATTTCCATTGTGAACTTCTTAAAGATTAAGCCAAGAGCCAATTAGATGCCAAGGGAGTCCTTAAATTTATCTAAGACAATTCAACTGCTTGCAGATCATGTTGATAAGGGCACAAATCTATTATACTGAATGGTTAATGAGGACATTTCACCAACCAAATGCTTTTGTCAATGGAGCACTGTAGTATTTACATGTTACTCAGTCCTGATTATAAAAGTCTTAGAATTCAAAAGACATGAGGAAATTCAGCTACAGCTGTAATATTATACTTAGTGTGACTAAGAATAGCTCAAGGAAATTTGTCTCTCATTTCTTTAAAGAAATGTTTGAAATTGCTTTTTCTGCTATTTAAAATCTCTGCTGGCTTCCTATAAAGATGCAATAACGTTTGTTACATTAGCTGTGATGATGGATTACATTAAAACTAATATTACATTTTGGTAATTAACCACTAATGTGTGGATATTTTAAAATAAGATTTTAAATATTTACAAGTTTTAGATATTTTCAATTAATATAAATAAAATTAACATGTATAACTTGTTTTCTCTTAATAACTTTTGGTTTCACATATACAGGCTTTGTGCTTTGTTAATGCTACAGTTTTTATTGTTGAACATGAGTTTATTTCTGCTATAGTCCTCTCCCAGGTGGAATAAATTATGTTTATTAAAGAGTTAGTCCATGAGAGTCCAATAAAATGAAATCAGTTTGAACTTGAAGAGGGGTCTTTTAAATCAATAATTTCTCTGTTATATTGTTTTAGAGCTTCCAAGGAATATGTGTATAATGTAAAATGTATGTGATATCTATATACTATGTTTTAATGTGTCAATGATCAGGATGTGGGTGGTCATGCCCAGTGGTTAGAGCAAGAATCAGTGGTCAGGAATTGGTGCCAAGGGTTAGGATCAGGTTACCTGGGACCTAAGATGGAGCAGGAACTATTGCAACCATGGGCAAATGCTTTGAGCAGCTGCTCAACTGTTGCTGGGCTTAAGGGCCAGTCTGCTGACTCCTTCAATCAATCAGATTGTGTAGCCAATCAGATAGCCTACTCCAGGTCAGCTGTACTTGTTAGGTTCCCCAGAGATTGCCTCTAAGGTAGGCCCTGATTCCTGACAGAAAGCCCTGTGACAAATGTCCTTTATCATGGACCTTTGATCACCTCTCTTGCACTGTGTCTAATTAATGTATTTTGTCTGGGATTACTTCTAATATTTCAGACCTCTCAACAACTGACATTTTACGACTGTTATTTTATTTGAAATCTGAGACATGTATTCTTCCTCCTTTCACACTCCTCCCAAAACTCTGTGGCCGAGGTCTAGGATAGGCAATATTTAGAACACTGAATATAGACTCATAGCTTCCAACGCAAGAAGGGATTGTTGTGATCATCTAATCTGATTTCCTATACATCACAGTCCATAGAACTTCCCCAAAATAATTCCTAGAGCATAACTTTTAGAAAAACATCCAATCTTAATTTAAACATTGCCAGAGATGGAGACTCCACTAGACACAAACACAGACACATAAAACAGACACGCACACAATTTTATGTAAATTTTAGCGGTTTCTAAGTTATTATTCATCTTTTGTCTCCCTTAGAGGCCTATATAGCTGTTCTTTTGATCCAAAGGGAACCTGGCAGTAGGAATGTTGAATGGATTCAAACAGCACTGCCAATAACAACAAAAATCTAAAACATTGATAAAATAGCTGTTTAAATTATGAGGCATATACAGAACCCATGAAGAGGTGGCATAACGGTTTAATTGGCATTTGTTTGGAATGGATTGCGTGGCTCACACTTGTCTATTGCACTCATGAGTAATACAGTCACCTCAAACTCCTGCTGATAAAAATACCTTTATATCACTTAATACTGTATTTGCTCAGATTTTTCCTCTCTCTGTCTCTGTGTATTATATAAATATGTAACATACATGCATATACGTAAAAGACAGAGGGTTAATTAATGTAGAACTTTATATGGACACATAAGATGAGTTTTGAGTCCAACATTAGCTATTGATTACTCTTTATACTGTTGAAACAAACAGGTATATTAGTGAAAGCTTCATTTAAAAAGTTAATTAATAGCAGAATTATGACCTGTCTGCAAAGAGATTTCAACACCTGGCATAAAAAACTCATGTCTCAAAAAAGCTGTATTGTGACAGCGCATTGAAAAAAGGTTTGCTGGAAATATTATCTATGAAATTACATCTATAAGCAGTAAATTATCAAGCCCACTTTGTAGACCAATTTTAGAATAGCTAATCAAAGCCAATAAATTTTCTATTTGGGTGAGAGTTAGTGTTGGTTAGATCTAATGAAGGCTGTTGATAGACACTCACTGTCCTAATTTCCTGCTTCATCAGAGCGTGTAACTGAAGTGAAGACTGACATCTTCGTCACCAGTTTTGGGCCTGTTTCCGACCATGATATGGTAAGTGCCATTCTATATTGTTACAGTAATAATTTTTAGAGGGTTTCATAGTAACATGATACCTAACTCTTTCATTTTTTATATATATTTTGCTTCCAAAATACTGTCACCTTTTACATTTAACCATTATTGTTAGCTATGACTGCATTTAAGTGCCCTTGAATTAGCTGCCTCTGTGACGTTAATAATGGGTTATAACCGGCAAAGTACATGCACCCTAGTATAGAATTCCTCTCATACTTAATCATTTTGAATGGATCAGTACCCTTGAGAGCATGATCACTCAGTCCAAACTGGCACACTGCTGATTCAATTTTCAGAAAAGATAATTATTTTAAAACATGATAAACACTTAAGCCTACAGTCTGAGGCCCAGGCTGTAGAACACATGTGTTTAAATTAAACACTGCTGATCAATTGGAAGTGAATTCCCTAGATATTGGCTGGTCAAAAGCTGGTCAAAAAAGATTAATGATGAGAATCTGAAGCACTCCTGTATGGTGTGGATACCAAAGTCTAATTGCTCATACTCACTAGGGAGTCACATGTTCAAAAACCTCTAGCAAAGATGCTGTAGGTACTGGCCTTAAACATAAAAAAAATGATGTAAAAACAGGAGCAAGTTCCTTTACTTTTTTGCATATAAATGGAACCATTTTCCCTCTCACATGTGAAAGGGCACTATTGACAAGCCTGGTCTAATGTATGGCTACTAAACCTTGCTAGATTCTCACTATCTGTTTAAAAATGAGAACTGGACATACCCAAATAGAGTAGGCTTTTATTTTTTCCTTATTTAAATTAATCATCTAGCTAATCGAAACACCAAAGGAATTGGAAGAGAAAAATATAAGGGACTAGCACATGAAAGTAACAGATTCCTCTGAGTGTGTAAATTGAGTGTATAAATTGGACCAGTCTCCAAAGTTATAGCTGCACTTACACAGCAGCTAATTGAGGTTCTAGCTGAACAATGTAGCAGTCCATGACGGAATTATAGATAAAGTGTTTCTGCAAAAATTAGTTATTTTTCATGTGCCGCTTTTTGGTACTTTGCCCAATGCCACCATTCTAATGTTACTCAAAGAGGATGATATCATTTACACATTACAACAGATTTGAAAACTGCAACTGATATTACTTTTAGGATGATATTAAAGCAGGTAGATGTCAGTGTGTTGGGCTGCATGAACTAGTTGACTTCCCCTTTAGATGCTCAGTCCTTTCCAATAAAAGGTAATTCAGATGAATGAGTGAATCAAGTGACCCATGTTCTCAGTGCATATTAGGTGACGAGACAGCAGATGTGAAATTGGGATGCGAGTGCAGAGTAATAAGAGCCTATATAAGAAAAAGACCCTATTAAAAAAAGATCGGGACTGTCCCTATAAAGTTGGGACATCTGGTCATCCTAGTGCATACTCACTAAGATGGAAAGCAACTGCTTTCCAGTGGAGAGTGGGGCATACCTGCACAAAGGCTGACTGTACTGAGTGGATCACTATAAAGCTGAAATAATAATTCAAGGCAAGTAATGCATTTGGTGAGTTTTGCCTTTCTTCTTCTTGCATATAAACTGCAAACAGATTGTGAAATTCTTACATTCATTTGTTATTTGAAATTCTAAGTAAATTACTTCAATGACAATTTCTTGGACTGTGTTTTGTTTATACCCTACTATTATTCACAGTTTGCACTGTATTAATAAATTTGATAAGTACTTCAAGTTGCTTCTCTTCCCTGATTGGCTAATTTATATAACTAACCAACAAAATGCAACCTGCATATTTTTTTTAAATACAAGAATGCAATTAAAATTAATTTTCAGTAAATAGTGAGGCTTAAACTAAAAATGTAGCAGTTTAGATTTTCAAAAGAGTGATTTAGGCTGCCTCCATTTTTGAATGCTCAGTATGGGACACCTTAAAGGGGCCTGACTGTCAGAAGAGGACTGCCTGGCACATTCCGAAAATTGGGATCCTTTAAAATATCTCAGGTTCAGCACCCCCAATTACTAGCCACTTTTGAAAATCTTAGCGGCTTTTTGCAACTTTGTTTCAGATGTTCACAGGAAGCAAACATTAAAGGATAATAAACATGACTGAATCAAAAATAATTTAAACATTTGAATTAATATTTATGAACATTTTCCCCAACTATTTGCTTGGATAGACTATTGTCTGAACATGGATAGTTAGTTTCATTGTGGAATTCTAGCAGTGAATGCCACCGTGGTGAGCAATACATCTGGGGGCCTTCTCATGGCATAAACTTAAGAACAAGACAACTTGTAGGTTTAGTGATATATATATAGGACTATACCAAGGCTGGACTTTTTGTCTCAGTAAGATTTGGTTGATTCAGGTGATTTAATTATTGAATAAAAGTTGAAGCTAATTTGACACTTGATTCAGATTTATCTTTGTGTGACACTTGACATTTGTGTAAAAATATTAATACTAGAACCTAAGATAATCTAGTTTCTAAATTAAGCAAGGGTGTATATTAAAACAAAGAACTAATGCATCAACTTCAACATATCTGAATTTATGTGGCACAAGGAACCAGTAGGTATGAACAAATAGGATCGTTCCTAAAATAATTTTATAAACATACACCAAATTCTTAATTTTCACTAGACTAATCTTGGGCAAAGACATGCATTGATTTGTTAACAAAATCAAATTTTACAGTAGAGGCTTAGAGTTTATGAACCAGTATCACATAGGCAGGTGTATTTTAATGTTTAAGGAATTGTTGCTAGTTATGTCACCTATTGCTCGTCTCCCTTTCAGGAATCCAGTAATATCTGTGTAGCCTAGGGTGACCAGACAGCAAATGTGAAAAATCGGGACGGGGTTGGGGGTTAATAGGAGCCTATATAAGAGAAAAACCCAAAAATCGGGACTGTCCCTATAAAATCGGGACATCTGGTCACCCTAATGTAGCCTGTTGAAACCGACCCTACTATTCCCTCTTAGAAACACCTAAAACTAAATTTCTGTACTAAGTCAAATGAACGTGGAGAAAGGAAGAGAGATGGAAAACATGGCATGTGGTTGCCATCACCCCAGTCATTTTCCTTCTGTGGTCTGTCTCTCTTTCCCTAAGCCTTCCATGTTTTTTTTTTTAATGGAAAGCTCCTCAGGGCAGAAATTCAGTCTTCCTATATATTTCTATAGCAACAACACAATGCGGCCTTTAGGTGCTCCTGCAATATGCATAAAATAGCAGTACAAATAATAATAAATAATATCCAGAAAGAGGCAGCAGGTAGGGTTAGGGAAACAGAAAATATTAAATCATTTATTTTCTGGGCTTTACAGCCCTCCCCCAAAGCAACAACCTTAAAATATTTGGCAATTATGTGATTTATTGGGTGGATACAAAGGGTTAATTTATTTTTGCAGTGTATTGTTCAAATATGACCTTTCAGCCATTATTACTTCTAATATTAAATCTTTTCTATACTCCCTGTGGGAAACTATTCCATGAATTTATATATCTTACTGTCATCCATCTATATCTATATCTATTTATATATCTATATATCACAACTGTTTTGTAATTTCATCCTATTGCTTCTATTATACTGCTTTGTGCCATGATAAAAAATAAAATCATTCCTTAATGAGCAATGGTTACTGTCCTGGATGTATTCTCTCATTTATACTGATGTAAATCAGGAGTAATATCCTACTTTCAAACTACTGTGGATGAGGAGAGAATCAGGCATTGTGTCCCTTCCCCATCTCCTTCAATTGTTGCTGAGGCAAGCTACAAGTTTGGCCCAAATCTTCCCTTGACTTCTCTCTGTACAGTCCACTTATTCTGCACACTGAGCTCTTGTACTCTTTCCTCAGAAATCATTCTTGCCATAATTTTCAGTGATCTCTTGAACTCCCCACAACTTGGCTACATAGGGCTAGAATGGAAGGCAATATTCCAGGTGCATTCTCATAAAGGTTTATTTTATAGCAAGAGATAAATACTTTCCAACTCTATTACATAATTCTTCAACATATCATATCTATTGTAACCTCATATCTTACTTGCTGTTCATAATCCTTTCTAAGTTTCTTCCTAACCTTTTTTCAGTTTAAATGAGTACCAAAGCTGTAACCATATTAATAACAAACTTTATATTGTTCTCATAATCTTGCTCTTACAAAAATGCTAAATGTTTACCTGCCACAAACTAGTATTGCAAAATATGACATCTTGAGATTGTATGAATTGTTCTAGGAATATACAATAGATGTATTTTTCCGTCAAAGTTGGAGAGACGAGAGACTAAAATTCAAGGGACCTATGACAGTCCTCCGGCTAAATAATTTAATGGCCAGCAAGATTTGGACACCTGATACTTTTTTCCACAATGGAAAGAAATCAGTGGCTCACAATATGACGATGCCTAACAAACTACTACGAATTACAGAGGATGGGACACTGTTGTATACAATGAGGTAAGAATAAGAATACAGCATTTTTTCATTTCATTTGAAATTATTAGTTTTTTACTGTATAATTTCCTCAAAAGGAATGGAGAAATATTTCTTTCTGAAGATAACTGTATGTTTGAATTTTATGCTTATTAATTATTTTCACAATAGAACATACAATAATTGACTTAAATCAGGAGTTTACAATATAATATTTTTTCTCATACCATAC
The DNA here is from genome assembly GCA_007922305.1 of Dermatemys mawii. Lineage (NCBI taxonomy): Eukaryota > Metazoa > Chordata > Testudines > Dermatemydidae > Dermatemys > Dermatemys mawii. The sequence continues at coordinate 806,271 of ML677357.1, read as the reverse complement.
CATGGCCACTTTTACACTCCATGCCTGTGCTTTAATGCTGTGATTTCAAAAGGCACCTAAGGGAATTAGGCCTACAGCATCAACTAGCTTTTAATGGACCTGAAATTGGAGTTGCTTTTGAGAATCCCAGCCTAAAAGCACAATGAAGCCTGAAAGTTTGCTACTCACACTCTAGTGAGGTAGGCCTAAAATGTAAAGGTTTTTTTTTTTTTTGTTAGTACTATGAAAACAGACTCTGAGGACTAGAAAAATGAGGGCACAGAGGTTTTTGCACACTTTCCTTTTCCATGGAAAATATAGGACGTTATAGTCTAAAAATGGACATTCATTGTTTTAGACATAAAGGAAAACCAGGTGGTCTAAAGAATCTGTAAAAATGTCAGGGAACACATTGTTTCACTGATAGACATTACTCTTTTTATTAGAAAAGAATCATTATACTCATGGAGAATTTGGATAATGATGAACTTGTGCTAAATGCTAGTCAGCAAAGTAAATAACCAATTCATTCCACACATTGTTATAGAACACAAAGATTTACAATTTTTGGACTGAAAAGCTTTATAGCAAACAATTGGAAAGGAATGTTTTTGGTTTTTGTTTGCTTGTATTCCAGTTTTTGACATCTTGTAGAAGACAGTTGCCAGTTTACAGGTTTTGTCTCACTGGGATTCAAACTATAAAATAATTCTTTAGACTAATCAAGCTGCTCAGATTGATACTTGCATGAGTATTGAGATTTCTTTTAACAACTCTAAAAATGTTTTCAAAAGGGACAGGTGTCTCTAGTGTTTTGAGAAAGCCAAATCTCCATGCTCCTGGGAGCATGTCAAATATGTTTAATTTATTCTGAAACATCTTTCGATACTGTCTAAGCTGGAGTTGGATCTTTCTGGCTGGCAGTGATATAAGTTCAGGTCAATTTTTCTTGTCTTCCCAAATTCTTGGTGTAGCAAAGCGGCGACTCACCCCTGCGGCACCTCCCGCTGGTCTGTCCGGGAATTAGCTCTTCCAGCGTCCGGAGCGTCCTCTGCAGGCCGACGTCCTGCTTGCTGCTCAGCCTCGGGTCCCTCCCTGGACCCCGGTGCCTTCTTCCCTGGGGTGCTGCACCGCTGCAGTACCTCCACAGTCTCACGTTGGGTCTCCCCTCCCTGGGGAATCCCCACCTCCTATCCCCACCTTGCCTCAGTCTAGGCAACTGCCAGTCACCACTTGCCCCCGTTCTCTGGGGCAGACTGCAGTGTCATTGCCATTCATCACTGGCAAGGGGGGTTGGCCTGCTGCCTCTACAACTAACCAAGGGCTGCCCTGTGCAACCTCAGTACCCCTTGTTGGGCTATGTCCTAAGCCTGCAGTCTGGGGGTTTCCAGGCCAGAGCTTCCCCAGCTCCTCTTGCCTTGCCCCCAGCCCTGCTTCCCTCTAGGTACCTTGCTCAAGCTCCCAGCAGCCAGGCCTGTCTGCCTCTGTAGCCAGAGAAGACTCTCTCTCCATCAAACTCTAGGCCCTTTTATCAGGGACAGCTGAGCCCTAATTGATGCAGCCACAGCTGTGGCTGCTCTGCCCAATCAGCCTGGGAGCTTGCTTGCTCCCAGCTACAACCCTTTCCTGGGCTGTTTAAGCCCCTTTTAGGGGGAGTGGGGCAGCCGCCCCACTACACTTGGATATTAGGGATCTAATATACACAAGCACCACTTGCAGTGCATTGTTGAAATATGTCCTTTTAGCCATTATTATTTCTGTCTTCCTCACCTTTCACTTGGAAAAGTGCATGCATGCAATCTCTATATGGTATTCAATTATTACTGTCCTTTCCTTGCTGATGTGTGATGCTTGATTTTTTCAGGGACAATATAAATCCTGTTGTCATAAGCCTTCTCTATTTTACCTGTCTTACTGAGCAGCATTTTTGCATCCAAGCCGATCAAATATTTATTTTTATCAATCAGGAGTTTGAACTTATCCCAAGCTAATGCACAACAAGGTTTTCGTTTTAAGTAAATTTCAATCTCCAAATCACATTAGAACCACTTCAATAAGGCCAGGATTTTACCCCACCTGTTTATGTTGTTGAGAGATTACAGAAGACTATAATATGAAGGCAGTGGAAGTTTTGTCAGAGACAGTAAGGAGTATGTAATCTAGCTTCATATAATTTCTTAATGTCTGAGCCTTATATTATATAATGAATGTTTGACTGTTGGGTCATCATTATCACAAATACATCTCTTTAACAAATTGATATTGGACATTCTAAAGAACTGTGTTTAAAATGGGCAAAGCGCATTTACAGAACTACTTTTCTATTTCATGTTTAGTGTAACCGTCAATTGGGATTTAAGAAGTGGGTGTTCCGACTTTCTGTGTGGACTCAGGAAACATTTACTGTGGACTACTGAATAAAATAATGTTCAAAACTTTATTTGGAAGTCTGTTTTCAAACCTAAACTACCTGTCCATTCTTCCTGGATTGTCAACTTTCCTGAAATGTTTGCACCAATCTATTGATTTAGGTTCATTACCAAGTTGAGGCAGATGTCTAGAAAAAGAGGGCCTAATCTAATGCTCATTGAACTCAGTGGATAGCATCGCATTAATGCCCGTGGGCCATGCATCAGGTCCATATTGTATAACATCTTTGACATGAAATGAAGGCTCATTTTGCAACATCTGATGCCTGTGGCTGATGATATTAAATAACTGGATAATTGGCCAAACACAAAGCTACTGAAGAGGAAACTAAACAAACTCTTTAACATTTTGTCCATTATTGTCCCGATACTCCCATTACTCAGGCAAAACTCCCATTATTGTAAACGAGAATTTTGCCTGAGTAAAGACTTCAGGAACAAATTAAACAATATTAGACGACTTGTGGAAGATTTCAGGCCAGTCAAGCAGCACCTAGAGCTGAGCAAAAATTTACAACAAGCCTGAAAAAAATGTCACATTTTTAAAAAGTTATTCCAAACCTCTTTCAGAAGTGTATGAAATATGGCAATAATTCTTTGGATTTCTCTTGTTACTCACTTGGCAAATATATTTTATAATTGCATTTATTAAATATTCTTTTATATAATTGTATATATAATTTTGTTTGTTAATTGCACGAAGCTATAATCTTTTCTTTTGCTTATGAATCTATTGTAGACTGACTGTGAGAGCAGAATGTCCAATGCATTTAGAAGACTTTCCAATGGATGCACATGCTTGCCCATTGAAATTTGGAAGCTGTAAGTTTATTTATAACTCAGGTTCCTCCTTCTAAGGCCACCTTACAAATATGTCACATCAGATCAGAGCAGAAGATTATCTAAAAATATAAAAGCTTAGTTTTTTTTCAAACTTTCCAATTTTTAAAAAAGGAATATTTTCTACATGACTAAATATAATTCAACGTCTTGTCTAGGTATTAGCCACAGAGATAAATGGCTATACTCCAAAGATGTAGTTGCAGCACGGCATATAAAAACCCACTTTAAGTTTGACTGAGACTGAATTTTAGTTTGAGAATGAATAAAATGGATGAACTGATTCAGATAAAAGTGAACATCTTCCTCCCAAATTTGCACATTTTAAAAATCAAATACAAATCAATTCTTTTCTAAGATGCACAAATATTCCTAATGCTTTTTTAAAAATTGGAAATAAAGCAAGGTATAATGAAAAAGAAGTAATCTTTTTGTTCTTCTGGAGATAAAAATCTTACAATTCTCATGAGAGAGTCCCATTCTTTTGAGATTTCTAGCTCAGATTAGTGGATTTATAGGTTGAAAATTGAATCCCGTTGATGTCAATTGGAGTTTTGCTGCTTCCTTCAGTGGGGCCAGATTTTCACTGAAGAAGTTTAGTTTAAGTAAGCATCATGGCTGAAACCAAACTCTTGACTCTTTTGAGAGTCATCCATCACAAATATTCCCATTTTGCAGGTAAATATATTATTTTAAAATAATGTAGTAAAGTACACGTATCAAAAAGCTGAATTGGGAGAAAGTGCTTGGATCAGAAAAAACAACAGGAAGAGTTTATTTCATCTAGTTCATCATGAAAAAAAGAAGACAAAATGAGTGAACATTTAATAGGATACAAAATGTTTCCTCAATGGCTATTTCTCTTTCCAGTAGAAATGGGTCATTTCACTGATAATGGATAATTATTCATTCAATTCATTCCTCACTGGGTATCAGACAATGTGATAATTTACTTAGAAATGAATGACCCTATACTTACTCTAAGGGTATGGTTACACTTACAAGATTATAGCGCTATTGGTTATAGCGGTCCCCTTATACAGTAATATGTATAGCGCTATTGTATGTCCACACTCAGATGCGCCAGCGGTATAGCATGGCCACATTTGGGGCACTTAATGCGGCATTAAGAGCAGCGCATTAGGGCAGGTATCCCAGCATTCAGCTGGGTGCAACGTGCTTTTTAAATGAGGGGGGTGAGGGGGAATGGGTTGTGTGTATGTGGAGGGAGAGAGAGAGTGATTTTTCCGTTCTTCTGAAAGCCTGTCAGTGAGCCCCTGTTCACAGAAGGCTTTGTTTTCACACAGGCTCCCTCCTTAAACATTTGCATTGCTTATCTGCTGAGTTAAGAGAGAAACTCTAAAGAGGTACTTCCGCATTCCTCCAGCCGAGTTCAAAACAAAGGGAAGAGACGTCAATTGCCTTAAATGGCTCTAGGCATCTCCAGAGATCACTTGTAGCACAGTGGGTGTCCACATTCTTGCTGTAGCACTACAGCAGCTGCGCTACAGCCCTTATTCCCCATGCGGAGGTGGATTAACAATAGCGCTATAACTCAGCAGTTACAGCGCTCTATGTGCCTTGCCAGTGTGGACAGGGAGGAGGTTATAGCACTCGTGGGGGCTTTATAGCGCTATAAAGTGCCAGTGTAACCAAGCCCTAAGAAAGGATTGATCTATTGCCCCTAGACAGCCACCAGTCTTCCACACATGATTTTGAATAGTGCTAGGATTCAGAGAATAAAAAGCTTAGAAACGTTGAGTGCAGCTGGCCAGAATTTGGTACCTTTTGAATGCAAAACTTTCTTTCAGCTCTTCCAGGAAACATTTCTCACTATCTCATGTGAAACAGAAGAAAATAAATAACATCTCCAACTTTAATAGGTTATGTGCTACCAGTGTTCTGAGAAAACTGAGCCAGCAGGGAGCCTACCAAATATGCTAAATTTTTTTGAATGTTCTTTCAAATCTCTCTATTTCAGTCTAGGCTCTTTCTGGCTGGCTCTTACACAGGTCCAGGTTAGGCTAGTCTTACCTTACAAAGTGTTTGGATTTTCAGATGTACAAGGCAAGTTCTCATAAGCAATTGGGAAAGGAATTCTCTGTAGATACAGAAGTAGGATAGGTAAAATGAATGCATGTACAAATATAAAATCCTTAATGCAAAATTAAAACAAACAAAAATATCTTCAGATGTATTATTTGTGTCTCTGATCATGTTTCCTCTGCCCTATACTCTTAAGATTTATTATTTTTATCATCATCAGTATGTATGATTGCTCTTCCAATGAACTAAATAAGGAGTAGACATCCTGCAGTGAGGTCAATGACTTCAGTAAGAAGAAGGTCAAACCTTAGTACTGCTATTCAGAGACAGATATGATGTGAGTTGGTGTGTTCCAAGCTTCCTTCACAAAACTTCATGACCATAACACACACTGAACTTTAACAACGCTGCTACTGAAATCTTGGACTCTTGTGCAAGGCACTATCAAAGATATTGACTGTTTCGTGAAATGTACAACAAATGGCATTCCTTTTGAGGGCACAAAATGAATTTCCTCTGAGAAAGAATGTGCTGCCTTCCTGGCATCATTCCACTTCTGCTGTTCTGAGGCTCCCTGGAAACTGGGCTTTTGTAGTTTTGGGGGCATGAATAAAGGTTGTGGCTAATCTATGCAATATCATCTCAACATCAATCTTGCAGTGGTGATCCAGTGGTGATCTTAGTGGTGATCCAGTCTTTATTAAGATGCTTGGTGAAGTAGAGCCCCACTTTAAGATGGCTTCAGGGCATGTTGGCTAGAAAAAGCTATGCTACCAAGTTGTTGGCTTATGTAATACCTTGGAGTCATTGTGGGGGTACATGTCCTCTACACATATTTCCCTGGTCTTCAGGGATCTAAAATCACTACCTGTTCTTTGAAGGAGGTGAATCATGCTGTTGGGGTGAGATGGCAAACATTTTCTTCCTAAAAGGAGAAAACTTTGATAGTTTCCAGTATGCTACAGAGTAAATTTCCCTAGCGAGGATGATTTGGCCCTAGGATTGGAGCTGAGGTCTCAGAATTAAAACTGGTTAAGAATTTTTTGATGGAATGTTTTTCCCTAGGAAAATGCTGTGTTATCAGAACCCCCAAAAGTTAGCAAAAATATATCAGTTTCTAAGGTTTAGAATGGATTTTCTGGCCAAAATGAAAGCAACCAAGATATCAAAATAGGCAGATTGGTAGCTAGGGCACTCACTTTGCATGTGGATGATTCAGCTTCAAGTTCCTGTTTTGTTTGATTCTACCCTAACTATTGGCTGTTTTGGGGTATAAAATTCAGAAAGAAATGTAAAATGTCTTTGGTTCATTCCATTACGGAATAAAAATAAATGTCAGAACCTTTAAATTTTTCATGAAACAAAATTTTTGTTTTCTGGTCAGCCATATTTTGAAGTTAAAGCCTAGTTTATTAGCCCATTGTCTCCCTGACTCTCAAATTTTCTTCTTCTATTTACCTTGCTGACACCCAAGCATAATGCAGTCTTATTTCCATTATTACTATATTAATTTCAGCAGTTTCTGAATTATCTAAGAGAGTATTGAAAATCTTTTGCCATGTTATATGCTGAGTGATACAGTTTCCAGGTCATTTTTGTTTGGAAAAGAAATTCACATGAAGGAGGGAAGGTGGCTAAACATGATCACAGTTTTCTGTGGCGAGATTTACATTTAGGAAAAGGATGCCAGGCCTTATTCTTACCCATAAGGTCGGAGGCATATTTCAGTAGTTAGGGACCACCAACACTTCATACTTTGACTAAATCACACAATGTGTCTGAATAGGCCCAAGAGAATATTAGCCTGAATAAAGGGTTCTCATGGTCACAAAAGCCACTCTATAAACTAAAATCTTATTACAGTTAATGGCTTGACACAGCAGTGGTTGCCCAGCAATGTCTGCATTGAATTGTGCTGGACAAGAGCTTTTTCATTTCCTTCATCATTATATACTTCTTTCTGGAACTGATTCCAGAAAGGTCTCACAGCAATGGGGGTGGCACATATAGTCCAAGGATTCTGCCTATGTTGTCAAGGCCAGGAAATGCTCCAAAGCTAAAAAAACTTGCCAAAATGTCATCCTAAGCAGGAGGAGCTTCCAGTTGACTGGGGCACTTTATAACAAATGCTTAAGAGTCTTCTGGAACAACAAAAAGGCAAGAACAGTATCAGGAAGGCAGATGTTCTCCTTACCTCTATGCACAAAATCCGATTGTCAGTTTAATTAACATCTTCCATTTATATAAAAGAAAAGTCACTCAGGAAAGCTGCAGTGGTAATAAGGGTATAGGGCATATATTGTCATTTATCTAATACCTGAATGGGTGGGGGTCACAAAATGAATTTGAAACCAAAGCTGACAATTCTCTTCTCTGCACTGGTTAGGCCTCAGCTGAAGTATTGTGTCCAGTTTTGGTCACCAATGTATAGAAAGGATGTAGAGAAACTGGAAAGGATCCAGAGGCGAGCAACAAACATGATCAAAGGGATGGAATGCAAGCCATATGAGCAAAGGCTGAAGGAAGTGGGTATGTTTAGTTTAGAAAAGAGGAGATTAATGGAGGACATGATAGTGGTCCTGAAATACGTAAAAGGCTGCCATATACAAGATGGAGAAAAATTGTTCTCTTTTGACACAGAGGGCAGGAGAAGAGGCAATGGGTACAAACTAAAACACAACAGGTTTTGATTAAATCTTGGGAAAAACTTAACTGTAAGAACAGTAGGACAATGAAACAGATTGCCTAGGGAGTTTGTGGAAGCTCCTTCACTGGATGTTTTAAAAAGGAGGCTGAATAGCCGTCTCTCTTGGATAGTTTTGACACAACAAATCCTGTATCTTGGCTGGAGGTTAAACTAGATGACCCTTGCGGTCCCATCTAACCCCTTGGTTCTATGATTCTATGAATCTGTAATACTGTAGTTATATGAAAATACAAACTGATTTTCAGAAGAGCAGAGCAGCCACAATTCTCACAGACTCCTAATGGAGTTGTGAGGTCTCAGCACTTTTGAAATTCAGGCCCTTGTCTTCTAACCTGTCCTCATACTTCAGAATCAGTAGAGTGCTTGCAATTGAGGAATAATATTTCCACCCTTCCAGTATGCCGATATAGAATAATGGAAAAATGTTTGCATCTATGAATTAATTGCACAGTTACTAGGACATGATTTTGCATTTACCATTGTTTCCAATAAAGTTACCATTTACTGACATTGTTACTTTGAAATAATGTGTATTATTAAGAGCTGATCCAACTCCCCAGGAAGTCAGTGCAGTGACAAATGGCAACGGTCCTTTTTACTCGGTACAGCAGCAAACCCCATACAATTCCTTTTATCACCACTCTCTGTCAACTCCAAATTCTCAGCTTCCAAGTACATTTTATGTACTGATACAGTAAACTATTACCCCACAAGTGAGGTCAGGTAAATAAGATGCCCAGGCTCTCTTAGCCACTTGCCACTCCCAATCTTGCACAGACATGCTCCCACACTAAGTACTCTGAGTGAGGTCCATTAGATTGCAGAATACTATATCAGGAAAAAATGATGGATGAATCATTTACAACATGAAGAGAAAAAATATTCACATAGTTTAATTTTGGTTAGTGACCTAGTCATTACAGGACACAAATATCTGACTGGAACATGCAATGCAATGCTATGTGTGTAATACCACTAATTCATTTATGTAACTTACTAAACTTAAACTGGATTGCAGAGAATGGGAAGACAGTGTATAGAGAAATGCAAAGCTTGTTTTCTTTTTTTTTGTTAAGTATATAAATGTAAGTAAATGTGAACAAGGATAAGCACTTTCAGCACTCTCCAGAGATGGCAAGTATAGAAAAATATATTCAGCATAGCTCAGAGTCATCCAAGCCCAGGCAGTCTCAGGCCTTGTCCATATGAGCAGTTGGTGCACGGCAAGGTGGAGTGTAAATCTATCCCATACTAGCCTGCCCTGTACTGTCTATGCCGACCCTACTCCCAAGGTCTAACAGTTCTTTAGTGTGCTTTGATCTACTCTAATTTCAAAGTGGGGTTGATCAAAATGCTCTAGTGTTCTGAAAGGTCCACACAGACAGTTAGGGCACGTCACTGTAGTGCAAGATATATTTACAGCCCAACGTGCTGCATACAAACTGATAATATAGTCTAGCTCGGAGGCCTGTTTGGGCTTGGATGAATTTGTGGCCTCTGTGCCACTTAAGTCTCATAAAACAGGGTGAGTGGGCAGTGGTGGTCTACAGATAGAGTGTCCATGCAGAGAGTAAAGTTCTAAGCATGCTGACGAAGAGGAGATCATTGAGGCTTAGCTGGGGGAGGTTTATTTGGATGCAGTGGCCCAACCCACATTGCATATAGGTACAGAGGGTTCTAGCTGCTGTCTTCCAAAATGGTCTGGAATCTAGAAAGAATGGAAGTGGTCCATGGCATGCCCATGAATGAGGGGATGCAGATTTCTAGCCCCATCCCGCATTGGTGTTTCCTGCACAAAATCTGATATACTCAGGTTTCAATATCAGGAACGGGACGGGGAAGAGATGGATTTCTTCCTCTCAGATTTAAAAGGCAGTACTCTACCTTTGCAATATCATGTAAAAGGCTGGGAAATAAACTATTTTTCTTTTAAATTAGATGCCTATACCAGAGCGGAGGTTGTGTATGAATGGACAAGGGAACCAGCAAGGTCTGTGGTTGTGGCTGAAGATGGCTCTCGACTGAACCAATATGACCTTCTGGGACAAACTGTGGACTCTGGAATTGTTCAGTCCAGTACAGGTGTGTTTTAAGGCATTGTCTTGTTGGGATTGAGAAAAGTTTATATGGATAAAATGCTTTAACCTGCCAGAACAGAACTTAGAAGGTAAAAGAGATAAAAACTGCAATGCAAAGTGCCTGTAAATAGGAGGATATTGACATCTAAAATGGCAGTGTGTTCTGGTACAGTAAATATCTTCATACTTGAACTGGTGGTTAAAATATTTTATCTATAGGAAGCCTACAATAGTGACAAACAGCATCCAACCAGAAGAAATATAATAATGTACATCAAAAATAAAGTATTCATCTCATTCTTATCATCTCTATCTTCTCATTGTGATAGTTTTCTGCTATGAATGGGAGGAAAAATTACAAATTGTTATGACAATATCTTGCGAATAAATATTTTTTCATTATAAATTACTGTATATGGCACTTGTATGACAAATAAAGTGCATTATGCTATATTGCTATATTTATATATATATAAAGGCAGAAAGCAAACCTGTGTTTTTTTACAGATATCATGAGAACTCAAGCACAGTTGTGGTTAGAATTAACAAAAATTCAATAATTACAGTAAAGTAGGCTTAAAATGACTCCTAATATTAATAACAAAGTCTAAATTTGAAATATAAGCACTCTGGTAGGATGTTGAAATCCCATATTTCATCTCCCAATCAGATCTTTCGGGTGCAAAAAATTGTTTTACAAGCCTAAATGCCAATTGGAAAGTCCAAATGTGGGATGTAGAAGTCCTATTAAAAAACACCAACTTATATTTGTTCACCCATGAAATCTATGATAGAAGAAGAATAGGTTTTACTTAAGAAACCTGATCATGAGTTAGAAAATTTGGGTTGAAGTCCCAGCTCTGCCACAATGTTATTGTATGACTTTAGGGAAGTCATTAAATATTTTCTGTCCTTCAGTTCTAAATTTATTATTGTATCTTCAAAGCGCTAGGATCCCCTAATTGAAGTTATTATGGATACGTGCAAAATATTTTTATTTTTGGTGCTATTCACAGATGATTACATCTGATCTGTTAATTTCCAGTGCAAAACTATTTGCTGTCAAGTGTAAGTACACAATACTCACTCACCATCAGAGTATCATATGGCTATGATTTCTGGGCAGGATAAAAAATGTTGCTCCTCCACTGCTCAGCATTCATTTCAAACAGATTTAATTTATTTATTTTGGGTAGTTCTTAAAAGCAGTATTAAGTTGAAAGTATCAACAAGCTATCACTCTGTTGACCAGATTGAATGGTCAATTGACCATAAAGAATCACTCCATTTGGAGAAGTAGCCACATCACATTGAAAGAAACAGAACCAGTGGCTCAATTAGAGTAGTGCATTTACATCTGAATAAATAGGGAACCTTTTTAATGTTATTCACAAAAAGAGTCCACTGAGAGCATTCCTTGTGATACAGCTTTTCCATGACTACTCAGTTTAGGGAATTTACAAAACAGACCTAGCGAGCCAACTACATTTCAGAACAAAAAAGGATCTGCTAAAGTTCTTGCAGGTCCACTCTAGAAAACTAAAGAGAGAATTTAAAAATCAAATCACTGCTTAAGAATTATTTTGTCACTTCCATCAGGAATGATACAGATTAAGCAGAAGAAATAAGGAGTTCAAGTGTGCAATAGTTATCAAAACAAAATTAAATGAGCTGTTTAAAATGTGTTAATAAAGGTTATTTGTTATGTAGTGCCAAAGGCATATGTAGTGCTTTACAGGAAAATAAAAAGACAAAGGGCGAAATCCTAGCTTAACTGAAATCAGTGATAGCTTTGCCATTTACTTGTGTGGGGCCAGAATGTCCTAAAGTCCTTACTCTAGCCAGTGTTGTCCTGTCTCGTAGAACTGACCTCAACAGGGGATCTGTGGGAGGAAAATTCTGAGAGACCTTCCCATCGTGTTTCACCTGAATTTCTCTACATAGTAGATGGGTAAGAAGGAAAGCTAGATTGCCCTCTCCCTCCCCCAAAGAACAAAGCAGAGGGTTCTGCCTCATTCCCATGGATCTTGGGAATGACCAGAGGCCAGGGATGTTTCTGAGGAAGTCCTGTGCCACAAGCCTTTTGGATGTCCTTCCCCCCTCAAGTTCCCAGACAGTGCAGATTCCAGTGGGGTCATGCTGCTTGGGAATACTCCACATGTTGCTTTTCACCCACAAAAGGGGTTTCCAAAGCACAGCATGACCTCTTGCATAAATCCCCTTTAGGACTTCATGAATGAATGATGCTTACCCTTGTTAGTCCCTATTTTTGTCTATCTCGCCTCCTCCTCATGTGTATATCTGTGGAGGGCTTTCTGCAGAGTTCCAACAAGGGATGGATGGATCCATAGAGGAATTTAACCTCTCCCCATTCTACAGAGAATGGCTGGGGCTGAGTGCAGATATAATAGAGAACAACTGAGGACTCACATTTTACTTAGCAAAGCTATCATTGAAGGGGATTAGATTTTACTTGCACATAAAATTATTAAAGATCTCTTGGTATGAGCCTGTAGGCTTTGAGAGCAATTACGGTGTCATTCTGACTATATTAGAGAAGAACAATGCCCCTTTGCAAGAGACCGGAGTTGTGACATAAGGAAGGTAAACCATATTCAAGAAGTACTGAGACAGAGATACTAAGGCTTCTTCCTCAGGGAGAATTGCTCAAGTTACAACATCAAGGGCCAGAACTGGGGTAGCTGAACATGTGCAAATCTTTAATATAGAAGGGCAAAGCCAATTTAAACTATGATTTGTTCCAGTACATCGTAACAGGTTTTTTCTGCCTATGCTGTGTTTATTGCAATGCATCTCCACTGGCTGAAATCTCTGGTGCAGAAAACCTAATTGAGTCAGTTTTTCCCCTTACAAACTATTTTGACCAAAATCACTTTTTCCGCTGACCAACGGAAAGTAAGAGGGTACATAAAGAGTCAGAAACTTGGAAAGATACTTAAACCATGTAGTTAATACTAGATATAGTACATGATAATTCAATACAAAGGAGAAAGGTATCATATAAATGCTTAAGAAAGGCATAAAATAAATCTTTAAACAATTGAAGACAGACCTAAGAAACGTTATCCTACCACCACCACCATTCTTGGAGCATTCTCACAGGGAACCTGAATTATATTTTAGAGATATTCCATATATTTTTTCTACTTCCTCCTACATAAGCATAAGTGACTAAACATATAGCTGAATTTTGTACAATGGATACCTTTTGGAACAATGACCTGTTACTGTAAAGATGCAGGAACACTACAAAGGACTAAAAACAACAGTTGTTTAATCCTAAAAATAAGCCAGTTAAATAATCTTCTTTGCACCAAAGTTGCATATGACAGAATCCTCTTCAGTTAATACCTGATAAAGAAATAAAGCTGTGGAAGAAACAGATCTGTCATCACAAAGTTACTGTTTCATAAAGATCTGTAAGTGGAATCTTTTCTCCATGGCACTTGCCCTAAGCAAAATACTGCTGCAGCTCAAACATGGTTGATAGTCAAATATTGGTTTTGCTTTCTACTCCACTCAGTTATGGGAACACTACCATCTCCCTGAAATATTAATGTGGGAGTTACTGCACTTATTGTTCTTCTCAGTTATGGAAATCCCAGTAAAATCCCATGCATATTCCCTGCCCTCCAAAATGTCCAAGTATCATGGTGTACAATAAGTTAAATAAGAAGTATACATATTCTTCCCCACTTTTAAAGTTGTCTGAGATGAATGCTCTGTTAACACAAAGGCAAAAGGCTTATGTCTCTTGAGGATAGCTCCTGTATATAATCTCCATTTGCAGTTTCCAGAACCACTATTAGACAAACTAAGAGCTTGTTTGCCTAAGAGTTTTTGAGATCTTTTGAAGAAGCCACCAAAATCTTGCAGAGTTTTTTGATGTGTACTTATGAGGTTTGGATTTGCCAAAAATTCCATGCATAAACAGGTGGCTGCCTTCTATATGTATCCCTCCTAGTTTCCAAGGTTTATTTGGAGCTGAGGCAAACGTTCTCCAAGATACAGGATTTTTAATTGGACCAATCCACTTGATTCTCTCTCTTCTTTTCTGCCACTTTCATAGCCACTACTTTGTGCCCTCATTTTCAGATCTAGAACAGGGTGGTGGTTACTTCCAAACTATTTATAGAAAGGGGTTTGCATATGCCATACTTAGTATGACTAAAATATCCTTTCGGTGTTCTGGCAATTGTATGGTGGCAAGGGAAGAATCTGATCTAAGCATATCCTTTGCCTTGCATGTAGCTGTCACTACTATTTTGATTTAGCAAATGTTATTTATAAATGACTATTATTGCTGCTGCTAGTATGTTTAATGAAAGAGGAGTCACTCAAAACTTTTTCATTTTTGAGATGCACGTGAAACTATTATTGCTCCCCAACAACTGTTGCATTTCTTTTTGATGTAGCAAATCTTTAAAATGTCCTTTATTTTCTGCAAGATTTCGTGAAAAGAAAAACAAATGCTTAAAGCATGTACATAAATTTCCATTTACATGGAAATTATTTTGACACCTTGAAAACATTGTTTTGCAGTGAAAATCAGCAGTATTTGTGCTTAATTACAGTTATATTCTTATTTCTTTATGGTCCATGCATTTGCTGAGAGGACACTTTTCTAAATGAGATTTTATTTCTAGTTATACTGTATAAATATTACTGTTGTGGTTTAAAGGTCAGAAACTGGCTGATTTCTACCTACAACTATAAGAAAATATAAAATTATGGCTAATAATTTGTCCTAACTCAAACCATCTGTCTCTTGGTATTACAGCATGCACCTAGCTTTATATTTTATTTTTGAAACCCAGGGACCATCTAAAAAAGTAAACACAGAAAATAGGGTAATAGTTTTGAAATAGCTGTTATTGACTATCTGTCATGTAGATCTATGTTGACTTATGCCAGCTAAATATTTGAACTTTGATTGCTAGAGATAAACCTCATAAATAAAATGTGGGCTTGGATCTGGATCAAACCTTTCCCTGCACTTGAACTTAGGGTTTTAGCTTGGCCCATTTTTGAAAAAGCAACCAGCAGCAAAATTCTGAACAAGACATGAATTCTCAGAGTCTGGAGGTATTCAGATGTGGTGGTCTGGTTCAAGCACAACTCTAGTTAAGACTGTTTTAACTCTCATGTAATAAGTAAAATGAAAAAGAAAGGGCCCATTTGTAAAATAGATATTAGTTATCAAAAGAACTGACGAAGTTCCAAAGCAGAGTTTTAAAAGTATGGTAAAAATTAAATAAAACAATATGAACAGGACACAGTGTACCATATGAACCAATATCATGCTTAGATTAAAGCACGTGTTTAAATGCTTTTTCAGAATCAGGGACTAAAACTGGTCAACTATATTTTTGATAACTTATGGGCAGTCTTTTTCCTATAAACATTATGGCCTAAAGGGAAGCATATGGCTGAGTTATAAATTCCTGAAAACATAGAATTGTAGAAGAATGACTGACAATGTCAGTGAACAGTAGTCAGTAGTTGTAGTGGATAACCCTATACATTTTAGTGAAAGAAAATCCACAATATTTAAGGCACTAGATGTACAGAGAATGGCAGAAGAGCACACTCTTCCCTCCGTTAAATCAATCTCTCTCAAAGGGCTGCTGTCTTTTAATAATTAACTATAGTCCATTGATAGTTTAAATGCATTCAGGGTTAATGAAAAGGATTTTATCTTGTAACTTAATAGCAGGCATTACTGTCAGTCTGTGTGGTCATCTGCAATATGTCACTTACAGTGTTACCTTTGGCTTGTTCAAAGCAGCTACAGTATTTACCAAGCCCACATTAATCCCAGTCTTTTTAATTTCCTCTGTGCTTGGAATCTTGTTCTCATTTTTCACAGGTCAAAAAATACTTTGATAATTTAAGCAGCCAAATAAAGCTTCCAAGCACTATGATGTGTTAACTCTCTGTCCTTCTTAGCTTGTACTCCACAAGCAATGAATTAATGCTTACATAGCATTGTGATTATTCTGTATCTGATTACATTAAAATAGTTTCCCCCTGTCATATTTTAGATTAATTCTTCTTTAATGGCTTTACTACTGGGCACCTTTAAAAAAAATGGATACAGATAAAAAGGAAGATAAGTGGATGATAAAAAAAGGAGGGCGAGGTCACAACAGTCATCTTACATAGTTTTTACTTGAGTATCATGCTCTTGCCAGTCCTATTTTGGAGATGACTTTCTCTTCATATATCCTTTCCTCTACCACTCAGCTCATAATTGATTCTCTTTTTCCCCCTCTGCCATTGTCTTTTAATGTATATTCAAACATCTTAGGAGTATTGTCACATCTTATTTATAAGCTTCCCTCAGGGTTATATGTTGAGCGAGAATGTTCGCATGAATGTTCTTCTAGAATCTGAATTAGAGAAAAAGAGCATTTGACATGCTTGGTGCATAAGCAGTCAATGTCTAGACACAGTTTTTCAATCCAATTTAGGATTTTCCTTTGCCAGTGCTGTTGCCAGTTGTTTATATTTTAAAAGAGAATCACAGTAATTTCATGCATCATCTTTTATTTAGGCAGAGGGTTTCATTCAGTTTCAAAGCCACATGTGTTTTTTCTAAGCTAATATCTATTGTGTTGTGAGTCAGAATATACTGATCGTAAAGTCACATCAATAGTTTTCAAATCTTTTGGGAATATTGCTTTTCAAAATATTGCATTTTCAATGATGTCTGTAAATAATAGAGTGAAATTGAGGTATTTTTTGCTGTATTCCAGCAGCTGAGATTTATAAAACCTATTGTATGGTGACAAATTCCACAAGAATACTGTTTCTGTATGTTTCTGCAATATCCAAAAAAGCTATTTATGGACAGATTTCTGTCATAATTCATCTATCAGTCATTTACTTTAAGGGGGAGTATTACTATAGAAAGGTACTGAATTAATAGAATTAGAATGTTAGCCTTCTATCTTCAGAACGTGTGGAACACAGGTAATGGCAATGCAAACAGAAATAAACTGGGCTAATCCTTGTGTCCTAAGCCTAATGAACCACTTCTAATAATAAGCCTCCAGGGTTCATTTAATCTTTGGACATTGTGTACAAAGGTATTGGTTATGGTACTTTTCCAATTTATGATGTCTAAGGCCCCAATTTCACAAAGGACACTGAATCAATTAATATTAAGTTTGATTGACTACCCAGATGGGCTGAATTTGAGATGAATGGCCTCTGCACCATCAATTCATTATTAAAACAATTCTTCAGCCCTAAACCAAACTTATCTCAAACAAAATTTTTAATAACAGTGGACAGAAATGATGACAAAATTGTTACTCATGCAAAAACTTGGGACACAGATTCTAATCTGTGCATATGGGAAAGGGTCTCACTGTCTTTTATTTTTTTTGGTTTCTAGGGGAGTACGTTGTTATGACTACCCACTTTCATTTGAAGAGAAAAATTGGTTACTTTGTCATTCAGACCTATCTACCATGCATCATGACAGTGATTCTGTCCCAGGTGTCCTTCTGGCTTAACAGAGAATCTGTTCCAGCAAGAACTGTATTTGGTAAGTGAAACAGCCCCCTTGCCCTTTGCCCCCGCCCAACAAAAAAAAAACTTGCCAGGGTTATATGCTACATATAGAAAAGCACCCTTACTTTAACTTTAATATATGATGAAACATTGGAGAACTGGATAAGAAATATGTTTCACTTTGAAGATATTACAACAGATGATTTTTAAAAGGTCCAAACTGTCTCATTTATTAAAAAGAATAAATAGAAAAATGCTATATATCAAAAACAAAAATGAAAAATAATGACATGATGCTAATCTGGATTCAGATCTGAACATCTTGGCCTATCTTGATTTATATAAAAAATGAAAAGGACTGTTCAAAGGGTTTAGCTTATATACATCTTAATATTACTAAACGTAAATGTATACATCTAGGAACAAAGACTGTAGGCCATAAATAAAAGATGGGGGAACTTTAGCCTGGGAAGCTGTAATTCTAAACAAGATTTGGAGGTCATGGTATATAATCAGCTGAAAATGAGTGTGATGTTGTGGCGTAAAGAGCTAATATGATCCTGGGATGCATAAACAGAGGAATCTTGAGTAGGAGTAGTGAGGTTATTTTACTTCAGTATTTAACAGTGGTGCAACCACTGCTTTAATACTGTGTCCAGTTTTAGTGCCTACAATTCAAGAAGGATGTTGATAAATTGGAGAAAGTTCAAAGAAGAGTCATGAAAATGATAAGGGATTAGAAAACATGCCTTATACTGATAGACTCAAGAAGCTCAACCTATATAGCTAATCAAACAGAAGGTGAAGGGTTAACTTGATTACATTTATAAGTAGCTGCGTGAGGAACATATTTTTAATAAATGATTCTTCAGTGTATCAGAGAAAAAGGATAACACAATCCAATGTCTGGAAGTTGAAGCTAGACAAAGTCAGACAGGAAATAAGGTGCAAATATTTAACATATAGGGTAATTAACTATTAAAACAATTTACAAATGCTACGGTGGATTCTCCATCATCTGACAATTTTTAAATTGATTTTCTAGCAGAAGTGCTCTAGGAATTATTTTGGAGGAAATTCTACAACCTGTGTTATGCAGAAGTTCATACTAGGTTATCATTATGGTCCCTTCTAGCCTTAGAATCTATGAATTATGCAGGAAAAGTTTAGGTGTTAGTTTACATGTCAGACTAGGAGAAAATTGCCTTGACTATTTCTCAAAGCAAAATGGTTAATAAAACTTTTGGCTTGGATTTTCAAAGGGAATTTAGTCAAAGGAAGTTGTTCACCTGACGTTCTTGCCCCGGTTGAATCTCCTAGCTTTAATAACTCTGTGGGTTGATCTCATCTGGAAGCTCCTCAAATACTGTTGTGGCCCAATGCTGCTATGGAAATCAGTGACAAAATTCCTATCATCTTCTGTCTGTGTAGGATTCAGGCAGGAATGAATGCAAGGGACTCTAAGATGATATAGTTCACACCTGCTTTTGGCTCCCTGGGGTTTTTGCTATTACATTCTACTACACCTTTTTTAAAAAATTAGAAATAAACAGCTAGAATATTCTTTTGGGCTTTTGTTCAACCTATTTCACCTATCCAAAATCAAGATAGACAGACAGACAACATGGGTGAGGTAATATCTTTTATTGGACCAACTTCTGTTCATGCAAGAAACAAGCTTTTGAGATGCACAGAGCTCTTCTTCAGGTCTTCCTCAGTATTGCAAACAAATACATAGATCTAACAACAAGCACTTGATTAAAGAAAAGAGGAGGTGAGAGTTCTCCAGCAACTTTTGTGCTCCTCGAACTATAATTGGCCAGATGAGAATGCCTCTAGCAGAGTGGCAGGGCATAAATGCAGCAGACCTTGTTTCTCCCAAACCCCCAGCACCCCTCAGCACTGTGCAAGAGCATGACAAATAAAGGGCTCCAAAGGACATGTGGTAGTTAGTTGCAGAAGGAACTCTGCCTTTTAATGATGGCAAAGGAAAGCTGGAGATCTATAACCAACTTCAGAGGTCAGTCTAAGGGCCTGATCGTGAGAAGAACCTGCAATTCCTGCTGGATTATGCCTATTTTCACCTACCTCTCAAAATAGCCCCGTTAGTTGCTTTTCCTGCTCCAGCCCACTTTCCAATGCCTCTTCAGATGAGTCACATCATCTTAGACATCCTTAGATTCAGAGAGCCAAATGTTCACATGGGGTATAAGCTCCATGTGATAAGTAGATATGAATGTAGAGAAGTCCCTAAACCAAGTATAGGAGTTTAGGAGAGTCTAATTGAGACTAATTTATATAAAAGAGGACCCACAAACTCGTCTGAAGTGCAACAGATTCAAATCCTTTAAATTCACTTCTGAAATTAGTATCAAAAGTCTAATCTTTGCAATTTTGTCACAGAGTAGATTGGGCCCTTAAAAACATATATTCAAAGATTGCTGCTGGGAATATTTTCATCAGTTATGTATGCATTTAAAAAATAAATGGAGCCTAGTTTTCTTCCATTTTGCTTCCTTGTTTTACTGTTGGCAATACCAACTTGCTGTTTCATGATGCTGTAGTTATGGTTGGCCATAAATGGGGGTACCAAATTACCCCATGTATCAAAAAAATAACATACAACACCCTGTGTTATTCCGGCAGCTATTTTTAAAGCCTTACAAAACCCCTTAAAGAATGTAAACATTGTACATTTTTTTCCTTTCAGAATACAATTATTTTGCTGACTACTTGTGTGTTTTTACATATGTTTAAACCAAGTCTAGAATTCTGTTTCTATTGTTTTAATCCCCTAACTCACTGAAGAAAATAGATGTCTCTGAATACTTCACCTGGGCGTATTCATACATGCATCCACGCAGAAAAGCACATCTTATAACGATTTATAGCCCTCTTTAGCACTACAAATAAAAACACAAACTATAGCATAGCAGGATTTACTACACAAAAGCAACAAAAAATCATTACTTACAAATGGGAAAAGACCTTATAAAATCCCCCAAGAAACAAAAACCACATCATCATTAGGTATCAATTATTCAAGATATTGTCATTGATGTCAAAATATATTTAATTCTCTTGCCCTTTTAGATCTCTGCATATTTTCATTAGTGCTCAGTACAGTGGTTATAAACTGTAGCAGTGATTTAATGTCTGCAGTTGTCAAGGTAACTTGTGAACATGTGATCTGATGTAAATGTCTACTTGCATTTGCAAAAATCTGTAGGCAATGTGATAGCAATGTAATCCTCCTACTGTCAGTAAAAACTCCATGGCTAGTTAAAGAAAAATTGTTCTTCTAGCAGGTATGAAGTTCTGCTTCTCGAAATGCAAATTACATTGCCATGGGTCTCACTTAACCTCTTTACTGTTGCCAGAGCATCACTGTGTAATGGCACAGAAGCCTGTACGAAACATCAGTTCAAATAAATACAAGATCATAACATACAGCTTAGTCTATTTTGGGCTACATTGAAGGAGCATATTTTCCAAATATGTTTGCTACTTCATTCACCCCTGAACAGGTTAATCAGCAATAAGAACAATTAATATTCTATTTTTATGGGAAAAATCTTATGGCACTGTAGCAATCTTACACAAATAAGGTGGAAAGTATCCAATATGCCTGTGTATGCCTCACTGAATTTTGCATAATTTTGAGTTGTTTTATCTGCAATTATGACATGAAATGAAAGAACTGACAAAATGGAAAAAGACTTGCAACCATCCACATGATTACTAAAATGTTAGGTGAGAACAGGAACTGGGTCATAAATTAACTCCTCCTCTATTTTTTTGGCTGAGAATTATGTTGCTCTATAAGTTCAGGCCACAGTAGGGCTCTGGTGATTTTCTTTTTCCTGTTTCATTCATGTTGGAGGGACGGTCATTAAATCTGATGTAAAAAAAATTCTAAGATTTTATTCAATCACTGAATTTATTTACAATCGAAGAAAATAGTAAATCTAATCTCATGCTGTGGGACATAATGCACCCAGCTAGATCCTTTCCTGATCCTCAAGCAGATTATGTTTCATTTTGTCTTTGTCTGAGGCATTGCTGCACTGGCTACCATCACAGGCAGGATGCACAACTACATGGACCAATGACTTCTTGTGTATAGTGTGTATGTTCTGAGATAAGAATCAGAGGGGTAGCCGTGTTAGTCTGGAATTGCAGAAGTGAGAAAGAGTCCTGTGGCACCTTAAAGACTAACTAAAGCATTAGAGCATAAGCTTTCGTGGGCTAATACCCACTTCATCGGATGCATGAAGTGGAAGTATCCAGAGGGAGGTATAAATAGGTAGGCAAGAACCAGGTTGGAGATAACAGGTTTAGTCCAATGAGGCTGAACCAGCTTGTTATCTCCAAGAGATAAGGGAAGCTGCTTCTCTTCTCTCGCTATTCTCACACCTCCAATTCATCTGCTAGAGAAATACCTTACCCTCCCTGATTAGAGATTGTCAGGATTGCCTCCCCACTTTGAACTTTAGGGTACAGATGTGGGGACTCGCATGAAAAAGAAATAACCCCCCCCAAGCTTATTTTACCAGCTTGGGTTAAAATGTTTTTCCCCAGAACACAACTTTTTTTGTATTTGGACCTGGTACACTGCCACCACCAAACTAGGTTTAGGGTAGTTTGGGACCCTTCTTTCCCTTTCCACTAACCCCCCAAACTTTTTCCTTCCCTGGGAAGCTTGAGAGAAAAAAAATAAACCTTGCCTGCTCCTGCGAGACATGCCCGATTCAAAACCAGGATCTTACACAATGAAAAACAAGCAGTCAGCTTTTTAAAAGAAAGATTTTAACAAAAGAAAAAAAAAGAAAGGAATAAATCCCTTATAACCATTAATAGGACAGCATCTACCATAATTAACAAAAGGATTCACAAACCAAACCTCTCCCCTGAGGCAACTTTCTTCCACTGTTGATATCTTTGCTGAATTTTTAATTGTAAATCCTTTTGGCCCTTACCATCTGTTATTTTAATTTTTTTGTGTTTAACTTACTAACTGAAAATTAAACAAAATTTTTTTATATTACTTGGAAATTTTTAGCAGGGTTTTAATCCTACCAGCAGAGGGAGAAAGACCCCCTACACTGATTTTTAGAAAACTGAACTGACCAGTTTTCCCCCCACAGGGACCCCTGGGATAGTTGCCTAGCACTTAACGAGCCTATTAACTCTTAACTGCAAACCTGGGCTACTCTCTGCTATCCAGCAGGAGAAAACCCTCTTAAAAAACCCCCAAAAACCTTCAGTTCCCTGCCCTCAGGCAAGTGAAAAAGACAAAGCGTAGAGCTATGTACAGCTTCAAGACCTGCAGAACAAGTTTTACCAGAGTGACCTCCTGTGGTGTTTACCTGGTTTGTACTTGCTGAGAGGTCTTACCTTAGAAAAAAAAACTGCTTGAAATTTAAACTGCTTTTTGCAAAATTCTGTTTTTTTAGATTCACAAAATTTCATCCCACCACTGCCACCATGTCAGGATTGCCTCCCCACTCTGAAATTTAGGGTACAGATGTGGGGACCTGCATGAAAAAGAAATAACCCCCCCCAAGCTTATTTTACCAGTTTGGGTTAAAATGTTTTTCCCCAGAACACAACTTTTTTTTGTATTTGGACCTGGTACACTGCCACCACCAAACTAGGTTTAGGGTAGTTTGGGACCCTTCTTTCCCTTTCCACTAACCCCCCAAACTTTTTCCTTCCCTGGGAAGCTTGAGAGAAAAAAAATAAACCTCGCCTGCTCCTGCGAGACGTGCCCGATTCAAAACCAGGATCTTACACAATGAAAAACAAGCAGTCCGCTTTTTAAAAGAAAGATTTTAATAAAAGAAAAAAAAAGAAAGGAATAAATCCCTTATGCTGTCCATTAATAGGACAGCATCTACCATAATCAACAAAAGGATTCAAAAACCAAACCTCTCCCCCGAGGCAACTTTCTTCCACTGTTGATATCTTTGCTGAATTTTACAATTTTAAGAAGCACCCAGCCAACACTCACCACTGAGAACCCTCCAAGTGATTAAAAGGAAGTAAACTTACTGACTACAGTACTTGATAGAATTTTATAGTTACAGTGAAAGACATAGCTGTGTTCATCCCATAGCCGAGGTGAACAGAGAGAGAGCCAGAGAGAAACTGAAACTTAAAATCCTTTGTCTCCTGAGGAATTTTTTATTGGTCAGTTGTCCACCTCTCAGGTTACCTTTAGCTTAACCCCTTACAGGTAAACACTAATTTTAGGCTACTTTACACTTATGACAGAGATAACAAGCTGGTTCAGCCTCATTGGACTAAACCTGTTATCTCCAACCTGGTTCTTGCCTACCTATTTATACCTGCCCCTGGATACTTCCACTGCATGCATCCGACGAAGTGGGTATTAGCCCACGAAAGCTTATGCTCTAATACTTTAGTTAGTCTTTAAGGTGCCACAGGACTCTTTGTCTGTTCTGAGATAGTGTCTCAAATGCCTGCCTAGAAAAAACACAAATATATCATGTAGTTTGTTAGATAGTTAATATTACAGATGGTTTGGCAAAAGGAATGTGAGGTCATTTACCCCTCTTACACCAAACTCACATTATTTTCCTTTCCACTGCTATCATCTTGATTTCTAAGTGGTCCACTACTGCATAACTGACAACTACTTGAGTGTGGTCAATGCTAACAATACTTCTTGGTCATCCACTCAGGACTGTGTCTGTTGGAACAGCAATATCCCTTAAAACACAAACCTCACTTCCATATGTCAAAAGATCAAGATAAAGCAAAGTCAGAAGGGTTGCTCAAAGATTATTATTTCCACAGAAGAACCTGAAATTTGGTATTCTTTGGTTGGAAAATGTATTTCTAATAACAGAAGCCTGTGAAAGTATTTTTTTCTATTTTATTTGTGAATCCACATTGATAAAATACAGCAACTGATATAAAGAGACGCTGACATTTTTGCTTTACAGGAGTGACAACCGTCCTCACAATGACCACCTTGAGCATCAGTGCAAGAAATTCTCTTCCAAAGGTGGCCTATGCCACTGCTATGGATTGGTTTATAGCGGTGTGCTATGCATTTGTGTTTTCAGCACTCATCGAATTTGCAACAGTGAACTACTTTACAAAGAGAGGTTACGCATGGGATGGCAAAAGTGTTGTTCCTGAAAAGGTAACACATTTACTAATAGATTTTATGATATGCACATTCATATATATATTCATGGCATTTGTGTTGGATTCAGTCTGTATGTTTTCCAATGTGACTTAGATAATCTACTGAAAGAGGCTCTTTACATGGATATTGGGCATTTTCTATTCAGGATTTTCTGGTCATTCTATTGTGTTGAAATCCTTTGTTGTATGCAAATTATTAGCATGGAGAATGGTTACATTTTCATTTTTAGAACATCATCAGGATATGCAGCATTGTGTGGCAAAGAAAGGAAGACAATCCCTGTCTCATATCTAAAGTCTGAAAGATACAAGTTAGCTGAGGCTAATGCTGTGGCATGAAGGGAAAGCTCATGCCTCAACACTCCCCGCCCTCTTCCTGTCATGTCTTTATATGGCTCCAATCACTGTAGCACCTCCCAGTTATTTACCAGTCTCTCTTTATTTTTTCTTTCTTTTCCAGCTTGTAGTAAGAATAGATTGCGCACAGACACTGCACACATTCACTGAGTCTCTCACTCAAGTACACAACATATAAACTAGTCAAAGTTCACTGAAGGAGGTGGAATTCTTCTCCTTGATTTCCAATGGCTACAGATCAGGACCAATTTTCCAGTTTGTGTGTAGGAAGAAATAGATTATAAAACTCACTCCACAAGAAATAAGAATGACCATGGACTTCAGAACTTCATGCAAAACTCTTTTATTTAACTTAGTTTTCCCTCATCAAAGTCCAGCCCCTTTGAAAACTCTGTCTGACACACTGAAGAGCCTTCCCTTATTTAATGATGATTTAGTGCTCCACTAGAATGTAACATTCATGGCAGAGCATGTTTTTGAAGGAAATGGGAGGTGATGTCTGAAATATCTAGGTCTAATGCCATGGACTATACACTATATTCAATGGAGAGACAGTGCAAAGAGTGGGGTACTATGGTTGCTAAGTAGACAGACTACTGGGTTTTGTGTCAGTTGGAGCTCGTTCAGGATGTGTCTTCATTTTTTAATATAAGTTGCACTGGGCAAGCCTAGGAGTCATGACTCTGTGGATCACCATGTGCCTTCTCTTTCTGAAAGTATGTGGTGCAATCTCTGCCAGTTACAGCTGGAAGCAGACATTTTTTGCTGCCATGGCTCTTTGGGCTCCCAGTAGCTCTGGGAAGTCTAACAGCAACCCAAGATTGCAGACAGATTTGAACTGGAGGAAGATGCCCTCAGTAATGGGGGTGTAACAGAGGAGAAAAATTCTTTGAAGCAATTGTCTTCTCAATCACATCTCCAATTTTGAGAGCATCTGACTTATACCAGCTGAGGACGTGGTCTGGTATGTATAAGTTTGCTATAAAGGATACACAGAGTGGGTGTTTTCTGCAAGTACTTGAATACTCCAGACACTTAATATGTATGTTCAATAACATGATGGAGAAGACTGAGCATTGTGGGACCCAGCAGGTGAGGTCTTGCAGGGGGAACATCTCAGACTTAGAGGTCAGATTGTCTGCCATCAGCAATAGCTGAACTACATAGGAATCAGAATTCATTTGTGGGGCTTTATGAACAAATAAACAACAATGAGAACAAAGTGAAACCTTTTCATTATTATTTCTTCAGGATTCTTCACTCCAAGCATCCCATATTAACAAAAGTGAAAAAAAATATGCGTAGATGATGCCAGGCATGCATGGACCATGTTTACTAAAGAACTCATTTCATGCAATGTACAATTATACAAAAACAAGGGGGACAGAAGTGACTGTGACAACTATAGAGGTATTGTCCTGTTGAACATCGTCAGGAAAGTTTTCATTTGAATTGTGCTCCCTAGGCTGCAATCTCTAGGTGAAAGAATCAATCCTGAAAGTCAATGTGCTTTTCACTCAGAACACTCCACCACTGATATGATATTTTAAGTTAAGCAAGTGCAAGAGAAGTGTAGAGGAAAATGAATGCCACTCTACATACCCTTCATTGATCTGATAAAAGCCTTGGATATGTTCAACAGACAGGGCCTTTTTATGGTTCTGAAGAAACTGGATTGTCCCCCCATATTTTTCAATGTTCCTTCCTTACTTTCATTCCAACGTATGAGGGCAACTGTGGTGTTGAAAACAAAAAATCAAATGCTTTTGACATTAACAGCAGCATGAAACAGGGGTGTATATTGCCTCCCATGTTCTTTAACATCTACTTTTCATTACTGCTTCTTCATGTATTTAAGGACAGCAATGATGGCATTTATCAACATTGCAAGATTTAGAGTGAAAACCAAGGTTCTGAGAGATTTTCTGTTTGTGACTGATGTGGCTTTGGTTGCCCATAGTGAATCTTTCCTACAAAATATCTTGAGTAGAATTCATGCATCATGCAAGAGCTTCAGGTTGATGATTAGTTTCAAGAAGACTGTGATCATGTACAAAAGATTTACCCACTCTGGAGAGTAATTCTCTTGGTGTTGTCAACAGCTTTTGCTAGTTGTGTTCTGCAATCATCAGAAATCTTGACCTTCAGACGGAATTAATAGAATCGGAAAAGCAGCTAAGTATTTCAGGCTTACAGAAATGTTCACAGAATAACAGCAAACTATCAACTAAGATGAATATGCAAATCTATGAGACTTGTGTGCTGTCATCCCCCTATGGTTCAGAAATCTGGACTACCTATTCCAGGCATATCAGGAGACTGAATAGCTTCCACATGAGATGCTGCATAAGAATGAAATGCTACATGAAAATAAAGTGGGGAAACACATTACCAAATACAGAGATGTTGGAATGCGCAGGATTGACATACTTAGAAACCACTGCCAAGAAGAGGAGGTTGCAATGGCCGGTGAACGGGAGTAGACCATATCTCCAAGAATATTTTCAACAGTCAGATTTGGGATAGCTCTAGAAAGCAGAGTCACCCTTTATGGCAGTACCATAAACAGTGTGAACATGCTATGAAGTCATTCAATATCAATGTGGAAAACTGGGAGGAGTGTGCAGGATCTCTTCAAGTTTGAAGGGAGTATCTGAGTAGCTGCAGCTCAACATGAAGTGGCTTTGATCCAGAAGATGGAAACAAAGCAAGAAAGAAGAAAACAGCATGCTGTAATCATGGATTCTAATTCAGACAACATATGAATCTGTAAAATTTGGAACAAGCTATGCCACTCTTTAATTGTACTTCCCAGCCATAAGTGGATTCATCTCTTACATATACATCTCTTATACATACACCATGATTCAGTTTGATGGTTGCCAATATATTTCATGCCTGGTTCTTGCCTATTCTACACATAATCTTTAATCATAATAAAATGGAATATTCAATGATATTGTAAGACAACAGATTTAATTATTAGGAAATACTAATACTTTTTAAATATCATGAGTAATTAACCTGAGTAATTCATTGTCACAATGTGATACTGAATTCAAAACAAGTATTAAGCATATACGTGTATGTTGGGCCTGATCCAAATGCTATTGGAATCAATGGAAAGGCTCCCACTAATTTAGATGGGCTTGGGATTAGTGCCCAATGTGAACATTCAGAGTTATATTAGATAGGATTTTAAAGACATATATAAAGCCTTATATTTCAGAGCAGAAGCCACACACTAATGGCGAGGTTTCTGAAGAAACTTACTCTATAGACGTTTAATCCATAATTGTCCACTATGGGTTTGAGGGTTTTTGCGGCTCCTTTAGTACTGTTCCCTCTCAGAGATAAGATAATGGACCACTTTTCTGATTTTATATTGCAATTCTTACATTCCTTAGGACCACACAATAGTTTCAATAAATTTGTTATCAAAAAGTAAAGGTTTTTTTGAGAGAACAATAAAATCTCTTTAATTTACATAGGCAAAATAGAAATTTCTTGATTCATCTTGTACATAACACTGATCCTATTTTAATCTAATTCATGCTTTCATACACATTGTCTATTATTTGTTTATGCAAACATATTTATGATACATTTCCAGTACTTACCACCAAGGCAGTTTGGAAACTAGTGTCCAAACAGTTTCAGACACAGTTTGGAACCCTTCTGAGCAATAGGTGTTGTTTCCATAAAGTCAGGGATAGCTGAAACACAGTACAGTGGTACTGTGTTTCAGCTATCCCTTCTCTCATGCTTCCTTTCTCTTCCACTCGACCTATGCTCTTACTTATTCTTATGTAGAGGCTATGATGGGGAACAGGACAGCCTACAACTTTATGCCAGTTGAGATTACCGTATGCTAGATGACTAGGCTTTTAAGACTAACTTTAATGATCAGAGTGACACAATGCCAGATCAAGGACAAGGATCACATCCAGTATGTTTAAGATAACTCAGTCACTTTCTATTGAGCTATAAGCGCTTTTTAAAATATCATTATTCTAGGATATTCCATAAACTTCAGTGCGGTATATGGATATTTTTAAAAAGACTGGGGATAAACAATTTTATAGCTCCCACACATTTTGAGTAAAGCTCCAGCCATTGCAACTCAGCTAGTCCAGTGGCAACCTGCAAAAGGCATCCTTAAGGGTCCAGTATGTCTAAGCCCTTAACCAAGGGTAGGCAACCTATGGCACACATGCCGAAGGTGGCGTGCTAGATGATTTTCAGTGGTACTCATACTGTCCGGGTCCTGGCCACCAGTCCCGGGGGCTCTGCATTTTAATTTAATTTTAAATGAAGCTTCTTAAATATTTTAAAAACCTTATTTACTTTATATACAACAATAGTTTAGTTATATATTATAGACTTATAGATACCTTTTAAAAACATTAAAAGGTATTACTGGAGTGTATTAGAGTGAATAAATGAAGACTCGGCATACCACTTTTGAAAGGTTGCTGATCCCTCCTAAACGCATGCTTAAGTTCCAAGCATTTTGCTGAATAGGGATCAATAAATTGTTTGTTGGGTTCTTTTTAAATAGGCATTCTCTCTCAGTGTGAGGAAGATGAAAATGATATGTATGATAAATTGTGTTTGATTCAGAAGACAATGAACAATGTTTAGTTTGCTGTTGTTTGATTAATATTGTAGATATGACAATACACTGCTTTGCTTACTATCAGAAATCGCATATCCTAAAATGTATCTGTAATTCTAAATGTTTTGGGGAATTAATTGGTTCATTTATTTCTAGGAAAAGTAATTAAATGGAGAGATTGTATCTTGTTTTTGAGTACAATGTTTTACATAAATCACATATGCACACCTAACATCTAGTTAGACCAGTTTGAAGTATAATTTCAATATGTAGCAATAACACTGTATTATGGTACATGATCACAATATTAACTACTGAAAACATGGACAAGAATAAAATTAATATTTTTCTTTCCCCAGCCAAAGAAACTGAAGGATCCTCTCATTAAGAAAAATAACACATACACAGCAGCAGCAACAAGCTACACGCCTAATATTGCCAGAGACCCTGGGCTGGCTACCATTGCTAAAAGTGCAACAATAGAGCCCAAAGAAGTTAAACCAGAAACAAAACCACCAGAACCCAAGAAAACTTTTAACAGTGTCAGCAAAATTGATCGACTATCAAGAATAGCTTTCCCGCTGCTTTTTGGAATCTTTAATTTAGT
Organism: Dermatemys mawii; assembly: GCA_007922305.1. Taxonomy (NCBI): domain Eukaryota; kingdom Metazoa; phylum Chordata; order Testudines; family Dermatemydidae; genus Dermatemys; species Dermatemys mawii. Next base: position 775,889 of record ML677357.1, on the reverse strand, counting down.
CTACTGGGCAACTTATTTAAACAGAGAGCCTCAGCTGAAAGCCCCAACTCCACATCAATAACCATGTTAACTCATGTAGTTCTGTTTAGTCTTTTGCACTGGGGATTGCTTTCAGTTTGACACACAGTAATTCCCATTTGCTTCATTGCCTCCGTCTTAAAGAAAATGAAGGTTTCCTTATTTTAAAAAAAGTATATACATATATATTTTAAAAATAAGTAACCCTGTACCCTAGGGCATAATAATGTGATGTGTACACATGGGAACCATGATTCTGAAGAAGGGAGAGGAAAAGATCAGTAATGAAAACAAATTTGAAACCATTTGTAGATAGCTTATTAATGAATGTCCCAACAAAAATACTGTACATGTATGTGAAATATTTTTATGCAAAATAACTGTGGGGAGAAATACTCTATGATGTTCATGTAGCACATACTGTCGTGTACTTACCATTTACAGAGCACTGTTTATGTTGTATTTTTTTCAAGGCTGTAACACTTTCAATTTTGTCAAATTTCATGAGATACATTATATTTCCAGCTCTCTCTCTCCCTGCCCCCTGCTGCCAATCCCCAGTCACTGGTCTTATAATATTAAATGTTCTTTAAAGAAAAGGAAGTCTGCATACTCTAGGAACAGTTTATCACTGTACAGCACATATGATTCAATGGTAATGAATGCTTTAATCTGCTGTCTTAAGGCAGTCTTGTTCTAAGCATTAATTTGTCACTAGACTAGACATGAGATCATTTGCACAATTTAGTGCAGAATTAAAATGCCCTTTACCCTACGTGTAATCAAATCAGTACCTGAATGCTTTTACAGGTAGCTTTTATTTATCAATATGTTTCAGAAAGAAAAAAAAAGTTTTGCAAGCTCTAGATATGTTGAATGTATTCTTTTATAAAACAGTACACTAAAAAGCTTTAGATTAAAATTTATGGATAGCAGAAAGACAAAACATAGTATTTAAATAATATATGTAAATATGCAGCATGAGATTGTACTTTTTTTACTTTTTTAAAGTTGTGTTCTTAAAATATTGTGTAGGGTTCATCTATGTTAACTCTTGATATGTTGTTAAATGCAAAAGGAAACATATTTAGAGCCTGCATTAAAAAAAGTCAGTGGTACTGGAAAGAATACAAAAGGAAAGAAAGAGCTTGGAGTTAATTTCATTTGTAAAGAGGTTAAGTGTACAGTCGTTTGCAATTTGACAATGCCATCCAATGTATACTATTAGATAAATGACTGGTCTGCTCAGGTCATGCATAAATACTAAAAAATGGAATATATTTAGTAGGTAAAACTGGTAAAATACTTGTTAAGACAGAAAAATCATCTGTATATTACTGCTATATTTGCTGATACATAACTGTTACAATAAGTGATGTAATATATGTAGCATTCAATACAAAATCATATACAAAAGAATGTACAGGAAAATAGATTTTATTGAGTAAACTTACTACATTTCATTTTTACTGTAGCAATATATTTGTAGGAACAATATGTAAGGGCTCTAAATACAAAATGTCCATTTTGCAGGTATGGTATTCCCTTTAAAACAATTCTAGTTAGTTTCATTACTGCTGAGAACTTCTTAGAAATATAAATTTCAGGTAAGGATTTTTCAAAGAGATTGAGAGATTGATGGATTTTTGGAAGTGTTAATTCAGAATCCACAAAACATGGTATTGAGTGAATTTAAAAACAATGCCACATAGTCAGCAAATTAGTTAATGAGATAGTCAAGTTTCATAGTTATGTTTCAGGCAATGTTTTATAAATTCTTTCTCAATAAATCAAGAGGTTACCACTCACAATCTACAAAAAACACCTGATGTTTTATTTAGAAAAGATATTTTTTAAACAATGCTTCATTGTCTAACATTTAGTCCTGTCTAAACTTGATGAGCTAATCTGATTGGAGTTTATTAAAGAGGATGTTTCATCTTCTGGTTCATGTGTAGATATATGTATAGAAAAAAATAAAATATGGCTCTTTAACTTCTGTGTACTTGTTTATCTTGTTATTTTTGGCGTTAATCTAGTGTGTTCATTTAGGGTATTTTATCTTCCTAGCTATTCATAGTTACCTTTTGGTCTGCATTTTGCACATTAGATGTGAATATTACTTAATTAGTCTGCTTTTTGCTATGCAATGACTGCATTATATCACCTCTTAGTTTGTTAGTCTATGTGAATAGTATTATACTGTATAAATTTGATTGCACAGTTTATCAAATATAAAGTATTCTCTATGTAGCTTTTTTACAGTGCTTTGCTAAACCATGTAATAATAGTAAGTCTTCCTTGAAAATAATGATACACTCTTATAGAGGACAGTTCCTGTTTACTCCTGGGATAATTTTAAAAAGATGACATTGAATGTTTATTGCACCTCAGTGCAGTAATGTGGCAATAAAACCTAAATCTAATAGAGGTTGTTTATGGCAGAAGCATGTATTTGCTTTACAGAGTTTAGCAAAAGCTCTTTATTTTATGTCAGACTGTAATTCTATTATAATAATAAAGATACAAATGTACAATAATGAAAGTGAATGTTTTACTTTCTTTTGGTTTTGTAGTTACTGCTTTTTACTATATGTTGCATGAGAAACAGCTGTTCATCTCAGTTTCTGTGTATTTGGAAATGAATGACATTCTAACATTTGTAAGTATCTGCACAATGTTTTTCAAGGGACACAAGCAATATCAGAATAGTTTCTGAAATATGATTTTACATTTTTTTAAAATAATGAAATCTGAACAATGTTAATCCCACAAAGCAATACAATGCACTAGATGAACAAGTGATTTAGGTTCGCTAATATGGTGATGGGTGTGATACAGAGCCAAAATAGAATAGGACAGTGTCACAGTAAAATTTTTCAATAATTATGGTAGTTGACAGAATATGGATAGACTAACCAGATAAATGATAGGTGAAACAAAGCAAAACAAATGCAGGCAGTTTTAATACAGACCTCATGGTCTGGTAAAATAAAACAAACACAAAAAACAAATAAAAATGAAGATCCAATGGAGATTTTGGGCCAGATCCTCACATGGTGTAAATTGATGTTCGTCATTTATTATAACTGATTATGTATAGGACATTCTAGCTAATAATTATAAAGAAGCCAAGTCCTGAAAACTTTGCTGAAGTCCTCATTATTACATACATGAGAAAAATTTAGGGATAGGAAAAGAAATTGCATTGAGTTTGAAACCTATGAGGTTTTCTTGAATTCCTCTTGCAGGGGAAGCAAAGTCTTTACAATTTGCTCATCTGTGGGCGAAGGGAGATAAACCCATGGATTCCCTGATATCTACGTGGATCTCAAGGGATCTGCAGGAGGAAAAAGGCATCCACATGTTGTTCTGCCCCACACAGTGACTGTTTGGAAGGAGAACTTTCATGGACTATTCTAACTGTGCTAGCCCTTGGACTCCCCATAAGGGAAGTCCTCAACATGGAGCAGAAAGCAGAGCAAGTTAATGATCATATTCATTTATTCTTTCTCCAGTGTATTTAGAGTTAGGGAAATCCAACACAGCTCCCCATCCATAGCCTGTCTCCCACAGCTCCATGGAACTGTAATCCCATGGAACCCTCACATAGGACTTCCTGCAGGATTGAAGACACAATATTGGACTACCCCACAACTCTGGGCACAGGCTCTCTTCCATGTGCAGATGAGGAAGGGAGCATGAAGCCATCACTTTTTACTTTGTTTTTACCCAGACAATCTTAAGCAGAAGTCTGCTTGAGTTAGTACAGAGTGATGGTGAATAAGAACATCAGGGTTTTGGTCCTAGGAAATCAGGGTGTGGTACTCAATATTAAAAAGCTAAAGAACAACACCAGCAGCAAAAAGATTCACAGAGTATCATAAAACATTCCTGGTACAACACTATAAAATATTCTTTGCTATGTTTGCTTTGTAACATTGCATTAGTGGGCCAGAGTTTCTCAGGTATACCAATGCAACTGCCTTCAAAGTTGCTGCAAGCATGTAACATAGCAAAAAACTTGAAAGTTGTTTGTGTCTTGTTTTCTACAACTCTTTTTTTGGCAGGTTGGAAAGAAGACAAAAAGGTGTTCCTCCTCTTTGTCCCTTCTCCATCCCTCTTGGCTGGAGAGTGAGAGGATGACAGTTCCTGATGGCTCTGGTTCATTGACTCAGCCTTATTCCTTGTGTGTCAGATAGTATAGGGGGTATTCTGCTTGTTCCAACCACATTTGTGGATCATCTCAAGAGACAACGTGGTACTTTAAAAAGTTGCATGAATCTTTCAAACCACAGATGAGAGCTACTGGAATAAAATCTTCATATGAACAGCCCTTCCCTGAGGCTGGGCTCCTTCTCTATTTCCTTCCACTCACCACCAACATGGTAAATAATATGAGGTTATGAAACACATTAGCAGCTAGAAAATCAGGCACACATACTTCAGGGAGCAGAAGTATAAATAGAAAACTTCTTTCAGATTGTCTTGTAGATCTGAATGACTGTCCAAGTAAATTAGCATGACTGGAGAAAGTAAAATTTTCTCAGTAGATGAAAAAATATATAGGAAGTGCATTAAAACAATAAAAATTTCAATATTTCTTTAGTGTTTCCAAGGCAGATTAGCAGCAAAATCCTCCTGTTATACATAAATATGACACAGCTAAAATAAAAATGTGTCTGCAGTCTTAGCGCATGAATTTTGCAAGTGTAGAGTATTATCAGCCTGTCAAACTGTTGCTGTCATGTTACATCTGATTACAAACACTGTTACATACTACAAGAGAGCTAAAAGCCTCCAAATGACAAGATTCTACAGGCTTATTTTTGTCTAGCTACAGGCCCATCTAAACAGTCAGAATTACTCACTGATGTTAATAAACTCATTTGATTAAACTGCTTTAGGGCTTCTGAAAATGTTCTGAGTGGGTTTTGCACTCACAGCACAGCTGTCTCTTGCACACATTTCACCAAAGGAGTAGAGTCATTTTACCTTAAAAATCTTCTGAAGACAGACAAAGGGCACTGGTTTATAATGTGTTATCAAGATAAGAAAGACATGTTCAATGAACTCTGGCTTTCTGAAGTCAAACAGATTTTGAACCTCATTCATACAAATAGAAATGGTGCATTTCCTGTCAGGTCCCATCAAATGTTAAGTATGCTTCAGAATTAGCAAGAGGCTATGCAGGTCTGTCTGTGAAGGACCAAGATATCCGAGTTTGTGTGCTCTAAAGGCAGTTTTTGTTGATATTTGCCTAGAATATGCCTCTCTTGCATGCCTCATTGAGGCTTAGATTTGATTTCGTTGGTCATTCAGATCTAATGCAACCTACTTCTATCTTACTGAAGAAGATAGCAACAGAGTACATTAGTGTAAAATTGCTAAAACAAAATGAAAAAAACTCATCAAAACTTCTACTCTACTATTTCTCTACTGTCAATTATCAGAATACAGTACTTCCACATAAATGGGATGTTAGCTATCAGATGTTCTCTGAATTGTAATAAAACCTGCTAAATTGTAAGAAATTTACCACAGGGCTATGGTAAATTCCACCCTGCAATGAAATAAATGAGAAACTGATATGTTGAAATAAAGCTCAGTGAACTATAATAGAGATATCTTGATCTTCAATCATAATATATTTTAATTAAATGTCCAATAAAAAGAGAGAACTGGATTTCAGCTGAGGTAAAAGATATATTAAAAAAAATGCATATCTCCTCAGTCAGAAAAAAATAGCACCATAGTAAAATCTTTGCCAGTAGTTGGCTTAGTTCTATTCTCTTACGATAGTAACTAACAAACAAAGCAAGAATGGTTAATGAAACTTTCTCAGAAAAGAATAATAGGCAAGTTCCTCAACTGGTATAAATTCCATTAGTCCATTGACTTCAATGGAGCTATGCCAATTTATACAAATGGGGATCTGGCCGAGAGTGTTAAAGCTTAATATTAACTGTCTCTTACTGTGAAGAAACTTGCCAGGCCTGTGATGGAAGTTAACCCACATTTGGAATGAGGGGAAAAAAACAAAAACAAAACAAAACAAACAAACACAGCAATAAGCATAAATACAATAATTTAGAATGAGAAATGAAGAAGAATACTATTCATATCTGTGGGAGTAATTTAAACAGGCAGCATTTATTTACCCAATGTGGATTCCTGACAGGTAACTGGGTCTAACATCCTATTCTTGAAAAAAGTGCCACAAGATCTGAAATAGTAAACAGTCATAACCCTGGTTTCATGTCTCTTCTGTAAGGGAGAAAGTTTCCTGAAGTCACATTCACGCTAATATTGTAGCTTGAATAACTACCTCCTTACTATCATTATTATATAATAGAGTTTGGGATTGATGTTGTAGACGGTTGTGCAGCTGTGTGGTGCCACAAATAAATTGGTGTCCTAAGTTAATTATCATCCAATCACAACAGGCTACAGTAATGGCAATAGAAATACCAACTTGGACTTCTAGTATCTCAATGGTGCTATGCAGTATTTTCATCACATTATTTTGGAACCAGTGTTCCAAAAAAAAAAAAATAGAAAAAAATATCAAATCCCAAGCATAACCTTTTCCTTTCTATAAAGTAAAAGGCATCAAAATCAAAAGCATATTAATTTTAATAAAGTCTTAGGTTCAATAGCTGGGAAAAAATGAAACCTAAGCAATGTGAAAATGCAGCTGGAGAAAACACCAATTAAATATGGGTGGTTCAAAAAATAAATCAAAGGAAGTCATTAACTAAACTATGGCATGACTCATCTATTTAGAAATATCTACAGGTAAGGGTTAATAATAATTCTCTTGTGTAGCATAAGTCTGCTTATTTTTAACTAAATGTATTGTACTTAATACCAAGAGTACTAAGACAACAGCTTTTTTACTACTGCCTCTTAATGTGAATTACACAAAGAATGAATCTCAGGAGACACTAACCAATGATAAAAGGTAAATATTGTCTCTAAAGAATGTCAGACAAGCCATTATACCTAATAAGTAATGAATATTATTAGCTATTCTTTTGTTTTATCTATCAAACAAACATTCCTGCCAATTTTAAAATTAACAACAATAAACGGATTTATGACATCTGAACTGTAGGTTATGGAAATAGGAAATTATCATTCATTCACTTTCAAAATATAATAATATTTGGATAATATAGCACTAGAGTGGAAGGGCATGCTAAGAGGTTAGATCACTTCAGCATGTTGATCATAAAGCCAGCACAGCTAAAACTGAATGTTTAAATCAACATAACATTACTATTATTGTTTGCGCTGTGGTAGCAACAAAAGGCCTCAAGAAAGATTGGGGTCCCATTGTGTTAAGCACTGTGCAAACGTCAAGTAAGCTACATTCCCTGTCCTGGAGAAAATATGTTCTAGATAGATAGAGGATAGGAGAATGGAAACATAATTATTTTCATTTTATGGAGAAAGATTAAGTGACTTGGTCAAAGTTACACAGGAAGTATATGACAGAAGTGTGAACTGAACCTGAAGTTCTTGTGTCTCAATCCAGTACCCTAACCACAAAATCATCCTTCATAGAATTGTTGAATCATAGAAATGCATGACTGGAAGTGACCTCTCCATGTCATCTAGTCCAGTCCTCTATACTGAGGCAGGACTAAGTATTATCTAGACCACCACTGACAGGTGTTTGTTCCACAACCTCCCTAGGTGATTTTTTTTAGTGTTTAACTAGTGTTATAATTAAAATGTCTCTTGTCCTTCTTTCAGCATAGCCAGACAATGTCCCTTGCTGCAGTTTAAACTCTTTACATCTTGTCCTGTCATTGGTAGATAATGATAATAATTTATCACCCTCCTTCTTTTAACAGTCTTTTACACACTTGAAGACTGTTATGTCCAATCTCGGTCTCCTTTTCTCCAGACTAAACACACACTTTTTTTTTTCAATCTTTGTAGGTAGATCATATTTTCTAGATCTTTAATAATTTTTGCTGCTCTCCTCTGGACTTCCTCCAATTTGTCCACATCTTTCCTGAAGAGTGGTGCCCAGGACTCACCACTATATTCCAGCTGAGGCCTTATCAGGGCTTAGTACAGTTGAAAAATTTCTTCTCGTGTCTTGCTTAGAACACCTATGCTAATATATCCCATAATGACTGGGCGGGGGGGGGGGGGGTTGCAACAGCATTACATTGTTGACTCATAGTTAGCCTCCTCTCCATCTGTATTTGTGTAGAGAAACCTAAAAATAAATAGGAAATATCAGAGGTGCTATCACTTAAAATGGGTCAGAGGGATGGAAAGAGGACAAGGAGTGATAATGAATGAGTTTTGCAGTTCTGTTATGGAGGACACCAACAGGATCATAAAATGTCATTGGGTAACACTCTTCCCAATGGCTAGTATCACACATATGCAAGCAGTCATTAGATCCTTTCTACAATTAAATTGGCACCTGTAGGAAAAGGATCTAAGAAGGACAGATATCCTGTTTCATGCATCCAGTTTTAGGTTCATGGGTGCACATTTATATCAGGATGCATCCAGAGTAATACTATACAGTTGTTCCAGGTTTGCACAGATGTAAGTGAAAAAAGAATGTGATCCATTTGTAGGAATAAGTATATTCATTCTCTCTGACTGGAACTGGAAGAGGAAGCATTAGAAACCTTGTTCTCATAAGACTGTCAGACCAATTTTGCTGAACCAAAAGAAGATGTAGATCACAGTTACCTTGACATAACAAATTAAGCGGCCCATTTGGATAGTTTTAGTTGCAGGTCTGCTGTGGGCCTCCTATGAAATGAGGAAAATGATACTAATCTCCTTTGTAACATGCTTTGAGATCTACTGAGTATTTCATAAGCACCTGGTATTGTCATTATTTCTTGCTTGATATCTACAGTCCCCCATTGGGGATTTAGGCCACATTCTGTTAGGCACTGAGCAACTGAGAAAAAGAAAGACATAATACACTGATAAACAGAAAAAAAACCTTATCTAATGGCTGACAAGCAATAATAAAGTTCGGTATGTTTGAATAAATTAGTAGTCTCTGTGGTCAGGTGTGTCATATAGCTGGCCACCAGCCAAACAAATGCAGACAGTAGTAAGATGCAAGCATTATGACATAGATAGGTTTTAGAGAGAACTTTAAAAGAAGATAACACAGCAACAATTTTTTTTATAGGGAGTTGTTCATAGGCATAATAAGGAGGCCTGGAATAAAGCATGACAGTATCTGAGACTGGGGCCTAGTGTAAGAAGATTAGGTACTTTAAGTAAACATCCCAATGTTGAAATGCATAATTAAAATGTTTTCAGACTGCATGTAAATTCTAAAACGGGTGTGGCTTGTGAGGTGTTCAATAGCTCAGATGTAGGTGAGAGGTATATTGCAGGAATGGGTGGGTAAAATTCTGTGGCCTGTGTTGTGAAGGAGGTCAGATTAGATGATCATAATGGTCCCTTCTGACTTTAAAGTCTATGAGTCTTACATAGATTTCCTGAACAAAGAGGAAGTTTCCATTAGTTTGTACTGCCTACGCACTTATTGATTTCAAACTGTCTCAGTTTGCTGTACTCATGCTGATATTCCTGAATATGCCACTTCTGATGACCAAAAAGCTTCTGTCTACATGACACATCCTCTGCTGCTCATGCCACTGACCACTGTAAAGCAATAGTTCAAGGGGAACACTTGTAAAGAATGCTAAGATGTGGAAAATCAATTTTGGAGTCCAAAAGGCAAAACTACTGATGCAGGAAATTACTAAATACAACCAGTTGCCTTGTTGCACTGGAGTTTTCAGAAAAAGATACCATGAGGGAACTGCACAGCAAGTGTGAAGTAAAATCCTATCACAATTCACAGAGATTACCCTTTCATTGGCTGTAACTATTGTCAGGAAATGATGGAGCATGGATATGTATAAACTACTTTTAAAAACAGAACTCTTTTTATGACTAAATACAGAAAATGTGCTAAAACTATTTACCCTCAGATAGGCATAAATTAGATTTGAGATGATGCCAAAGGCAACGTGTCCTTTGGATAATATATCCAATCATGTGCTGCATATTTAAGTAAAGTTGCAGGGGGTGGAGAGGAGGGATTTTGAAGTACAAGTGCAAATCTAGCAAAATTATGCTAAACCTTGTTTTCATATGATGGGATATAGTTCACTTTTCTCCCCAGTTAACAAGTTGCTCTCCTCCTGACTTGCACGTAAACACTGCCTTAGTGGTTAGCCAGAAAATTGAAACAAAACCAAATCTATTCTGAGGAACAGTAGCTTTGAATAAGTTGATGGGAGAGTCTAGCTGGGCCACAGTCCCTTCTAAACAACAGGGAAAGCAGGGGGAAATTTGGGGTTGGCAGCCAAACTAAATTAGTAGAACTGAAAAGTACTGGGACTTTGTCAGGATTGCCTCCCCACTCTGAACTCTAGGATACAGATGTGGGGACCTGCATGAAAAAGAAATAACCCCCCCAAGCTTATTTTACCAGCTTGCATTAAAATGTTTTTCCCCAGAACACAATTTCTTCTGTATCTGGACCTGGTACACTGCCACCACCAAACTAGGTCTAGGGTAGTTTGGGACCCTTCTTTCCCTTTCTACTAACCCCCCAAACTTTTTCCTTCCCTGGGAAGCTTGAGAGAAAAAAAATAAACCTCGCCTGCTCCTGCGAGATGTGCCTGATCCAAAACCAGGATCTTACACAATGAAAAACAAGCAGTCAGCTTCTTAAAAGAAAGATTTTAATAAAAGAAAAAAAGGAAGGAATAAATCCCTTATAACCATTAATAGGACAGCATCTACCATAATCAACAAAAGGATTCAGAAACCAAACCTCTCCCCCAAGGCAACTTTCTCCCACTGTTGATATCTCTGCTGAATCTTACAATCTCAAGAAGCACCCAGCCAACACTCACCACTGAGAACCCTCCAAGTGATAAAAAGAAGGTAAACTTACTGACTGTAGTACTTGATAGAATCTTACAGTTACAGTGAAAGACATAGCTGTGTTCATCCCATAGCCGAGGTGAACAGAAAGAGACCCAGAGAGAGACAAACTTAAAATCCTTTGTCTCCTGAGAAATTTCTCATTGGTCAGTTGTCCACCTCTCAGGTTACCTTTAGCTTAACCCCTTACAGGTAAACACTACTTCTAGGCTACTTCACACTTATGACAGACCTCCAGGGATCTTTTCCCATATTCATAGGTGCAGTGCATCAGATTCACTATCCACTGACATGGTGAGACTACTTTTCTGTGGTCTGATCCACAGCCCATTGATGTCAATAGAAAGAATCACATTGACCTCAGTAGGCCCCTGGTGCATTAGATTAGCTCAGCAACGTAGACTAGCATGGGCCTCTTTTCTTGTTCCCTTTGAATCCTCCTCCTGCTGCTGTGTAAGAACCAGAGGTATAGTGGTCAGTGCTCAATAGTCACGTTGTAATTGTCAATATACTACAGATGGTAGAATACAAGTTTGACCCTTCAATGTGCCTCACTACTTCCCAGTCACTTTTGTATTATTTTGCCTGATCTCTCCTCCACACATACTTTCCTTTCCACATTAAATGGTGGTCTATTAGTGCAGCCTCTAAGTGCTTAATGCAAACTAGTGCAGTACTGTGCACAACAGCTGCAATTCCATGCATGCATCTGTGCATCAGCTGGTTCACAGAGTAGCAGCAGATCTTGCAGTCAGCTGTTTTGCTTTTACCAGGGCCAAGATTTATTAGGGACAGAGGCAAGAGGTAGGCCTGAAACAAAGCTGAAATGACAGATTGCTCTGCATAGGTGTGTGCAGCACATTTTATTAGGGTGTGCACCCAGGGAGCACCGCCCTAGCCGCTGCAGCACTGTCCAGGGCTGCTCCTGGACTCAGCGTGCTGAGGCTCCGGGGGGAGGAGGACAGCAGGGGTGGGGCCAGGGGGGGAGTCTCCCTGGCCAGCAGCGCAGGCGCGCCAGGCAGGATGAGCTTGCCCACCCCTGCATTAGGGTGTGCCTGGGCACACCCGGCACACCCCATCCACATGCCTACATTGCTTTGTGCCATAAGGGACTAGTAGATCAAAAACCACAAAGGGCTTGAGCATAGAATTTATGGCCCAAGGCAGAATGCATCAGAATTATGGAGCAGTAGTTCAGGCACAGCTGTGCCTCAGAACTTTGACTTGTAATGACTCTATAGGGCGTAAATGACAAAACATGTTTAGCCAGTCTGGATATATTAAAATAGGCAAGTAAAGCATAGAAAGGAATAGATAAGTGGCTACAACCCCTCATCCTCTGCTGGCTGCTCATCTCTATTCCACACCGTCTTTTGTTTTCACAGAAAAGGTATGTGAAAAGCAAAAGTATTTCATTGTTTCCAACATCCCTCTATTGGGCAGGCTAGCCTGTGCACAGTTGTTGATATGTAAACATACCCTAGAGTTGGTGAGTAACTGGCATGTCTGAGAGAGGGAACAAAGCCATGACAGCAGAGAGGAGATACAGAGTCAGCATTTGGTGCACTTGTAGGGGTGGGAAAGTGGTGGGCACTAGGGAGATGGAAAATCTTGTCTGGAGGAGAAGAGTGAGATCCTGGCAGGGCTCCTGCTGCAGAGACTGGAAGGATGAATTACCTCCAGTCCTTCAACAAAGAAACCTATCTCACATCTTTAAAGGTTAGTCATCTATATTTGCATATGATATGGCCTTCATTTTCATTTAATGTTGAGGTGGGAGAATCTCCATAATGGTGCAATGATCTAAGATGCTTCCCCTTTTGGCCATCTCTGTAATCGGGGCCAATACAGCTATATTACAAGCAGCATTTGGAAGCCCCAGTCTGGAGGGAAAAATGCATGTGGAGAAGTCACATTTCTGCATTGTACCCGTTGTATCTGTTATTAACTGATATTCGCCCAGAGTGGATCTGATGCAAAGATGCAGCCCTCATTTAGGATAATCAGCTTTAGCCCTCTGGCATTATGCCTCAGCAGCCAGAGCTGAAATTGATGTACCATTTCTGGGAAATTAGTTAAGAACAGAAGAGCAAAGATGTTAAATAAAGTAAAAATTTCAACCAGAAAAAAAAGAGGGCTTCAGGGATAGCAGCTGACTCTATTCCCATGATGTGGGTGATGGTTTTTAGCAAAAATATTGTGCACAGTAGTCTGATGCTATTAAAGTGATAGTCACAGTTAATGAGGATTTAGATAATGTGATTCAAAGTGGATTATAGTATCGTTTTACTACCTATGCTTATAGGATGACAACAGCAGTTCAATGCAGATAAAATGTAGGATCCTTGTCACAAAACAACCAAAACCATTAATCACCCCTTGCAAGAAAAAAAAACAAAACAGATATACTAGAGAGAGTGGTTCTGCAGCATATTGACCAGAGTAGGGATTTGGGAGTTACTACTGAAAATCCACCAACTTCACTCCAGGATACTGCTGTCATGCAGAAAGAACATGAAAATCAGAATCGGAGCTATGGAAAGATACAGCTGTAATAGAAATTGGAGAAAGGAGTGGCATTGTCTCCTATTTTACTCCCACCTGTTCCACTGGGATCTGTATACAATAATCATGTTCATATCTTAAAAAGCTATAAAAGAGACAAAGGGAAGGCAAACATGATATGTATCTTCAAAACGGCAACTGACGAGGAAGCAACAGGAGAATATCTTTTTCCTGCAGTAGAACAATGACAAACCCTAATTGTATTCAGAATGAATTTTTCAAACTGAAAGTCACAGACCTAGAAAAAACTTGTCTCATTAAAGAGACAAAGATTTAATAAATCAAAGAGAAGGAGCAGGACATGGCTAGTTCATGTGACAGCTTTAAGCAAATAAAAATACAGTTGTAACATGTCACCCAATAGGTAATCGAGGAAGGTAATTAAAGCAATTAATATTGTTTGTTGAATGATTTTTAATCACCATGGTGTAATTCAGGTTAATAGTAACATGATTGTAAGTTAAGCTATTTCTTTTAAAGAGAATAGCTGTCTATCGAAGAAGCCATATTGAAAGCACTGGTAGCAGGAAACCATGACTCAGGAAACAAATGTTCAAGTTTCATCACCACATCTTTCTAATGTGCTTTAGTCTTGATGGAAATCCAGTCCTTTTCCACTTGCACATTGCTATATGGATATATCTAGACTAGATTTGTGGCCCTGTTTTAACTGGAATTTATTGATTGCCAGTACACTCATGGTTAGCTAAACCCTTTGTAAATGTGAATCTAAACATTCCTCCATAAACATTTGTTCCAAACTAGACTAAACCATAAATGTTTGTGTCATGAAATAATGTATTATTAATATTGTAGTGCCTAGAGGCTGCTGTCGAATGGAGCCTCACTGTACTAGGAACAGTACAAATGCATAATGAGACAGTTCCTGACTCAAAGAGCTCATAGACAGATGAAGGGTGAAAGGGGAAACTGAGGAACAGATATGTGGAATGACTTGCTTAAGATGCCATATCAGATCAGAAATAAAATGCACGCCTCCTGACTACAGCTGGGCGCAGCTGTTTGGATGAAACTTTTCTCACCAAAAGTATATATATTTGGGTCAATCAAAACACTGAGCAAATTCATGTAAAATTCACCAAATTGTTTTGGCTGAAAAAATTTTTCATAAAAAGTCAAAAGTTTGTTTTGATATTTTTTTAAATTTAACATTTTGGGTTTGGATTCAAAATTAATTTTTCTACTGAATTTTGCTGCTTTTAAAAAATAAGTTTAAATCCTTGAAACAAAACATTTTGTTCAACTGAAAACATTTTCTCAACTTTTTTATTTCAACAAAAAATTTAAACTCAAAATCTTTTCGAGTTGACTTGAAACATTGGTTTTTTAAACTGTTTTTGTTTCAGCCACTGAACCAAAAAAAAATCAATTTTTTGTACTGCTCTACTTTGGACTCCTGTTCTAGTGCCTGCCTTCTAGTCCAGCTGGTCCATGAACTGGCGATGGTCCCTGAAATCTCCCTGACACAGTTTAAGGAAGGCAGCAAGATGGTCTCTGGTATCAAAAAGGTTGAGAAACACTACACTAGACTATGCTTCCTCTCTTTGGTTCTCCTTTTCCCACCTCCTTTTGCCCATGCTTTTCTTCCCTCCCTGTCCTCTTTGACAGCAAATGAGGGTTAGGTAATTGCCTGGTGCATCACTCATTGGCTTTGAGGAGAGCAGTCTTGCAAATATAGCTGCCCTGAAAGGGACTGCATATTACCTCTCTACAAAATTAATCTTCCCCCTCTTTATCCATACTATGAAATCTGAAATAAGTCCATAATAATGAAAGTGCTAGGACTCTTGTTATAAATAGATTTAAATGATCCCAGCTCATGTTTTGCTTTACTCCAGCAGATAAACCCTTCATGATGTCAGGATTATCAGAAAAGGCCTGGAAATCCATGCTGACTTGCCATTATTCAAGCATTTGTAAGTGAACAAAATACCTTTAAACACTAAACCACATTCATAACTCTTACCTGACAAAAAATGGAAGTCATACCCAGAGGGGATTTTTCCTCCTACTTCTTTTTCTGACTTTATTTATTTCATTACATGAACTTTGCTAAAGAAGTAGATAAATAGTCCAGAAACTCATTGCCTTTTTTCCAATTTTTACTTTAAGGCCAAAGTTCAGAAGCCAAGGTTATTCCTGAGGCAGTTTCTCCAATATGGTAAAGGCATTGGCTGAATTTTTTTTGTCATATTCAATTAATTTGAGTGTCAGCTGTCAGTCAGTCCTTTCATAAGTAAATCCGGGTTCTCATTAATGAACATTAAAGGAGACTGTGGGATGTCATAGAAATCTGCTTTTCAATCAGTTGGCAGGCTAAAGTGACTGTATTTTTCCAGTGAAGACTGTTCCGCCAGGTTGCTTATGTTCTTCCGTTATTACTGAGATGAATATATTAGGAACCTCAGCTACCGCTGTATGTTGAACCTACAGACAGGTTAGATACTTTGATTTATTTAATTGCGTTCAAATCAGCTGTCCAGTTGTCACTGGCACCTTGGATATAATTCCCATTCTCCAAAGAAGTTGTTCCAAAAAGTGGCATTTCGACTAACAGCACATATTCAGAGGGCTTGTCTACATGGGGAGTTAAGATTAACTGTAAAGATAATGCACATAAGTTAAAATGCATTAAATCTTCATGTGGACTTTCTGACTCAAAAATAAAATGGCCTCAGGTTGCTGAAGCTTAATCCTTGGGGGGATTAAGTTCAAGTTCACTAATGTCACTTTTCTCTGCATGAGTGTCCATGTGTGAGAGGGATGTTAATATGATGATAATACTGTATGAGCATTAACTTCAAAGCTTGAGTCAACTCCACTTTCCTGTTCCCTATTCAGGCAGACCTCCTTCTACCCATAAACCGGAGACATGGCTGTCTCTATGCCATCACTATCCCACCTGGGAAACCTGAGGATTCAAGTTCTGCAGCTTCTTCTGGAAGGGACTTGGAAAGACTTTTTGTAGGTGTAGACAGAGATAGGAATAAATAGAGCAGGGGACTGGCTGTTGGTATGATCCCCTTGTAAAGGTGTAGGCTGTATATAGCTGTCCCTTTGAACCCCAGTGTGGCGCTGTGTGTGCACCCCAGCTTAATTCCTCATGCTTGTCAGCTGTACGTTAATTTCAACAGCCCAGGGCGAGAAGAAGCCAATGTACATTAATAAAATATCATGTCCTCTTTTAATAAGGCTTCAGGAGTGGAGCAATTCACAAAAACAGTTCATAAGGGCCTCAGAACTCTGGTTTAGTTCTCAAAGATAAGTCCTCAAACAAAGACTCTAGTTAGGTTGGTCTTCTAGGGCTTCAGTAAACAATCACCCTACCCCAGCTTTCTCTTTATATAGCCCAAACTCAGGGTGGGAGCAGGGACTCCTGGACTACATCCCAAGTTACCCCAGCTGTAGGCTACAGCCTGTCACTTAAAAGGGTGGTATATTCCTTCAGAACCCTACTAATCCAGACTGAGGTGAAGCACAGCTCCTGTTAGACCCATCTACCCAGTAAAGGGGCTTTACTTACATCCACAGGACCTACTGGGATGGGAGACAAA
>ML677357.1:742943-758759 GCA_007922305.1 Dermatemys mawii | reverse complement strand
AAGGGGCTTTACTTACATCCACAGGACCTACTGGGATGGGAGACAAATTTTTCCAGTGCCCCAAACTCCTCTTTCTGAAGGGTTTATATGTCACAAAACTTGACCATTTCCATTTTCCCTGCTCTCCTCCCAAAGTTTCTCCCTCCCACACACACTAAGAGTTTATTGAGATCAATTCATCGTCCACTGCATTGAATGACCAGTGTTGACACAATACTATTGTTACCATTTTTATAAGACTCAGAAAGTTACAGGCTTATCTTACAATATAGGAGAGCATCATAAAATAAAGTGAGAGCCCTCTGAGATAAGATCATGAGCGTGTTTTGAGAAATGCTTCAGAGTAGGCATTCTGCTGCGGAGAACATACTGATATACAGTAATTCACTGAATCTAAGAAAGAAATGAGCTCTTCACAATGAAATACAAGACTGAATTCTATTGGTTTCACCACACCAGTAATCTCTGGTAAAGGAACCATTTGTTATTTCTTTCAGTGAATATATTGCTTTGTCAAAACTGAAATCCTTTATTTATCCTCTGAACAGGTATAGGACAGAAAAATAGAAGTGCAAACTCTTCCCCCTTCCTCAGTCCTGACATGGAGGGTTCGCCTAAGGGGGCTGAGAGGGCAATTAATTCTTCTTTTTCTTATCTATTATTTATATCGTAGTAACACTTAGGAGCTCCAGTCACAGAACACTGCCACATTGTGCTAGGCTTTGTATAGAAAAAACAAGAAGGTCCCTGCCAAAAAAAAAGCTTAAGTATAAGTGACAACAGGGATATACGGACAAGACAGCACAAGAAAACAACAAGACAGCATTGGTCAGCATGATAGGCAGTGGTTTCAGCACTCCAGATGCCTAACTATTGTAAAGATTTATATCTTTTTCATGTCCATTGCCATGATTTTGACAATAACTATTCACCCTGCAACTGGCATTATTTGATTGTATATATTTCAAACAACTGCCCATTAAGGACTGGTCTGAGCACTCCAGCTCATTTATTGTAAAACTCCAAAGTGCTATCATTGTGTACTAATTATCTGTTACTGTCACCTTGGTCCGGATTGAAACCAGCAGTCTGAATATCACTGATTTCACCTTCCCTACTACCAATATACGAAGCCATCTTGTCCTCTGGTCCTATTATGTTTCAAGAGACACAGTTAACTGTTCTGAAAGGTAACAACTACAGAACAGTAAAAGGAAAGACCTGGAGTTTTTGTGTTGATTCACTGTGCTCCTAATTTTTTCATCAATACTTATAATTAAAACATGTCCAGAAAAAGAGTCAGAATGTTCCTACACATCAGTGCAAATAAAGCTCTGCTTAATCAACCAACAGAAGGATTCCCAACATAAAAAGCCCTTCACACATATGTATTTAATGAGTTCAGTTTCTAGGGAGGATTAACCAATGAAATATTTTGATGGAGTTTAGTTATTCTTAGTGAGATAAAGTAACAAATTAGGGAAGACTGGGTGGATTAGTATACAAGGCATTTATTTTCCATAATTAAGGTCTAGCATATAGCACTAAGTAAAATAATTTGTGTTATGAGAGACTGTTGGCTACATTCTTCCCAGCATTTATATGTTCAACTTTATAGGTTTCTGGTCCAAAATATAGATAATTTAAAGAAAAAGATGAAGAAACTTCTGTACTGTTATAGCATATGTAGCTAGTAAATGCTGTAGGATTTCATTATTACAACTGTGTAAGTTTGAAAAGCTATTTCTATTTTAAATCTCTATTTTTCACTTGTTTACACTGAAACTCAGACGTATTTTTTTTTTGTGGGGGGGGACACAGAGGGATGAAACTTTCCATTCTTCATATCAGAACAATAGCGAACATTTCTGAAGTGTTTCAAATGAATTGACTCAAATGTTTCCTGAGTTATGGGAGGGTAGAAAGATACACTTTCTTAGATGTTATTATTTCCTATGGATAATTTTTCAGGGCATTTTTCACTTTGTGGCCAAAGTTGTCGGGATTAAGCTGTAGTGGACATGTGCAAACTAAACGTTTCTGTATATACTACTTGTGCTAGATATATCTGTATAATCCAATAAAGGCAATCAATGTCTTGCAGAGTCTATTGCTCTGGGGGCGGTGAGGGGGGCATTTTTGTATTCCTTGAAGGGTATATCACAGTGATGACAGAAGCCACGGTCACAATTTCTGTGATTTTTTTAAAAAAAAAATTGAAAATTTTTTCATCTTCATTTGAAAATGAAACTTCAATCAGTAGACATTTACAGTTCCACTGCTTAGGCAGGTAACTCTCATTTTTAGCTATTTTCTGCATGGTTCCTACCAATGAGCATTAACTGCCTGATATCAAGATCTGAGACACTCTAGGCTGTATCTCTATGGTTAAGAGGATTCTAAAACTGGAGTGAAAGGATATGATCCAACTGCCTTTAATGACAATCTTTCTATTGCCTTTAATGTGAGTTGGATAAGACTCAAAGCCTGGAGCATAGTCCCACAACTCACCTCTGACTGTTGACTTGGAGCAATGGCTGGTGTGATACTGGGCAATACTCCAGACATATTTCCTTGGGTTCCAGGACTGGGCAGTAACTAGGGATCAATGTCCGGAGCAAAGGTCAGATTCCCTTCAGCCAGAGACAAGGAACAGCCAGAACTAGGCATGTAGGAATTGCTATTCTACTGATTGACCAGCTATGTTCCTAAAGCTATTTACATGCTGAGCCTTCTCAGTCTTATATTCTGTTAATCAAGATATTTGCTGTCATTTATAAAAACAATGAAATGAATATTCAAAATGCAAATTAGGACACTGTATAATTTGCATAGATACACATTATTTCACTCTTCAGCCTTCATCGTTAATAGGAATGCATCAGTCATCTCATCATGAGATAAATGATTATAAAATTCATACTGCTATTATCCCCTCATTATAGTTGCCTATGAAGATCCTACCACTACATCCCATCTTTATCTCACCATATTGTGGAAGTCAAAGGGAGCAGAGGGTGCTCAGCAGCTTTCGTAATTGGGACCTAAAGGTCCTTTCTGCTACATATTTGCCCTTCAAATAATCAGGAAACCTCCATCAAGGTGCATACACAGCATGGTAAACATCTAGATAGATAGGATGTAGGCATTTCCATTTCTGATTTTGGCCAGAACTGAGAAGTACATAAGGTTGCAAAAACGCAGGGTGGATGAATGGTTAAAAAACAAACAAAAAGTTAACCAGTATTTAACCCTATAGAATGTTCAACAAACTCTTGAGTTTATCTACATTGCATTGCTCTTCCCTAATATGTGTTTTAATTCATTTGTGTGGTGAATCAGCAAGACTGGAGGGTGGATTTAAAAAAATATGAGAAATATGAGTTATATAGGAACTTATTGGTCTTCTTTTCTGCCTGGTATAAGTTTGAATCCTCGTCTATAACACCTTGTTGGCAGCTTTTCCAGAGCTATCTCGTAAAATGAGCATTTTCACAGACACCACTCTAAGAAATATCTTTTTCAAAAAGAATAAACCCCCTCCACGCTACCACTTGCACAATCCTGAAATGTTCACCAGCATATTGACTGTAAAATGTATTGCCCTCTAGAGAAGATAGGAACTCAAAGGTCAGAATGTGAAGTGAACCAGAGAAGAGTAACTTGTGATGAAGCTACTTAGATTGTACATGGCCTGAGGAGAAATACAGACCTCATTGTTTGCATATTTTATTTCTCATTAGTACAAAATTCCATCTCAGAAATGTAAATAAAAAACAAACAAATATCAAAGGCACATAGACAATGATTGTAACTGATTAACTGAAAACCCTCATATTAAAAGTAAAATACTCTAACTCAACATTGGGCAGAGTTACATAACCAAGAGAGACACCATTATGCAGTCAGAGACCTACAATAGATTAATCCAACATCTCTGACATTTTCATGTGTATGAGAGGAGATCTATTGGCTTAAAGTGTATTTAAGAATTATTCACTAAAATGATTATGCACTCAAAAATTTGTCATGATTCATGACCAAGGTTACCGCAGTATATATTAAAGAGTTGAATAGTTAAGATGCTTCAGTGTATATACATAATAGCTTATATTTTTAACAGTTTACTCTGTGTCTCATTGGAGCTGGGAAAAGAAGCTGTATGTCAACACTTGACCCTTATTTCATAACACAATTTCCATAAGTCTACCTGCAGCTATGAATCACAATAACTCAATTCAGATAGATTCATAGACTCCAAGGACAGAAAGGACCATTGTAATCACCTACTCTGACCTCTTGTATAAAACATAACAATCCCCAAAATAATTCCTAGAGCAGATCTTTTAGAAAACCATCTAATCGTGGTTTAAAAATGGCCAGTGATGAAGAATCCACCATAACCATTGGTAAATCATTCCAATGGTTTATTACCCTCACTGTTAAAAATATGCACCTCTTTTCCAGTCTGAATTTGTCCAGCTTCTACTTCAAGCCAATGCATTGTGCTACACCTTTCTCTGGTAGAGCCCATTATCAAGTATTTCTTCCCCCTGTAAGTACTTATACGGTGTAATCAAGTCACCCTTTAGGCTTCTCTTTGTTAAACTAAATGATTGAATTCCTTCAGTCTATCGCTATAAGGTAGGTTTTCTAATCCTTTAGTCATTCTTGTGGCTCTTCTCTGAACCCTCTCTAATTTATTAACATATTTCTTGAACTGTAGGCACCAGAACTGAACACAGTAGCCAAGGAGCAGTTGCACCAGTGCCAGATACAAAGGTAAAATAACATCTCAACTCTGGCTTAAGATTCCCCTGTTTGTGCACATAAGGATTGCACTCTCTCTTTTGGCCAGAGCGTTGCAATGGCAACTCATATTTAGCTGATTTTCACAACACCCCAAATTTTCAGAGTTACTGCTTCCCAGGATAGATTCCCCTGTCATGAAGTATGGCCTACATTCTTTGTTCTTAGATATATACGTTTAAATTTAACCATATTAAAAAGCCTGGGCAAGGCTAGCCTCCACAGTCTTGGCTAGGCTGTCACAGGGACTGTGGAACAACAGCATGCTGACCATCAACACAAAGGTTGCTGTGTATTGCGCCTGTGTGCTAAGCACTCTGCTCTATGATAGCGAAACTTGGACCCCGTATGCCTCGCAAGAAAAGAGACTAAACACCTTCCACATGCACTGCCTTTGTCGCATACTTGGAATCACATGGAGTGATTGAGTGACAAACAACGAGGTGCTGGAACATGCCAAGATCCCCAGCATGGTTACTCTCCTCTGTCAGCGCCGCCTCAGATGGTTAGGCCACGTAAGTCGAATGAATGATGGGCGGATCCCCAAAGACTTGCTTTATACTGAGCTTGCCTCCAGAAACAGAGCTATAGGACAGCCCCACCTTCGCTTTAAAGATGTTTGTAAGAGGGACTTGAAAGCTCTTGAAATCGATATTAACAGCTGGGAAGAGCTCGCCCAGGATAGTTCCAGATGAAGACACGTTCTGACCACTGGACTGAAAACTGGCGAAGACAAGCTGCGACAGCTTGCCAATGAAAAGCGAGCTCAAAGAAAAAGGAAGCAGTGGCTCCAACCCACAGTCTATTCTGCCTTCAAATGCAGCAAATGCAACAGAGACTTCCACTCCCGTGTGGGGCTCTATAGCCACAACAGACGCTGCATGACCAATAGCTGAACATTCCCCATGGGCACGTATCCATCATCTCCTGAGACTAACGGACGCCAACGACGTCCACTGGATCCCCCTTTATTAAAAAGCATACTATTTGCTTGTGCCCAGTGTAACAAGTGAACCATTTCTCTCTGTATCAGTGACCTGATCTCTTCATTTTTTTACCCCGTCCTTAATTTTTGTATCATTTGCACACATCACTGATGATTTTACTTTTTCTTCCAGGTCATTAATACAGTTATTAAGTAGCATAGAGCCAAGAAACTATCCCCTGCGGGACTCCATTAGAAACACCTAGGTTTAAAGAGCATTGGGAAAAAACAAACACTAATGTGAGAAAGTTTTTACAAAGTTAGAAATGCATAAAAGTGGAAAATTTGTAATTAATTAAAGTGTAGGGGATTTTTTTTTACAGAGAATGTGTCTGATTCCTGGTTAACTGGCACTTTGGGTAACAATTAGTACAAAATCAGTATAAACTGCTACCATGTCAGAACTGAGTTTTGGTGGATTTAGACCCCATTTTGTTTTGGTATCTTAGTTTTATTAACTTACTATCTTAACTGTCTTCTTGCACTTAAATGTGACATTGTTTTGGTGGCTATGATTCAGATTTTATGATGAATAGGCATAATGGAGATTAACTAATCTATTATTAGCAAATCCTGACTAAAATCAATCAAAGACTACAGACAAAGCTGAATGTGACTATAGAATATTTATTGTGCTTTAAGGGAATCTTATTGCATGAGCTAAAATGGCCAAGAGTTTCATTAGAAAATCAAAGCTGACATAAATGAGGGTCATATATGAGAAAGAATGGTAGTAATATTGTCAGTGGAATGTCAGAGTCTCTTTAAATTTTTCTGTATCCCTGAGCTAGATAAAGCCAGATGAAAGACTTGTAAACTAAGGGAGCATAAAGAAAAGTTGCTGTTTCCTCTCAAAAAGTCCCTTTATAGATATTGCTGCTTAATGTACAGTTAATTTGTCTCAAATTTTCCTATTTCCAAAGGCTGACAATTATCAATGAAATGTCACTGCATCTGGAAAAACCTATCATGTATCTACTCTTTATATTTCACCTTTTAAATTGTTGAAATCATTGCTACTATGCTGAAGTCTGTTTTGCAGTCATGAGCATTACTGATCAGAACTGCCCTTCTCTGTATGGGAAGGAGATTGGAGCAAAATTCTTTTCCCGTAATGCCATTGGTAAATAGTCTGTCACCATTTATTGTATTTAAGCTTAATTATGCCCACCATGCCCATCTCTTTATTTGGAGGTTGTCACTCATGACAGCCAAATATAGATACTGCATTGATCTTTAATTCACACATCTCATCAGTCTCAGCTTTGATAATTGCCTTTGTTTCCTTTTGGGAGTCAGATTAATACTGAACTGCAGTGAAGAATGAGAGTATCCAAAAAGAGGCTGCTCCAGAATTCTTAAGTATGCCATTTGAATTCTTGTGCAGATATCTCTAAGGATTTGAACACTTTGTTTCAGTGCCCTTCAGTGTTATTTTGCTTTAAACTTGTTACGTGTGTGTATATATATACACACGTATATATACAGAGAGAGAGAGAAAGAGAGAGAGAGTTATCAGTTCTGAGTGAAGAAGGATGTCTACTATGATCTTTCCTATCCAGCAAAAAGCCCCAGTTGTGTAATTGATGATCTTGATTCAACCAGTTCAAACTGTAATTGTTCTATTTATAATCTGAAGTAGAATACATTAGACAAAGCTGAGCACTCAGTGACCCCTTTCCAAATGCTGTTATTCCCTGCTGATGTAGGGTCTGCTTCTGCAGTTCTCACACAAGCAGAACTCCGCTGAGTTCACAACTCTTTTCCAGCTGTATCTTCTGAAATAATATAGCTCAACTCCGATTTTTCAGTGAAAGGAATTTTCTGGAACCTTGACTTAGTTTCAGCACTAATAGGATGGTTAACTCATTGTGCCTAGTTTCAAACCCACTCAAGTATTCTAGTTTCCAAAGTTCATCTCAAGCTCTACAGTTACCAGATCCATATTCTGCTATAAAAATAGGAAGGGGGGAAGAGATGGGATAAACAAAGATATAGCCAATGGTTTTAGGTTATTGTTCATTTATTATGTAATGTTATGAGTAACTAACATGCTATGTCATATATAATCATTGCATGCTAAATAGATTAAAATTGTAGGATTATAGAAGTATAAGATTGATCAGAAGTTAGAAGGGATAATTATGTATAAGGTATCTAAGTAAGGAGGGCTGAAACACAAGGCCTGCAGGCTGAAGCCTGTAAGACTTTAGCTCCGTCGTACCAGGCCATAGGCTTAAGAAATGCTTGACATAAATGAGTGAGCAAAGAATGACCCTATGCCACAAAATTATCCGAAAAGATGTACCAATGGGTGATATTGCACAAAATTAGCAGTAAGAGTAATTTTTTGTTCACAAGATACCGGGAGTCACATTTTGCAAACACATGCCCAATTATAAGGTGCACTATGTACATAAATGATAATGAGATATAATCAGAATCACATAATAAAAATAGGGTGTCCAGATTAGCAAAATTGAGCTCCCTCTGGGAAACTCCAGCAGGAACCATCTCTCTACCGATGATCAGTTGGCAAGGCAACTATCAGATCTTAAGAATATCGTTAAGGATGTGAATATAGGATGTGAGTTACTATATGTGTAACTTGTGCATTGGTCTTTATATAATGTTTATATGCTTAGGTAATCATAACAATCATTGTAACTTTAATAAAATTGATAAAACAGACTAGACCTTGTACTTGTAAATATATGTATGGTCACTATCCTTGGTCTTTATGTGTTTCTAGATACTCAGTTAGAAACAAATAGCAGAGCTGACTTTCAATCTGTACAGCTTGAAACTATAGCCATCAGAGCCATACCCATATTGTTGTAATTCAACATTATTAAATCACTTTAAATAAAATAAAAAGCTACAAAGGGGGGAAAAAGGAACCTAGGTGAAAAAAACATATTGGAGAAGGGCAGATTGTAAGGACATCAATGAAGGAACCGTAATGGAAAGAAAGAAAGATACAGTATATATCCTGCATATTGGAAGCTCACTTGTGTAAATGTAGCTTCCTGAGAGACCCTAACATATAGCAAGACACCTTTTTAGTTAAAATATATATTTTAAAATTACCATTGATTTCTATTTCAAAGAAAATAGTTCACTAAGACTAGGTGCCCAGTCTTCCTTCCGCTGAAGTCAACTGCAAACCTCTCAACGTCTACACTTTTTTTAAATGCAAAAGGGTAGGAAAATGCAGTCTCTCCTCCATGGCAATGACAGAGCAAAACTGAGAGGCTTATACTTTAGTTAGGCTAGTTGACCTAGCTAGTCATTCTGTGTGCGTTACATGGGAGATGGGACGGGGAGCAAGGGACTTTCTGAGTTCTGACCTTTAAGCAATGCTAATTGCAAAATGTACTGCTACACTTTGCTGAAAGATTTGTAACTACTAACTGCAAGATTGCGACAAGCGACCATTGCTTCAGAATTCCCTAGAGTAAACATGTTTTGCTAAAGCTGATTGTATTCCTAATAGGGCATTATTGATGAAACTTGCTTAAGAGGATGTATACGTGTTTTTGTGGTTTGTATGTATAAAAGGTTTGAGTGATTTCTGTTCGGGGGGCAACCTGAGCATTGCCTGCTGAGGTGCTGGCTTGTCACCCCGATGCATGCATTGTAAGTATGCTTAATAAAAGGCCTCATATTTTCTGATTCAAACCATAACGCTTGTGATTCATTTCCACGACAGCAACTATTTGTTAAGGAGCCCACAGAGGTTCCCTAGGATCTCTGAGCCCTGTCTACCTTTTCCCCTACTTTCTCTCCTGGTAGAGAGAATTATCCAAATTATTTGGAGTGCTTAAGGCAGCAAAAAGGGCTAGAGAAGGGGGTCAAAAGATTGGGCATTTCTCAGAAAATATTCAGTTCTTCAAGTCAGGCTAGAAATACCATGAAAATGGTGTGTCTGGTGATATTTTGAGAATTCTGCCTCCAGCAGTGGCAACTTGTGACTTTATTGACAGATGAAGCACAAATCACAAAATAGTTATTTTCATCCCCAACCAATGTATAAGTTAATAGTTACTAAAAGTTTATCTTGTTTATAACAAATAAGCAGCAGATGTACATAGGAGCTGAAACTGCTGCCACTGCTGTTGCTGCAAGCCTGGGCCAGCTTGGTGGGTGGAGTATGAAGCGGGTCCAGAGTTTGGTAGTGGATCCTTGCATGCACACATGGGATCCACTCCATAGGGAAGGGGGTCAGAAAGGTGCAGGACATAAGTCCCATTCCCACCCCTGCAGCCCACGCTGAAATCCTACAATCCTGCTATAGCCTCGCCAAGCTGTGGTTACCAGAGCAACGCCCTTATAAAATGGGGTAAATTGCCACAGTAACAAGGCAGCTTCTTGAGGCACTATTAGCTATACCAAGAGTTGACCCTCACACATCACTACATTCTTCTAACTTTCTGGCATTGCATTTCATTATGGGAGAGAGCTGTGGCCCCACAGGAAAAAAAAATAAGCCATATTCTTTCTAACTTCCCAGGAGGTTTCATTCCATTTTGGTTTAGGTATTGGTGAAAGGTTTGGCTCAGATCTTATTCAATACAATATAGGCTTTTCCATCACCATATTTTTTTAAAAGGTGCCCTTATTTGTTCTAAGAAGCTTTTTAAAAAAAGTATAGTAATTTAAGTGGTGTGGAAATGATCTATAGTATTTGTAGGATGAATTATGGGTTTTTTTTCTGTTGGATTACTGTAACAGGAGAAAGCCATGAATAATGTATTCTTCGGATGGCCAGAGTAAATACTGTATTGTGAATTACATCAAAGTTTACCCATTCTCATCTTTAAAAAAATCATGAAGAAAAATAACGATAAGCCTGCAAAGAATGGATGGACAGTGTTAGTAATGAGGAAAACTGAACATCCAGAAATGTGTATCTAAAGGATCAGTATACTCTTTATGCTGCTGCCAGGTTTATAGAGTATCAAACATAATATATATTTTGTAATAGAGATTTTGACTAGCATAATCTATAAAAACGATTCCCTGTCTACGGTATAAAGCCCAGATCAATTCAGTGCAAACAGCAACAAGATAGTGTATCTGGTTAGAATAACTGTCTCATTGTAGCCAGAATCATAGCGATCAATTTCCATGTAAGCTTAGATGATTGCATACAAATCTTAACACACTTCATTTACAATCAGTTAAGGGGTAACAGCGGTTGTTAATACTATGTTCTGAAGCACTGGTTTTAGGCAATTAAACATGTTGACATGATATTTTATTTAATTCCAGGTCAAACTATTTAATGTGAACCTGTAAGATAATTTGATAAAGGGATCCCAGAATGCTGACATATTATTCAAGTGTCATAATATACTTTTAAATGAGGTTTTTACTTT
Source organism: Dermatemys mawii (assembly GCA_007922305.1). Classification (NCBI taxonomy): domain Eukaryota; kingdom Metazoa; phylum Chordata; order Testudines; family Dermatemydidae; genus Dermatemys; species Dermatemys mawii. Next base: position 747,584 of record ML677357.1, on the reverse strand, counting down.
CAATAAAACGTCTTTACTGTATTGAATCAGTTACAGTATTTCTACTTTTATTCTATACTATTTCATTTCACACCGGCAAGCCTTTGTAATATTCCACAAAATGCTACCTGATATTGCCAGACCTATCAGGCACAGTCTACTTTATAATCTAGGGCCAGTTTGACTTCAATATGGATAGGATTTTACCCCTTGTAGATGATTCCATGCACTGTTTTTTGTGTGCATTCACTTTTAAGATCCTTGCAGAAGTGGAATAGGGTGGAGATTTAAGAGATAAAATGATTCCCACATTGCTCAGATAATCTCTCTTCAAAGATTTGTATATCTTTGAATTTTAACTTTGAAACTTTCAGATTCAGGGCAGAAAACAAGTTTTCTCTGAGATATTTCAACTATTTTGTTCAAGATCTTTTTGTCGGTCTTCTAATTGCAATAATAAACTAATTATATGCAATAAGAACACAGTTCAAGATTCAGGGAGAAAGAGATTAAACATCCCATAGAAAATATCAAACCATGCTAGAAGTAAAGGGTAAATATATGTCTGCATAGAAGTTCCATTCTTTCCATCCAGATTTATTAAACTCTACATTGTATAAAACAATTAGAATTTGTGAATACATTTCTCTATGAATATACATTCATACTGTAAATGACTTAACTTTCATCCTATTTTGTGTTTGCTTTTTATTGAAATTATCACAAATAATCTTAGGAGCATGAAAATTTATAGAAACAGCAAAGTTTCAATGAATATGAACAAAAGTGGAAATTAAACTCATGAAAATGAATATTTTCACTAGAAACATGGTTCATAGAGAACTTTCCTTATTCAACTAGAAACATACCACGTGAGCTGGGTGTACAATCTTTTGGGCCAGATCCTTGGATGGAATAAATCACTATGTGCCCCCTGACTTTAAAAGCTCTATACTGTTTTACACCTGCTGAATATCTGGTCCATCATTACTAATTAATTTAGCTTCAAAACTATCTAAATATACCACACATAAATAGTCCCAGTCCCTGTCCCAAATAGCTTATAATGTATAAACAAATAAATATGTGAAGAAAGAGGGAACATTTTTTAACATGCATACAATGGGCCAAACATGCAGCTGGCAAAAACAAACATACAAAAAAAGGTGTGACTCCATTTAGTTCAATGGAGCTATCTAAATTTACACCAGCTAAGACTCCAACCCATTGTTTTCATTTCTATATGCTGAGCACTAATGTCAGCTACACACACAGAAGAACAATAGAGTAGTCATTGATTTGGTTTGGCTGGTTTTGTTTGTCCTTACATTTCATTTACAAGTAATATTGCTCCTTTAAATCCCTAAAACATTTTATTTAGAAAACAAACTTTCAGGAGTGCTTAATGAAAAAAAAAATCAGGGAATAAATCAGAAGCCCTGCTGCAGGCACAAAGATCCCCTCTGTTCCTCAGGCCTTGATTGTGAGGCTGGTATCAAAAAATGAAAACAGTAGCCTTGGGGCTGAGAACATCATCTGTCTTCATTAACCATCATCCCCAATGTCATCAGCTCAGAGACTGCCTAATGGAAAACAAAGTGCCCCCCACAACAAAACAAACAGTTGATCATGTTTTGAAAGAAACAAATCAAGCAGTCAACAAATGGCAGCCAACAACTAATGGAAAAAGTCCAATAATCACTTCATACAGCTGTTGTTTTAAGGACTATTCAATCTGCAATGGGAAATTATCACTACTTGGATTGAAAAAGTGAGCAGCAGTAGGCAACAGCTGCCCTATTTTCTATCATCATACATTGGACTATGTTACTGGCCATTGTTGCTGTGGAAAGGCATGACCTTATTACTCTGTCACAGAGAAAGATAGTTTTGCCATAGTGGGAGCAAATCAGGCAGCTCAGGCCCTATCTGTTGAACAAGAAATTCAGGGTCCTGACTTGTCCACTCTCCATTGGTTTGGTTGCATAGGACCAAAAGGTCCAACTACAAGCTGTTGTGCTGGAGCAAGACACTTCAAGAACATGACATGGAAGTTGTATATAGGAAGGGGAAAGAAAATATAAGTGGCAGATTCCCTTTGGGTTAGCCAATGGCTAGCCATCCTGCATCTTCACTGGGGGAGAGGTGTGAACCTAAGAGCACCCCCATGTTATTATTAAAAAAATGCTTATTTCTAATTTGAATTTGTCTAGCTGAATTTGTCTAGCTTTTTCTGCTAGATTACCCCCCAGCCCTGCAAACACTTACCCATGTGCTTAACTTTACTATGTGAGAAGTTCTATTGATTTCAATGGAACCACTAATGGTTGTAAAGTTAAGTAACTGAATAAATATTTGCAGGCTCATGACCTTAAAGAGACATCTTCTGTCAGTAGTTTCTTTCCCATGCAGGCACCTGTAGAACATAATCAATTTACTACTTAATCTTGTCTTGAAAAAAAAACAAAGAAATGGAATTTCTTAAGTCTCTCATTATAAAGGCATTTTTTCCAGACCTCAGTGTTCAGATCAAACACTTAAGAATAAATAAACTAAAGACAGACAATTGTTCAAATGCTTTAGACTGCATTTTTGTTGTGGAGTTGTTTCTGAATAATGAATATAATTGTTATTTCACTGTGCTTTTTTTTTTTCCCATCTGTGCCTCGCAAGAAAAGTATACCTTTTTCTCTCCCATGAGAACCTTGCCACAATTATCTGTGCCTTTTACACCAAGATTACATTGTTTACACCTTGAGACCTTCCAGAAGCTGAAATATATAATAGTACTGCAATCCACTTGTTAATTGGAGTCAAACATAAGGGACAGATTAGACCAGAGCTCTGTGCTGGCTTCCAGTAAGCTTCTGGGTAGAATTTAAGTTATTGATTTTAACCTATAAATCCCTAAATGCTCTGAGATATGGTTACCTGAGAAAGTCCAGTTGATATGATCAACTGAGAAAGTCCAGTTGATATTATCAGAGCCAGTTGGAGCTCCCTTAATATTAATGAGGGGGAGTTGCTGACCAGGTATTCTCAGAGACATGTCTTTGAATTTGAACTCTCTCTTCCTAGATTCACTAGAGCTCAGATTTGCTAACTTTCCAGGAACACTGCGAAGCTCATCTTTTTATCCTCCTCTCTAAAGCTGTGGAAGAGGGAGTGGGCTTAGCTGTATGTAATTATGGACAATCCTTTGATTTCTGCTTTTGAATTGATGAGCTAGGCACCCAGAGCACTGGATGGGCATGTATGAATGCATTTTCTAAATCTGACTAATAAGTAAATAAATATCTAAATAATTGTAAAAAGGTGGGGGAATCAACTGCATTATACAACAGCTATTTTTCCATAGTTAATGTGTTCAATATATTTCAACTGCTGTATGTTGGTTTTGAAAAACCATCACTGTTGTAGTCTTAGCTGTTTGCAGAATCAACCCCACCACTTTCTGGACTTCCAAAAAAAATTTAACAGCCTCTGCAGTACTGTTTAGTTACTGATCAATATCACAGTTTGTTCTGGCATTAGGTACTTTAAGATACACCATTCTCCAGCAATGTCCATATTTCTGAAGTGATTAAAAACATTGAAAAAGTACCAATTTGATTTTTTTTGTGTGATATCTTGGGTTTAGTACACACAACAGGGGCAGGATAACCCCTATTCGTCTAGTAGTGAAGTAGAAGCAGGTGTCTGATCAAAACACAAGAAGCTTTAGGGTTTTTCTTTTACATTGCAATAGATTATATCATCTGATGCTATGACAAACTGCCATAGAACAGATGATATTCTAAAATAAAAATCATTTTTTGCATTGCATGCCCACAATCCATCAGATTAAAACAGAAAACTGTCAGTGCGTTGTTCCTTAAATAGTTGTCGGTGCAGCTTGCCAAGGATTCTAAAAATGTATTTTATAGACGCAGTTTTTGTCCACTTTGTGTTTCAAGTGCTAATGCTGATGGGCTGGGGGAAGGCTGAATGGCTAGAATTTGATCATTGCAGATCATCCTCTTAGGGGGAAGCACTTTGTCCAAATCACAAATAATTTACAAAACAGAAGCATCTGCTGCAGTCATGAATGAGTTGTTAGCTGGCTTCCAAATTGAGAACAGATCTACTTTTCTGCCTTTAGCAAAGGAGCATAAAGCTGAGTACTGCACACACAAAAAAATGGGGCAGGGAAAGTAATTAAGATGAATAATGTCAGAATCATGACATTTAGAGTTTAAATAAACCCTAACTTTCAGCCAAATTTCATGTATAACCTTAACTTGAATACTTTCAATTTAACATTGTCTCAACTATTCATTACCATTTTTCTCTCTCTTTTCTCTCAAATACTTGTGTAAATTACAAGACAATATTATTGTAGAACTAATGTACAGATGGGGAGGGTTCTTAGCCAGGATTCTGATGTGCCTGCATCTTGAGATTACTTTGGCTCTCCTCATATTTTTCAGCCTCAAATACTTTTTTTTCTTTCTCCAGAGTGAAAACTGGCAGCACCAGACCTAAGATTCTTCATTTCAGCCAAACTGTTTTTAGTATAGGACAGGAGACAGGACAGGTTTTGAGCAATCTTTGCAACTACCTGATCCTAACACTGTAGATAGATAGATAGATAGATAGATAGATAGATAGATAGATAGATAG
>ML677357.1:615353-742933 GCA_007922305.1 Dermatemys mawii | reverse complement strand
TAGATAGATAGATAGATAGATAGATAGATAGATAGATAGATAGATAGATAGATAGATAGTAAAAAAAAAAAAGGGATTGGACTAGGAACATCCAAATTCTAATCATATCTCTATGCTCAGACTCCTGAACCAAACCTTTATTTGAGCATAAGAATGCACTGAGGCTAGATAGGGTATTTTGCTAATCATTGTTCCATGAGTCTTTGGGCTATATTCCAAACCATGCTACTTGTAAACAAAACTTCTAGTAAGAATGGAGATGAGGTACTTTCATATGTGAAGGAATAATTTTTATGTAGATTCCCAATCCATGCTTTTTTCCCCCTATATTTGTTCACAGTGACCACATCTAATCTCACTGATACCACTTTCCCTTTCATGGCGATTCAGGCATGCATCTTCTTTGAAGCTATTTGTTAGAACAAACAAACAAACATAAACCCTACCGAAGTAAATGCACAATGGTCTTTGGGGATTTCATTTTACCTGCTCATTCAGTGCCCCAAGAATGGGAGAATCCCAGATTTAAATAGATCATTGAAACTTCATTCATTTCTGGATTATTTTAATGTATAGGAATTGGGTAATACTTCATTAAATAATTTGGGAACCCTCTAGTGGGCCTCCTGTCTTCTGCTGCAGAAGCTATCAGAATGCTGTCTCAGCACTCTAGCAGGGTACATGGTATAGTTGTACCTGTATGTTTGTACATACTTAATAAATTGTGTTTATATGGAATCCAACTGTAGCAGTGTGTATTTCTTCTGATTATTAATGTTGTGTACAAAGCAAAAACATCATAATTCTATAGAAGTAATTTTATAATAATATCAGCTGTGTAAGAAAAAAAACAAACACACTTATTTCTGAAACTCAGGGCTACAATCCTGATGCATTTTCATTGCTTCTAGCTTTATTTCTATCACCTTCCAATTTAACAAAAAAAGCCTAAACAAGGATACTATTTATAAAATAATTTTATAATGACATTTTGATCTTAAATGCTGTTTATTAACATGCACAAAGATGATTATACATCAAATACCTTCTGTTGACACTGCTAATGGGAATTAGAGATGCTTGCTAGTCTCAGTTCATTTCCTGATGGATTGAATCCTGTATGGAAATGGAAAATTAAAACCAAGCACTGAAGACAATATACTAGTAGAACCTGTGACATTATCTGATTAAAATATGACTATATCAGCGGCATGCTGGCCACTGCTTCCTGCCACTCCCATTGGCCAGGAACAGCAAACCGCAGCCACTGCGAGCGGTGGATGGCCGTGTCTGTGGATGGTCAATATAAACAAACTGTCTCACAGCCCACCACTGGATTACACTGATGGGCCACGTTCCACAGGTTGCCCACCACTGAGATAGATCACTGTTGCAACCACTATTATATATCTGGAATGAATCTTGTACAAAATGTGGCATGTAAAGTATCTATTAAAAGGTTATGATTCACTAATTGTGATTATGCTATCTGTATGTATCTATTAATTTTGTATTTCAAGTTATGAGTATTGGCTCTATACTTGGATTTCAAATGTTTGCTCCTGAGGTAACTAACTAGGTACTTAGCCAGCACATCTTGGAGGGGAGTTTAAATTGCATGGCCCTTCAAAAGGACACTTAACTCACAATGGGCCATTGGAGATGCCCATCTATACTGAGTGGACTCTCCTGTAAACCTGCTGTCTGGAATATAGGTAATGGCTTCCTGCAATGACTGAGTGAAATTGGGCATGAACATGTGACTTGCCCATGTGACTCCAAACACTATCTGGTCACCTGTGACTTTCCACTACCTGTGCTGAGATTTTTCTTTGAAACAATGGGTTTCCCTCCATATGGCAGAGGATATAACTGGCCCTGGAAACACCTCCGACTTGCCTCTGTCTTGCTCCAAACACTATCCAGCTCAAGCCTCTGGACTATGAACTATACCAATGGGAGCATTCTAACCAAGGAACTGAGGAGCTTCCAGTGATCTGGAAGCAACCAGAGACTTATGAAGCTATCAGTTTATTCCATCACTAATACAAGCCTGAACCAAGAACTTTGCAATTACTGTATATATTTGTTTCCTTTTATCATTTTTAACTCTCACCTTTATTCATTTTATGAATAAACCTTTAGAATTTAGAGACTAAAGGATTGGCATCAGAGTGATTGGTGGGTAAGATCTAAGTTATATATTGACCTTGGTGAGTGGCTGGGATCAGAAGAACCTTTCATTTGATGAGATTGCTTCTAAAGAACCACTCATCTCTGAATCCAGTGTTTTTGGTGGTGATATAAGAACTGAAATGCACAAGAAACTGCTTTTATGACTTCTTGTTGGCCATTGCGGTGAAGCAAGAGTTCATTTTTGTGGCTGGTTAGGTATATCTTATGAAAGAATAACCATAAATTTTGGATTGTGTTTGCCTTATTTCTCAGCAGTTCATCCTGACTTTGGCATCCTCAGTTGTGATCCGCTGAGGGACGGTTAAAGAACCTAAGAAAGAAATGATCTTCTACACAGCTGAGGCCTTCTAAGCTATACAATGATCTATTCAATTGTTACTTCTAAAATTACTTTGTTTTTAATAGGTTTAATTTGCAAAGCATTCATCACCATGGAATCTGTCCTAATAATCACATTTTACTTTCTTAGGGGAGTGTGGAACTACCTTTGATTTCAAGGCATGAAACAGTGTGTGTGGAACTGAAAGCAGAACTTGGCCCAAAGCATGTTCAGAAAGACCAAATTCACAATAGTATTTATTTGCCTAAATATACAGATTGGCACCTAATGAGATTTACAGAAGTGCCTAAATGGGTCAATGGGAGTGGAATTTTCAAAAGTACCCATCTGGATTCCTAGGCACCTAAATACCTTTGTAAATCTGCCCTAAAGCGAATAGTGCATGAGCACGCACACACACACACACACACACACACACACACACACACACACCCCTCTGATTGTCAATTGGTTGTCATAATACATCTTTGTGTTACACACCAACAATCATGAGATCAGGACTATTGCGGGTAGGAAAAAAGTGGGATCATAAAGAGTCTTACAATTATAGTGAATACTGAAAATGAAGAGGAAATTATTAATCTAAACTGCATCATTTCTACAGTGGGAAAGGCATATGTTCTGCCATATTACATATATACTGCACTCTTTTTTGCTGAAATAGTACAAAGAAAACTATCCATTGTAAAATATAAAAATCTTAATGGGCTTTTCACCCACATCTGAAGGAAAGACTTTCAGGAGGCACAAATAGCAGTTAAGTGCCCAACTCCCATTTACTCTCTGAATTATACAAGGGAAAATTTTAATTGGTGGTGGAATTTATTCTTTATAAAATTAAGTCTGAAAAAAAATTCACCTTACATCATCCCTTGCATGACTATCATGTTGAGTCTAATCACAGGTTCCTCGATAACTGGAAAAGATTTACCAACAGGAGGAAGACTTGAGTAAGTTACTCATGTTGTGGGCATTTACAGAAATATATATTAGTAGGCATAGCTCTGCCCAGCACTGTTCAGCAATGTACCTCTGTGAAATGCCACCTACAGTATACTTAATGCCCCTCACCTTATGCATCTGTGACTCAGGATCTGAATCATGTGTTATTGTCAGTTCTTGAAATTAAATCCAGTGCTTTATTGCTGAAAAGCTTTGTGCTACTGGAATGGAGTAATATGGTTTCTTTGGAAGGGTAGATTTACCCTTCTCTTATCCCAGGGCCTGGACCAAATTCAGGTCTCAAATACACTGCTGTTTCTCTGGAGTAAGTCCACTGATTCCTGCAGTAACTGAAAATAGAATTTGGACCAATATATCTTAGCTGAAAATCACCAGCTGTCTTTAAGCTCTAATGATAGTAACATATGCTGTTTTTATTTATGATAATTACCCTACTGGCTCATTTAAAAATAAAAAAGTAAGCATGGTTCTGGTCAGGGAATTTACAGTACTGGTGGAAAAGACCCATGGGTATATCCCCTGTGCCATTCTAAATTTGCTCTGTGCTGCTCTAGCAGTGCAAATCAGACACAGAGGAGGCCAAAATAGTTCTAAGTGTAAGAACAATGCCCAAATGGTGTAGCACCATCACAATCAGCCCAATGTACCTCCCTTCACAGCCCTCATTGTACAGAGTTTCAGCAGAAGGGAGTGTGGCTTTCTGGCACCACCCGTCTGTCACAATAGCCTCTTAGAGGTCATTACAGCTCTGTGCTGAAGAGCAGCACTGTGAGTGCTCTCAGTTATGACGGGATGAATTGGCCCCAGCAGCAGCAGGGACCAATGGGAACTATAAATGCAATGGAAACCACTTTTGCCATAGTCATAATGCCAGGGTCTGTGTCAAACACAGTTTAGCTGGACCCAGACTGAGTCCTAATAGCTACCTGACCACATGCATTTTTTATAAACAAAGTACTGAATTCTTCAATAACAAACTGTAGATGCCACTTCATGATATTTCATTACATTGCAATGCCCCTTAGTTTCAAATAATCTATGCTTGCTAAAACTATCTTAAGGTGACTTTCCTTTAGTATTGAAAAAGAGGAAAGCAATGCATTAAAATAAAAGCATAGAAGTTCTGCCAATCAGCCTACTACAGGCTTTTCTACTCAGCCTGCCCATTCTTTTACTGGTGAGGACTTGAATTGAAAGCATGTTTATCTATTTGTTGAGAACATTTTGTCAACTTAGATTAAGATTCCATTTTGTCATCCTTAGCAGGGCCAGTGAGTAGAGGACTGTGTGCAGCTGAAGACATGAAATAGGATTGGAATCTATAAGTCTTTATGATGAGCCAAAATTGAATTTAGCCCAGCTGTCCTTTCATTGTGTAAATGGAATTTGAATGTTTGCTGCATTCAGATTTATGACTTTGCAAAAGAATAGCTGTGCAGTTAATTTACTGCATGCTGATATAGTCAGAAGGGGGAAGTATTCATGATATACTTAAAATGACAGTCAATCCTATAAAAGCATTACAACCCAAACTAAACAAAATTGTGGACAGACACAAACACACACACAGAGTCAGAAGAGTAACAGAGCAATTTTTTTTAGGTAGCAAGCTGTGGTTGAAATGTGCACTTCACATTTAGAGAACTATTTGGAAAAGGAATCTATACCTTACTGTGAAACATCCTATATCTTCATATAGATACAGGCATATCTAAAATTATCCTTAACATATCAAAGCTTTAAGATTAGGAACCACATGCTAACAAATCAAGGGATGTTTTTGTTTGTTTATTGATTTGTTTGAAATATGAAAGCTCCATTAGGAGGAGCTCTTGCAATATTTGACCTAGATTGAGTTCTGGTTTAGCTAGTTATGCTCATAAACTAGTCATTTACCCTCTGAAACTGAACATAGTTTTAAATATCTGAGTTAATACGTTTCAAAAGTGTAACTTCTACCATGGTGCCTAAGGTAAATTAGTCACCGATGACGACCAGACCAATGACCAGTTACATGCCATATCATTAATATTGCTGTTAGTGTTTTTACACATGTATATACATAACCACATTGTAACAACATGCCATCCCCACAGCAGCCATCCTATTTAAGTGACTGAATGATCAGATGCCAGGGACACACACTAAGAAGTACAAATACTAGGGTGGAGTTAAGCATGAATCACAAACCTACTTGTGATCATGCTCAGAAAGTGTCAACTGCATGAAAAGATAGAAAAACATGTAATCAATGCTAGCACATTTTGAAAGCACATTGTCTGATGTCCTAATGCACCCCTGGTGTCTGCCATGGCAGCGTAAGAGCAACAGTGTTCCACAGAGAACAATAGTGCTAGAGCAAATAAGTCAAAGAAGAACAGCCATTCACAAGTAGCAATATATGGTAAAAATAGAGCATTTTGCTGGCAAGCAGGTAGCTAGTATCACATGTTCAAAGAGGCCATTATTGACTCAAGTATCAGCAGACAAACATAGGGAACCATGCTATATCATCCAATAATCACTACTCTCATGATCCAGGAGCCATACGACAATATCATCAACTACCGTTCAATCATGTCAATACATGAGCAACAGATACCTTTGATGAGAACAGGCATATAAATGACTCCCACTGCCCAGGCACATTCTCAGCTTCTTGTATGACAGTTTATGCTTCAACCTTCATGTCTTTTATAGGTTTTTCTAGCAGTGGGAAGTTTTGATGTAAGCTCATATTATGAAACATGCTAGCTCAAGTGAAGACAATATCAAGATCAAGTCTGGAGTTTTTAACAGACCCAAATTTTCCATAAAGATCTGCCTTTTGGAAACCTTACAAAGTAGAGATAGAGTATAGCTAGTGAACTGCTTTGTCCGGAGTCACTTCACCAGGGTAGGACTGCAAACACCAAAGTGGTCAAGAGCTGGCCTGATGCTTCATGGTTTCTAGGAGACTGAATCAGCAGCGATGTCTTTGTATCTATTGATAGTTGTGGTCATTAGTAATTTGGAGAATTCTGTAGTAGTCCTATTCAACTGCTTTGGGAGATACTCCAAAAACAGTGATGCTATTGTTAGGTTGGATATCTTTGCTCTAGCTTGTTATAGCCTTCAGTAAATCACTGCAGTGTTCTGATTCATCCAACTGGTGGGAGGCAATGGAACATGTGTTATAGACAAATCAGAAGGCGCGATCCTAGATAATGGTAGCCTGTAAAAACTTTCACATCTACACTTTTTGCAACATGAGGATGGCAGAAGCATTTTTGCAGATACCCCCAAAGTAACATTCTCTGTCCACAGGCAGATAACATGTAGTGCTTGACATGTATATAAAATAGACCCCTCTTAGAGGGGTTAGGAAGGGACAAAGAATTTAACTTTTCAAAAACTCACAGTATTGAGGTGACCGTATAAAACGTGGCTCCACTCTTTTTGATTGTTGATGGACCATAATTTCCTGCAAAGCCTTCATATCAGAATGAAGTAATGAGGAAGGGGACTTAGCCTAAAAAACTTTCCAGTGAGCTATGTATTTTTTCAAGGCAAGGACTAAATTTGCATGGCCACAGTGTAACTTGAAAAAAAGGTGAACCACCACCATCTGTCCCATTTAGGTTGTGTTCATTTAGCAAAGCAGAATACAACTTCATAGCAGCACCCACTAATTTAGCTTGATTATTTAGGGATGTTAAACTTCAAGTCTATGGTAAATCAATCATACTAAACCTCAGCTTGTTGTCAAGATATGCTTTTTCTGTTAAAATGGTGCTAAACCATTAATAATTCATCTTAGAACAAACAAAAACAGTGGATAAGTTAGTGTTAACTAAACTATTTTCTGCTACAATAAATTTTGGTTGGATTTTTGCTCTGTGAGAATTATTTAGTTTATAACTTCATATTTTCTATGGCAGCAGTCAGAAAAAGCAAGCAAAGTGTTAGGATGTGTAAAGAATGGAATAGAAAATAGTACTGAATATATTATAATTCCATAACAAAGATTTCTTTGTTTGGCTTTTTAATAACTAAGAATGCCTATCAAATACTTCGGGCTTTCTGGATAATCTTGTGGAAATAACTAAACAAACATATCCATTGACTCTCCCAAATCACATCGAATAAACTAATGACAAAATAAAAAAGTAACCCCTTTATTTAGATAACTATAACTATAATATCCATTTTGGATAACTATATCTATTTAAAACTGGGTAATATGTCTACAGAGTTCCAGAAAATGATTACATACATAGAGAAATTTTCACAGGAGGAGAGATTTAAAAGGTTGGGTCTGTTTCATTTAGCAGAGGTATGAATATGAAGATATAACTGAGAGGTATACACATTAAGGAATAGTTTTGAGCAGATAAATAATGCAGTCCTGTTTACTTCCACATATGGGGATATAAAATGAAATTGAAAGGCCAATGACAAAGCTCCCATTGACTTCAGTGGAGTCAGGATTTCACCCCATGAGTCTAGACAATGAAATGTTCATTGCTAGAAACTGCACAAGTTATTGACATTTGGATTTTGTAGAAAAATTGTTAAATATAGAAAATAATTTTTGTAAATATTTTTTTCAAAATATTAGTCCCCTTTTATCATCCAGCTCAAATTTTGGCATTGACCTTGTTTAGTGACAAATTCTCTCTTTATGGTACTACTTTCAATTTAAATTAAACTGATCATTATGTGATTTCCCCTTGAAGCAAAAGAGTACTTATTCTACTGTTCATTTGGAGATATATCTAAATGGGGTGCAGCACACAGTACTGCTGTGCAATCCCACCTATGTTTGATGGGGTGCCATAGTGCAAAAGTTTCCAAAGTTGCTCAGTTAAAATAGTTGTGAGGCAGAATTAGCATTAACAATAAAAAAAAAACAAAAAAAAACACAACAATTTGACAGATATGGTCTCCAGTGTCTGAAATTCTTACTACCATATAAATATACCCATTAAAACTTTTTTTTTTTGGTTATGTAATGCTTGTTTCCAAGTCTGCCGAAAACTTTCTGGGCACTGAAAAAATTTATTTGCTGTCTCAGAATCTGGATTCTGTTCCAAAAATAGCGTGGCTCAAAATCCAACTACTGAAACATTTATCCCATGTTAATATATTGAAATAGGAAAATGATGAATAAATGCTTAGAATTGTAGATGCAACTTAATGTTAGAGTTTGAGACCTTAGTATTTGTGCTTTCTAACAATCAATATTTAATGCACAGGCTAAATTACTCTTATAGTCACCCTACCATTCCCAAACACTGTGTCTTTCTGTAATTATAAAGATATATTTGAGCAGAAGAATATAGTCAATTAATAATAAATGTGAGGATCTAAAGTAACTTCAAAACAATGCCTGTGAATGTCTTGGCTTTTACCTTTTTCCTGTGAAAGTCTCTCTATATTTTGGACACCCAAGTTTGCAGTTCTCCTCACTCTCTAGTTTTGGATTCAACACAAGATTTAAAACCAGTTGACTTTGGAGACAGTGGGTGAATTCCTGGCCCAGTTGAAGTTAATGGCAAAACTTCCATTAATGAGAATGAGACTAAGATTTCACCATCCAGTGGGTGAATCCAAATAACCTTGACCCAGAAATTCATGCATGGGGGTTTTACCTGGAAAGACCTTTGGACACAAGACATTTTTTCAGGCTTTTTTTAAACATTTTTCATTTTATATATATTTCTCCTTTTCACAATCTAGTTAAAGAGGAGATTAAATTGAAAAAAAAATCTTTTAAAATGAAACATACAGAACCTTCTGACACTAAAGGGCGGATTTAAACACTCAAAAATAAGGATATTTATATTTAAAATGTTATCTTTAACCTAATGTTCAGATATGGTAGTGCTGTCAACTGAGAAACTCAGAAAGGACCTCAAAAACTGATGCACTAACCAGGCTTAGTAAATAATGAGTTAAGTTTCAACCCTAATGTTGAATTTATTTGCATTAGTTGGTTTATAGCAAATCTTTAATGGTACTTTAGTGTAGGTTTTTGTGGCTTAATGTCTATAAATAACAATATTGTTAATTACATGCTGATATCCCACTGGTTTTAAAGACTCCAAATATAGTGAGTAGACATCTTAAATTATTCATGTAATCTAACTTAATGTGATCATCATTTCTTGCATGACAAGTTATGAAGAATGTGGATTGCCTACATGATATTTTTCTGCCTGGTACTATTCCTTTGAAAATCCAGGGTAATTTTATACCTGATAATATTTTTCAATGTTACCATTTTCATTAATTAAATTAATGTTTCACAAAGACTATTCTAATGAGAGATCATATCTTGTGAGACAAGTTAAAAGAATAGCCAAGTCATTTAGGTAATCAGGACTATTCTCTGATCAGCCTTTCTGTGCAATATAGGGTAGTGTCACTGTAAGTGTCATGGAAGTAAGAATGTCTGGTTACTGGGGCATTCAAATAATTTATTTACTTATTTGATTTATCAAAGTATAATAAATGTATAATAAATACCCTTTGCCCAAAGTGGACATGAGACTGGTGTGCATGTTCTTAGGGATAAACAAGCACTTTGGCTACACACAGGATGATGAAAGACATATTCAACAGAAGAAGCCAAATGCTATGAAAAGAACAGTTTAGTAGACAATTAGGAGTGGTTAGGCCACTTAGCAGATAGCATGCAACAATCATTAACAATATTGCAGATCATGATGATACAAGTAGAAATGGAGCTATACAAGCCTTTCAGACTTTAATTCAAACCAGATTTTCATATTTCTATATCAGAGCTGAGCTTCAGAAGTTCATAGGTCCCGAGGTTTGGAAAGTGTTAGACTGTGCCTCTTAAGAGACTTCCATGGCCCATACCAGGAAGTTAAAGAGAATTGGTGACTGTGCAAGTTATTTTCTGTCTGTAAGGCTTAGGGATGTCACTCTGATACCTTGGCCGTAGTGCTTTTGCTGCCACATAACTCTAAAATAAGAAAGAACTCCATCTAGATAACACAGAACTCCCAGGGACTTGTCAACTCATGAAGGGCACTATCTACCATGGCTTTCAAAATGAGCATTCTTGTGTTTAAATTCGGTTTCACTGAACTCCCTGGGTAAAAATTTTTAAAGCACCTAAATGACATAAAAGTCCAAGTAATGATACTTAGACTCCCAAATATCTCTCACTTTTTAAAAAAAATTATTTGTCTATGCTGGTATTTATACACAGTTCTCAAATGCTTTGGCCCCATTCACAGGGATCAAAGCACCTTGCTACTCTATTTAAAATTGGTTTAAGCAGGTTCCTTCAGTGGATACTTAACGTGATTCCCTATCCAGTGAGAATAGGGTTTATATGAACTCTACACATCTGGCATGTTATTTTGGATTCTCCACATGTTTCTTTCTATCCTATGGAACTATGCAGAGTTAGGGATAAAGAGCTCTTCCCTAACAGCTCTGTTACATATTGGCTAGTTCATGTGTATGCCAGTGCTGGATGGAGTGTCGGTCCTGCTCAGTGCATGTGGTCATATCATCAGTGATCAGAGGGCTGCCCTAATAGAACTACAATTACTTAAAAAAACAACGAGGACTCCTTGTGGCACCTTAGAAACTAACAAATGTATTTGGGCATAAGCTTTCATGGGCTAGAACCCACCTCATCAGATGTGTGGAGTGGAAAATACAGAAGCAGGTATAAATACATGAAAAGGTGTGAGCTGCCTTTTCAAGTGTGAGGTCAGTCTAACGAGACAATTCAGTTGATAACAGGATACCAAGGGAGGAAAAATAACTTTTCAATTGGTAACGAGAGTGGCCCATTTCAGACAGTTGACATTCTCATTACCACGCCAAAAGTTATTTTTCCTCCCTTGATTTACTTTTGTCAGTTGAATTGTCTCGTTAGACTGACCTCACACTTGGAAAGGCAACTCACACCTTTTCATGTATTTATTCCTGCTCCTGTATTTTCCACTCTATGCATCTGATGAAGTGTGTTCTAGCCCATGAAAGCTTATGCCCAAATACATTTGTTAGTTTCTAAGGTGCCACAAGGACTTCTTGTTGTTTTTGCTGATACAGACTAACAAAATTACCCCTCTGAAACCTGCTACAATTACTAGAGATTCTCTTTTACCTCATGTAGGAATGGATGCATTTTTGCTGCAGAAGGACCCGAGTTCTATCATTGCTTTCCCCCCATGAAGGCTGTGGTGTGGGAGACGACTGACTTGTGCCACAGTATCATTACAGCTAGATAGGGGAATTGGGGGAAGAGCTGCTCTTGCAGCTGCTTGGCTGAATTTTTAGTGGTAACACCAACATCCTAGCAACTGCTAGGAAATGTCACCCTATTAAAATATGGGCTCCCTTTTCTTCCCTACCCTGTGGTGGAAATACAATTCTTCTGTGTGTCTGACAACTTCAGATGTGCAATGGACCCATCAGCCCATTTCAAAGAGAAACTCCCCAGGATATCAGGGAAATATCTATCCTCCACTGTAAAGATGTGAGGCCAGTGTATTCTCAAAAGTCAGTCCTCTCCCACACGACGAGTGCCAAAATGTGGCAAATTGGTAGAAAGGAGGCAGATTTACAGTGCCTAGATATGCCCCAAACCAGAATTTCAAAGTCACAAAAGGGAATAGTCCCTTGGAATAACAAGTGGTGCCTGTGTTTGCAGAATCTGAGAGACTCATTAGGCCTTTAGAAGCTGAGTTGCCGTGGAGGCACTTTTGGGTAAATAGAGCTCTTTAGAGGTACTATGTGTGTGATGAGAGAAAGGCGGAGTTATTTAAGCACTAGAATGGGTTACCTAAGGAAGTGGTGGAATCTCCTTCCTTAGCGGTTTTTAAGGCCTGGCTTAACAAAGCCCTGGCTGGGATGATTTGGTTAGGGATTGGTCCTGCTTTGAGAAGAAAGTTGGACTAGATAACCTCCTGAAGTCCCTTCCAAATCTGATATTCTATTATATGATGAACATTGGTACATCATATTCAATGATTGAAAAACAAAATATATTTAACAATGCATGCACAAAAAGGTAAGCAAGCATGTTTTACAGATAAAGCATATGGGAATCTAGATTTTGGCCCTCGCAGGATCTTATAAAATATTGCTGCTTCTGTGTTTCAAAAAGAGAGTACTTGTATTACATTTTAGTTAGGTTAAATTCTCCTTTTTCTACACTGACACTCTACAACGTTGCACGTTCCTTCAGATAAGATGTTGAATTTATTTCTGCACTGCAAGGTTTCTTCTTCTTTTAAGATTATTAAAGTTATGACAAAGAAGGTATTATGGATTTTTCAAAAATTAGCTAAATACGGTTTAGTCAGGGGATTGAATCTAAAATAATTATTAAAAATAAGCCACTTTAATTATGTGAATATATAAAATCCTAAAATTTAGTTAATTAGATCTTCCTAAAGCTGTTTATAATTGGATACTCTCATTCTAACCCTTTCAAAATACCACTCCAATAGATATAGTAATAAAATTAGCTGAGTCTGTTCCTTCAAATATGCATTGCAAAGAGCACTTCAGAACCATTTCAGGCAAGTATTTCCTTTACAGTGATTCTACTTTATCATTAATGGCCTCCATCTAGACCTTAATTTTCAAACCTGTTTTAGCATGCAGTTGTATCATGTTTTAACTCTTCTGTTGATGCTAGCCTTCCCACTGTAATAATAGCAATAATAACCCTGAGCATTTATATAGCACTTTTCATGGGAGGATCTTCATGTGCTTTACAATTTACTCTGCCTCACAACACCTCTGTGATAGATATTATTCTGGTCACTTTATAGATAACTAAATTGAAGCACAGAATAGTTAAATGACTATGCCAGAATGACCATGTGTCTGTGCCAGAACTGGAATAGAACCCAGGAATCCTGTCTCCAGCTCCTGCATTACAAATAACACTTACACCTCCAGGAAACATGTTGCTCTAATGAAGCTTAACATATCTTGTATGGATTTTAGACAAATATGAAATAGTTACATAGATTTACTTTAAAGGTGTTCATGTAAAAAGCCGGCTGCAGTGAAAGAGTTAAACAATTCAACTCATTTTGGTGAGATACATGCTCTCAATTAATTTACACTGGAAAGTGCATACACAAATGGAAAGGGGAGTAGAGAAGGTATTGATTTCAAAGGAAGAATTTTTAGTTTCATCCATACGGCTTTACATTTAGACTGACAGCCAAATCATTGAGTGACTTTGAGGTTCATACACTTAGATAGCTTCAAGTTAGCCAATTATAACAGCAAAATCACTAGTGTTTGACAGTTTGTATAAACATGCTGTATGACAAAACTTCCTAAATCAATGATTTATTCCTGATCATTCCTGATCTATTTTTGTTATTGACTTTTTATTGATTTTTCCAAACTAAGTAAATTAGAGGATTTACTAGATGCCTAAAAAAGTGAGAAAGAATGATAAAACCATAAATAAAGGGATCAATGCTTAGAAGATGAAAATATTTCACAAAACTGAGGTATTCAAAGCTGCCTAAGGGACTTACGTGCAACTTTCCTATTAATTTCAATGGAAACTGTGCTTCTAAATCTTCTATGCAATCTGGAAAGTCTCAGCTAACTTATTTTTCATATTTTCAAATTTTTCATTAGCACTTCCTTGAGAGGAAACTGTTGTGATCAGCTCTGTTCTCACTATACGGATTTTATACATTATCTTTCCAATGCTGAGGTTAGTTCTCTTTGATAATGCTCAGATTTGGAGATTGATCTTCTGTTACTGACCCCAAAGACCTCAAGATAGGGAGAGAACTATTTAAAGGAAATTAAAGAGGCTCTGATTCAGGAAAACAAACATTTGCTTCAGTGCTTTGTTGAATAAAGGTGGATTGAAATAGGCTTATGTGTTTTTGCTGAATCAAAGCCTTCATTTATGAAAACAAAAAGGCAGGTGACATTTGGAAAGTTCAAAGTGCTGCATCTTCTTATTCATCATAAATCCATATTAAAAATATTTTTTGCAGTTTGTTGGTTTTTCCCTAAACAACTGTTCTAGTCAGCTGATGCTTTTTTTTGTATAAAGTATCTTTGCATGGGTAGATTTGAGTGACCCCACTTTCCCTTTTTTTTCCTCATTATTATAATTGTATATATTTTTACTTTATTTATCTGAAACATCTGTGGTGCTTCATCCCCAGAATTATCTGCTGCTTCTCTATCACAACCATATTATTTTACTAATAACTTCCAATCCTATTCACATCTGCACAGGTCACACACAGTAATGCCTTTTCTTTACAATATAGACTGTGGGGAGCTATAACAGCAGGGGAACAGGCTAGGAAATACGTAACTTAGGCACTGCACTGCTTTGATACTCCATTTTAATCTTATGGCTGTGTGCAAAGCACACGTCCCATTTACAGAAGTAGCAATTTATCTAGGATAACACATTACAACAGTGGGCTGTGATCCTGGTGTGACTGAGATAGGCTGTATACGTAACGCTGCCCCTGTTTGCCTTGCACTGAAAGTATACCCTCCTGATGTTGTCCATCATCTCTTAGAAAAGCATGGGGGATAGGCATCAGGAGCAGGTCCAACACTTCAGTGTGATTACTATTAAAGATCCAGATTCCCATAGCCTATGTGCATACTGTATAGTCCAGTGCCATGGCTAATCTCCTTTCTGCATATAATCCTACCACAAACCCTATTTCTTGTCCCTGGCAAAATTCATTCTCCTCTCACAAGCACTTTCCTCTCCCCCATCATCAAAAGAATGTGACTCTGTACACCATGTGAAATATATCTTTCCAAGATGTTCTATTTCTGCCTGAGTGAACGTAGGAAGAATTGTTTTTGTACTTTCCCATAGTGCAATGTCAAACAAAAAGTACTGATTGTCTCACATTGAAGGCTGGGAAGTATGAAATCCCAAGATGTAGACTGGAGATACTTTTCTTGAGGAATTGCGGGGGGTGGGTGCGGGGGAGAGATGGGAAGGAGTTTCCAAGTTTCACACAGTTCTAATAGTCATATCAAAACTATTATAGATTTATATTAGGTTAGGCTTCATCATGTAAATCCATAAATAGTTTCCATATATAATGCATCAAGTATCAGCACAGAATTTTCTAAATGTATCTAATCAAATAAATGGATTTAATTTTAGAAAGCATTTGTGAGCTCCATTTAGCCAACTTCTTTTGCTCATACTTGCTCCTAGGAATTAATCTTGCCATAACTTAATAGTGTGAATGTTCCTCCCAATGAAAAATCAAACTTTTGTATTCACTTATTTCTGTGATTCAGGGCTAAAGTTTTTTTTCTAATACTTCCTGCCATAAGGGTTAAATTTTAATCTCAGAGCAAAAGCACTTGAGTTATTTTGATAAATTGCATACAAATGCTTCATATCATATGAAAAAGGCTGACAGCAGACATGTTCATACAATATTTAAATAGTAATACTTTGACCTGTTGCCTATAGAAATCTTCTAAAAGTTTATATGTGAAAAGCCTTCATGGGTAAAAAGGTTACTCTGATCTGTAAGATTAATATGGCAAGATGAATTCTTGTGTTTGAATTGTTGTACACTGCTGATAGAACCTGTTTTAAACAAGTATGGGAGGACACCTCAGGGTAATAGGTAAATCCTGACTATATGCATTATGTATTTTAAAAATAAACTTAATTAACACTGAACTTTAAAACATGCACCCTTATCTTAAGTTTCTCTTAACCAAAGGTATCTTCTGATGAACTACCAAGTAAGATCTTATAGCATACTGCTTCTTTTGTACAAACAAAGAAACAAAAAAGGAAGAGATACATGAGTTGCACAGAACAGAAAAACACAAGACTTAAAGAAGGTGAAAAAAAAATCACCTTTTTTAGGGAAATCAGCTCATGCCAGTCAGAGTGGCAGCTGGGCTGAGATCTGAAGATCAAACAAAAGACCAGCTGACAGCAGAAGAGTTAAAGCCTCCATATAATTTTAAAACTAGGTCCATTTACTCTGAACTCCTAGTGCTTCTTTTTTAAGCCCTACTTTTTTATGACTACTACTGTTAATGAAAGCTAGATAGTGGGGTAAATTAAAAGCTCAACTTTTCCTTTCTCTTTATTTAACACTTCTAAACAAACCCCAAGAAACTACTAACTACCTTAACCCCAAACAACCAAAAGGAGACATCTGCTGCTCAGCAGCCATAAGCTGATCCTTTGCCTCTACAGCCAGAGCTTTATAGCCTTTGGAGATTTACTACCATTTACTACCATTCCTGCACCTGAACACCCTTTGCTCCAGCACTGGGGGATACAGTCAATCAGTTGCAAACTGTCTCTTGCTCAGAGTCTTGATTACTTAATTTTGCCCTTTCCTGCAAATTTTTCTGCAAATTATAACTCTTCAGGTATTAGTTTCCTTGAAAGGGACCCAAGGCCAGATTTTCAAAGGTACTAAAGTGCCTAAAGATGCAGATAAGCACTTATTGGGATTTTAAAAAGTGCCTAAATGGGTTAGGTACTTAGCTCCCATTAAAATCTCTGCACCACTAGTTCTTCATCAAAGTTATCAGACAGATTAGGCATGATTGGTGAGCAGTCTGACTCCAGATGAGAGGTGTTGATTACAGATGCTCAGGTGTATTTCTAGCGGTGATCAAAGAAGCAAAAAGAGCACATCTAATTCTAGGCAGAGCTTGTATTGTAGGCAGGAAGAAAAAGCACCTATTGGCGGAGCAAATGATAGAGAGAATGTTGAGAGAAAACTAGGGGCTGCAGTAAGGCAGAGTGGAATCACACTCAAGAAAGCTAAGAAATGCTTCCTTGCATATAAATAGCCATCAGCACAGATGCATTTGTCACTGTATCCACGCAAACTGTCTCTTTGCCCCCAAACTTCAAATCAGCAACACAAAACAAAATGAGTAATGTTGGCGTGAGTTACCAATTGATTTAATGAGTAATAGGCGGAAGGCCAGCCCTGATACAAATTAGAGCAACTAATGGCCTATTCTAAATTGCACCTCAGTTCTAGAGCCTTAAATTAACCTTGAAACTGTATGGGTTTGATTTGTCAATCCTACATCACACCCTACCCACTCCTGACAATCTCTCCTCACTTAAAAATGCCACAGTAGGCTTTAGGCACAGGTCCCAGCTCCAGCAGCCTCATGTCCAGGGGGAGTCCCCACAAACAAAGTAATTCTCTTGTTGGTATATGTGGTCAGATCATGGCACATTTGTACAACCCAACTGGCTCAACAGGACTATAAAAGTGTAGAGAATGCATAAGAACGGCCCTACTGGATCGGACCCATGGTCCATCTAGCCCAGTATCCAGTTTTCCGACAGTGGCCGTGACAGGAGCCCCAGAGGGAATGAACAGAACAGGTAATCATCAAGTGATACATCCCCTCTCCCATAATGCTCAGAGCCGGAAATGAACATGTATGGAAACAACTGGCACCACGTTAATCCTCAACACAAAGTGTTCTATTCCTGTTCTTCTGCCATAGTTTTAACTGACTCATATTATTTCAAGTTGGCTTTTAAAAAACACATATAGCTGCTGGGAATAGGGGAAGGGGGGGTGGATGCTGCTGCTGCACCCTTGGCTTGAAATGGATTCCATCATATAGAGGTTTACAGTTTGGTTCAATGGCTCTCAGAACCCCCACTATAAAAATTGTTCCAGCAGCTCTATATATCTGTACATTTCTCCAAGGACTTAACCCTCCTGAACTTTTGTCTCACATTTTATTTAAACCACTTGGTACATATTGGGTTATCAACTACACTTAAATAGAAAGCTCAGGTTCTCTAGTTATTGACAATTACACCCCAAAATGTAAGGAATTTTCAATTATTGAGGTGATATCTTTTTCCATATTTATATTCATCATTGCAGGCTAAAGATATTTTGTTTTCCCAGGTCTTTTAATTGAACTCAGTGATCTATTTTCTCTAATGTGTCTTGGAATAATTCTCATGTAGGTTGCTCTATGTATTGTTTTATCATTAATAATAACTCTTAATATAATTTTTCTGTTTGTTAACTGAAACAACAATAGAAAGGAGAGAAAAAAATCCAATATATATACTGTATATAGATGGAAATAAGTATTCACCATGGATGTCATTTTGGACTCCAAAGTGATAAGCCAGAAAGGAAACCAAACCCCAATTTAAAAGTTTAAGTAAAGTGGATTAAAATTCAAAGAATTTCTCAGTGCCCAGATGACTTTCATCCATTCAATCAAGTTGTGCAATTGGAGTGAACAAATCAGCTGAGTAGAAATCAAAATATTCTTCTAGATATCTGTTATTTAATATTGTTGAATGTTCTGTCATCAAGGTTATCTATGTGGTGTGTATCGTTGCTGAAGGGGAACATTAATTAAAACCACTGATGATGATTATCTCATCTGTAGACATTAATAAATCATCCAAATGCTTGTTTGATTTTCCAGAAGTCAATCACAGGTGTAAATTAAATATCATACTACACACCAGAATTTGATAGTGAGTACTTTATTGAGACCAATATCAGAATACAAATTTTGCAGTAGGGTAAATTAATACACCATTTGGACTAAGTATTTGCAGGTTCTTTTCTCTCTCCTCCCCTCCCCCTACTCCATTTCCTTCCAAAAGGGCTTTAATATCTTTTTCCTCCTCTACACTAAATCCACCAGCCAGTCAGAAGTTTATCATTAATCATATGCTGAACTCAATGTTACCTCCCTGTTATCCTTGGGCACAGTATTAGAATATATGTTATCATATTGCTATCAAATATTGTACAGTTTTCCATTATGCCCTGTGACCTTTAAATAATTTTGGAACAACCCATTTTCTCCTACACCTACTCTATGTTCATTGGAGTCTGAAGCACTGAAAGTTTTTTACGTTACTTTTTTTTTTTTTGCAAAGATATGACACACATATTTGATTCAGTTCATTACAATTCCTCCACCTCTTTTCCTTCAGTTCTTCAATCTATTAGGTATAGCACAGGGCTCAATTTACCATACTATGTAAAAATACAAACAAAATGCAAGTTCCAAAGAAGGACTACCATTACAACCTAAGCTACTCTAAGCATTCCCTCTAGTAGGGGATGATATTGCTGCTGCCGTTGGTTAGAAGAGACTACCCCCATTTCTTCTCCCCCCTAAAAAAACCCCACACAGGTCTGAACAAGACTAAGATTAAAACATTGCAGCTGTACCCACCAGTAAGTAGCAGGCATCAGTTTTCTTTCATGTTAGCACAATACCTTCCTCTATGGTGACGATGGTGCTAAAACTTTAAAGGAAAAGAATTGTTGTTCCTGGGTTGGGGCACTACCTCAGAACTTGATCTATCTGGGTTCTATTTCCTGCCCTGCCACTGACTTCTTGTGTGACTTTAGGCAAGTTATTTAAAATCTTTATACCTCAGTTTCTTATCTGTAAAATGTGAGTAATAATCATTCACAAGGATATTATGGAGTGTTGTGTACATTAAAGACTGATTATGAATTGCTCAGATACTATGGTAATGGGGGCCATATAAGTACCACTGACTGCCTTAGTTGTTAAAGTGCTATATCATAAAAGTAGAATGGAGGATCTTATATGTACATCTTTCTAATGGCCTGAAGTTAGTAGACACAAAGATTCCTCAATGTTTTGGAAGTTTGGACTGGGTTTTGGGATCTAAATTTTCATTAAGTTTATCTCTATAACTCCACTAATGTGCTTATAACTCCTGGTATGGACGGTGCTACTCCCAGCTCTTTAGAGGGTTATCATTGCAGACATGAGAGGGAATGAGTTCCTAGCTCTTAAAGAGGGAGAGCTTGAGAGAAAGAAAAGAATGAATAAGATGTGAATGCTGTGCTATAAGAGAAGTGTGATGAGCAGAAATGGAAAGAGAGAGTCATATTTTAGGAAGGACCTACTTAGCTGTGACACAAGGGCTCAGGAATGCAAACAGAGGGCCAGGTTGATATCAGACTTTCTGTATGTAACAATCACCTCTGTTGCATGCACAATAAAGATCTCTGTATTACAACTCTGCCTCGTTTATTGCTAATGACATAGGGAGAATATTTGTTATTTTTCTGGGAGAGGCCATCTAATAATGCTTGTTCGAAAGATCCTCCATTTCCTCTCCCCACCACGCTCTTTTTCCCACCACTTATTTCTATCTCATTACTACAATCTCCCTTTCAATCAAAAAAAGCCAGCCATCTGCTTCTCCCTACAGTCAATTGACACTGCAAGGACTTGAGACAGTAAAGCAAGAGATAATGCTACTTCTGGCCCAGCCTCTGCCAACTCAGGAAGAACTTGAAAAAAAAACGTTAGTCCTGAGTACTTTGCACATTACATGGATCAGTAACCACAGGGCAGTTCCAAGAATAATTATTTGCTAGTGGAGAATTGTCTGAAAGGAAGAATGTACCCCCCTCCGCCTCTCCCCCCAAAAAGTTGTTGTTTTTTCCACTGTGAGAGTGAGAATAAATTTACGCAGAGGTGATGCACACTTGATCAAAAGAGCATGAAGGCAAAATTTTTTAATTACATATGGGTGCATAATTCCCAGTTGCATATATAAGCATTATGTATGTCTATAGCTTGCTCACACATAAATCCACAAACTTGTTTGTTGGGATACGCTGTGCTCTATCTATACTTGGGGCCAAAGTGAGCCTGGTGTAATTTACAGAAGCCTTAAAACTGCTGCTGTCATGTAGTCTGGGGGCTAGATCATCCCACAGCTAGCCCCATGATTAAGGACCACAAAGGTGGCTTAAACTTCCTTTGCTCTCCTCTCTGTCCTGTGATTTGCACAGCTTGATGAGACCAGAGACACTTAACCAATGATATTTCTTGCATTTGTGCACATATGATTCAAGCAATTCCTCTAACCATTTCACTACTTGAATTTCTACTGAATTTCACATCAGTGAGGCACAGCTGAATTCCTATCACTTATACATACACAGATCTCTAATGAGTTACTCAAAAGGTTATTGTGCAAATAAGATTGCTTCTTGCCAAGAACTAGGAGTTCCAAATAACCACACAAACACAACATCCGCATCTGCTCATTTATTCAGTCATCGCTGAGCAAATAAAAACATAGAAGGATTCCTGAGTTGGAATATGATAGAAATAACTTAATTTGCAATAAATGATCTGAGCCCTCAGATAAGTCACTGACTGTCTGGCACTTGCCAATATAACAACTCATTCAAATATGATGGGGAAACTGCATCAATTCTTTTATCTTTTTTTCTCCTCTACCTGATTCAGAAGTCTACATAGCTTATATATTCTACAACAACACATGTAATGACTCCTTTCCCTCCCCTCACTTGCTTTAGATCAGATTAATTAAAATAAGTTTTTGTTTTTTTTTACCAATCCACACTGACATGTTGTAGGTGGTATAATATCTTAGACTAAATTTTACACACCTTTGGAATTCATGCAGCTTTTGAAATAGAAGTCTGTAGGAGGGAATGCCCTTTTGCAGATCACAGATACTTTATTTACAGGCCACGCTGCATATCCCCCTGTTTAATTGCAATATGAGAACAATAACAATGAAAAATTTAGGGATAACATTTCTGGGGGAAAATCCACATAAGAGGTTAAGAAGTTTTAGCTTTTCAGCATGACAAGTATTTGACAGCTTGTGCCAAGCATATACCAGATCATTATAAACATAATCTAAAAATTGAATTAGAGCTACAAAAATAAAACAATCAAGGACAATATCTCTGTGGAAATTTGAACAAAAATATTATGTTGCCAGTTAATTTAGCAGAACTGTTTAAAATTCTATTACTACCTTTTTAGGACTGGTGAAATAAGACAATATGGGGTGTGTTCTGCAGTCATAAATTGGGCAGAACATCCATTGAAGTAAATGGTATAGTATTACAGAATCTGGCTACGATGAAAAAACCTCACTATGAGTTCTTCAGCGATTTTTGTTCTGACATATTTTATTATTTATAATTGTTAAATAATCCAATAAGGGAAATAATAGTCCTGAGAAAAGCAAAACAAAACAAGAAATTAGTAAACAATAGAGATACAACCTTCTCTCGCCACAACCCCAAACAATTTCAAAGACTATGAAGTATTTACAGATAAAATTTTGAGTTTGGCTCTCTGCCCTCAAACTTTCTTTCTATGTTTCCCTACCACCTCTGATTACTCTCCATTGTTATACAAATAAATAATATTTACCAGTGTAGCAGCTAAAGTTCTCTGTTCAGTGAACACACACAAAATAGTTTGTTGCACCAATCATTTGTCAAAAATTAAACAAAATACATCCATCCCTGAAGGTTCTACCTACACTGAGTTGTAGCTAGGTCATTTTCATTTGGATCTTTATGTATCTATGAGAATAATGAGGCTAAATAATCTGGGTTTGACAAAATGGAGTCATATAGTTGAGATCAGGAATATACTGACAAAGCTGAAACCCTAAGTGCCTCTTATTCTTCCCTCATAGCTTTCAATACACATTGAACAGAAAGGGTCATGGGATGGAACTTCTTCATCTTGGAGATGATTGTTCATTATTCAGCATTATCCTCTGAGTCTTTTCTGAGGCATGAACACATGTTCTTGCAGGCAAGTTAAAGAATCTTTGGAATCAAATGGATAGTCAACAGTATTAAAATATACTGATTAGCCTACCAGAATCTGCACGGATGCTTTTTCCTTTCCCATTTCTAGTAGGGATCACTAGCTGCCAATATCAGCATTGTCTCAGCTTCCAGGGGTTAGAGTAGGAAAGACACCTAAGGGTTAGATACACCGGCATAGGAGAAGAGAGTACAAGGGAGGGAGACATTTAAGAAGAGAGTGAAAAGGAGAAAACCCTCTTTCTCAGTCACTGATTTTCTGACACCTGGTCCAGATGCGCTAAGTACCAAACTTCTGTTACTTTAGCTTGATTTTTGTACTCTGGAGAAGAAATAATGTACAGGAAATAATGTACTTGTGAAGAACAGCTAATTTAATCATCAAGATTACTTGTAAGTGTCAGTTAATAATGCTACTAATTTGGTAGAAGAAATGATGATTTGATTATAAGTAGCATATCTGCTTACGAAAACTCTTATCATGATGTCGTCAACTTATTAAGTGAATCCAACTTGATTTTGATCTAAAAATAGCTATACCTGCTGTGATCCTATACACTGTGTGCTGAGGATTGTTAGATTAAGATTTCTTCAACATCCAGAATCATCTTTTGGTTTGAATTATTAATATTCAGTATTTAATTTATTGGCAGTACATAGTGGCTAGAAGCCCCAGCTGAGATCAGAGTCTTGTGGCGCTGTAAAAACAAGCAGCAAGAAATGACCCCTTCCTTGGAGAATTTACAACATAAACAGATGAGAAAGAAAAATAAATGCTTTTACAAATGGGAAACTGAGACACATAAAATTAAGTGACATGCCTAAGGTCATACAAAAGACGTGTGGCTTAAGGTTTAAACCCAAACTTTTTGAATCCCAATCAGGTGCCTTAAATGCAAGATCTTTCTTTAATTGCATTCAGAATACATTTGCTTAGCCTATTTGAATGCTATTTGTAGCCTTTAACTCAGTGGTGGGAAATCTGCAGCCCATCAGGGTAATATGCTGCTGCGCCGGTTTCCATTTTCATGGGCTGCCGCTTCCCGCAGCTTCCATTGGCCGGGAATGGTGAACCGCGGCCACTGGGAGCTGCGGAAAGCCGTGCAAATGTAAACAAATGATCTGGTGGCCTGCCAGTAGATTACTCTGTGGGCTGCAGGTTGCCCACCATTGCTCTAAATGATGCGTTATCTTCTGGACCAAGCTAATCAGTGAAAACCTTTCCTTCCAATTGATTTCCTTCTTGCAGAAAAATGTGGTTAAGTACAATGAATAATTATTATCAAAAGAATAATATGCCCTCAGCAATATCTTACATTTAAATTGTCTTTCATCCAGACAGAACCCAAGGTGCTTTACAAACTTAAATCAATACACTAATTATACACAAGGGATCACTTTATTCATCACTGAAATCAAGTTCGCTGTGGAGTGAAACACAAAAACAGTTTAAAGGGCAGTGCTATGCTGTTAGGCAGGATATGGAGAAAGTTCAAATTGCTTAATAAGTTATAACTGTAGGGAAAAGGTTGCTGGACAAAGGAGCTGAAGAACTATTTGCAATGAACCATTAATTTGAGCAATGTAGTTATTTCTGTTCACATATTATTTATGAACAGACTTTGACTTACACCTGTATTCATTGTTCAGTGAACGTTTTATGTAACTGCGGATCTATCGAGGTGACTGTCTAGCTATACTGAAAGAAGGACAGGAGACACTTGATATGGTTTTAATCAGCCCACAACTATATTATTGCATCTCTCGGACTATCTGGCATATAAATGTACAGTGCAGGAAACTCATGTTTATTCAGTATCTCCCTGGAGGACTTCTCCTGCCATTTTCTTCTTCCATCCAGGTTCCCCAGCCAGCCCATTGCTGGGACCTTACCATCTTCTCTCCTGTAGTGTGGCAGCTGTCCCACTGGAGAAAAGGAGTAAAAGCAGCCAAGCTAGGCTGATTGAGGAAGCAGCCACAGCTGTGGCCAACTCAATCAGGGTCCAGTTGTCCCTTATAAGAGGGATGGGGGCAAGGAGCTGGAGACTCTCACTCTAGCCCTGGAGTAGGAAGGAGCAGAACATGGTGGGTGTTCAGGGTTCCTATGATTAGCATGGCAGAGAGCCAATCCCCCCTTCTCTTATAGCCCACCTTAACTCTTATTCGGGGGTGTGGTGAAGCAATGACTCACTGGCACGGCACCTCCTTTGGTCTTCTGGGAATTAGTATTGTGCCACTTCCCACAACCCACATTGGACCAGAGCGGCGAAGCACGGCCAGTGAGAGCTGTGATTGGCCGAACCTGCGGATGCGGCAGGTAAACAAACCGGCCAGACCCTCCAAGGGTGCTTACCCTGGAGAGTCGTATCCCAAGGCTGCTGATCTCTGGGCAGATGATGACTGGCAGTAGCCAGTGAGGCAAGGTGGGGATAGAGGGTTGGGGGTTCAGCTGGGAGGGGTGACCTAAAGAGTGAGGCACCAGGGTTTGGGAGGGACATGGGACCAGTAGCAGGCAAGACACTGGCCTGAAGGGGGTGCTCCATATTTTGGAAAAGAGCTAATTCCCAGAAGACCAAATGAGGTGCTGCGCCAGTGAGTCATTGCTTCGCTACACCCCCGAATAAGGGGTAAGGTGGGCTTTAAGAGAAGGGGGGATTGGCTCTGTGCCATGCTAATTATAGGAGCCCTGAACACCCACAATGTTCTGCTCCCTTATTCCTTTTAAATTAATTTATCAAGCCATTTGTCTGGTTACTGTAACCCTTTCGTATGGAGTACCTGCCCTGGACATCTGCACCTCACGTATTTAATGACGTTGTGATACCACAACCTAACTCCCTTCCCTACTCACTATAATAAAGCCCTCCCTGAATCTGCTATGGAGAAGGCAACCCCACACACTCCACCTCAGCCCATCTGGTGGTGAAGAAAAAATTCCTTCCCACCGTCCTTAGAAAGAATCGATGTCCACAGCAGGTCCTGACCATACCTGGTCTTTTGCCATCTGAAGGGAGGGTGGATGTGTGCTACTCAGCCTGATTTGGGGAGAAAGACTTTTCCCTTGAGATTGCCCTTTTAAACTCCCCAGCCTTTCTGTTCCCTGGGGATGAGTCTGTGTTGCCACACTGACCCATTCCCCCTTTTGCAGCAGCTTCTAAACCTCTCTCCTAACCTCTAGCCAGCAAAGTGTTATTTCCCCTCCCCTAGCAAACCAGACAACACCCTCACCCTCAACCTCTTAAAGTGCAGTGCAGTGATTCACAAATAATTTAATATGACTATTGATTCAAGTAACCACTGTTCATAATTTTCTTTTGGTGCTGAATAATTGGCCACTTAAGCTACATGATACTATTTCTGCTCCTGGACTGGATGACTTTCAGACCCACAAAGATTCTTTAAGATGGCCACTATATACTTCAGGAATAGATAAAGATTCACAGCTCTCTCTCTCATTCTGGTCTTCTGTAAACAAAAATCTTTGTATAGCTATTGACAGAACAAAATTGGTCACAATGCCATCACCGCAAATTTGTGGATGCTATTAAAATGGACTTTATGAATGACTTTTTGTAACTGTTACCAGGTGACATTGCAGGAATGTAATTGGAATTTGTACGGCACATAATGGGTAACACAACTGCCCTTGTGTAAGATGCAATGGGATCTTTAGTGGAGATACATGCTTTCTGCATTGCGTTTTATCCCAGCCCAA
The DNA here is from genome assembly GCA_007922305.1 of Dermatemys mawii. Taxonomy (NCBI): domain Eukaryota; kingdom Metazoa; phylum Chordata; order Testudines; family Dermatemydidae; genus Dermatemys; species Dermatemys mawii. The sequence continues at coordinate 716,064 of ML677357.1, read as the reverse complement.
CCTCCTAATGTTACGAGAGGGGACATAATGGGTTAGTACTGATCCAGTAGGCAATATATGGGGTCAGGAGGTTTGGAGGATGCAGTTTCTAACACTTGAGAATGTGGATGTTAGATGATTTAAAAAATGCATTCAAGTGCTAGCATTTTAGCAGATATCAGCACCTTCAAATTTAAGATCCTAGCCTATGAACATGCAGTTATGTGCACACAGAAGACAGGTAGAGTCCTGTTTAGAATGACCCCCTTTGTACAAAATCTCCTCAAAAATTTAGATAGCTATTTGAAGAGTATATCTAAAATTACCAATTAGAAGCTCCTTTTCCTCCCTTTTCCCAGTCTGATCAGTATGGTCTTTACCTTACCATCATTTGGCTCTACTCAAAAGAGAAGAATGTGTTCCTACGTGGAAATTTATTTTCTGTAAATACTGAAGTCAGTCTAGAACTATTGAGTTATGTTATTATGGTCTTCCAGTAGGTGGTGACAGATACGCAAAAGAATAATTAATTATTGTATAGCTAAGTGTCTTTGTCTTAAATTTTCTAGCTTTGCCATTGTAGTGATATAAAGAATGAAATAAAAAATGATATAAATATTAATGTCAGGTCAAACCTTTTAACAAGAATAACTACGTCACACCCTAATCAAACAAGGATGCTTTCCTGATAGATTCAAGCAGAATCTGAAGACAATTGCCAATTTGTGGTATATTTCTTGGCTTTAGAATTAGTCCTGGCACTTTGGGACTAAAATGATATAAACAAGTACACCATATGGATAAATTACTGCACCGCCTCCTGAAGAATTAATCTGCCACATGACATCACTGCTGAAGGCCAGATGTTGTAGCACTAAGGCAGACAGCATAATCCAGTAGACTGCTTTACAAAGGCCAAATATAGAAGTTTCTCCATGAAAGAAGGGGAGTGGAATAAGCCTTTGATTGTGTCTAGAAAGTGAGGTTTGTGCTTTGTCTCTATGCACCGCAGTCTTTCTTACTATTACTCCCTTGATGCTGCACAAGTCCAAACAAAACAAATGGGCTGTTTGACTACATGAAGGCTACCTTTTTTTACAAACACATTTTAAATTCTCATTTGACTTCAAAACAATAACATCTTCATGGCAAGATTTGGGATGAAACTCAGAATTTATTTCAGGAATAGAATCTCATAAGGAAAGATAAGTCTTCAGATAGTTATGAATTTGAATGTATGGTTCTTAAATTCAAAGTGCCAGCAGATGTATCAGTGTTCAGCCAACTACCCCAATGAAATGTCTAATATGGAGTCTGTGAAAAATGCTATAAAACATCCCAAAATTCCCCAAATGCTCAGTATTACTATCTCTTAAGGCCTGTGAACAATATAACTGCAACTGAGTTACGGGATCTGGTTCCAGTCTAGTTGTCCCCAGAGCTGGGTACAATATGGTTCTATGTTGTAGTATACCTCATTAACTGTGTATCTTAATGCATCTATTAAATGATTAAGACAAGGATCTAACTACCCTTTACCCAACGCCTAAATCCTATACTTGTATGATATCTCAGAATCATGCTTCTATCAATATTTGTTTATCCTAGGAATCAAATGGTGCTAGAACTAAAGGAACTGACTCAGTGTAAACACCAAGAGGAAATGTATGTTTACAAAATATTCCTACTGTAGACAAAAGTTACCAGTAATGACACATTTCTTAATATAGAAAAAATGTAATACTAAACTTCACTTCACTTTAGAATCTTTAAAATGATCTGAGTTGATGAAAAAGAGGAGAATAATAGTTTAATAATTCAGTTGCTAGAAAGATGGTGATAAATTGGAGAGGGATAAAAGAAGAGCCATGAGAATGATTAAAGGATTACAAAACCTGCCTTGTATTGATTGACTCGGAGAGCTCAATCTATTTAGTTTAACAAAGAGAAGATTAAGGATGACTTGATTACAGTCTGTAAGTATCTATATAGGGAACAAATATTTAATAATGGGCTCTTCAATCTTGCAGAGAAAGGTGTAATGTGATCTAATGCTGGGAATTTAAACTAGACAAATTCAGACTGGAAATAAGGCCTACATTGTTAATGCTGAATAATTAACCATTGGAACAATTTATCAAGGGTCATAGTGGATTCTCCATCATTGACAATTTTTAAATCAAGATTGGATGTCTCTTTCTAAAATACATGCTCTAAAAATTATTTTGGGGAAGTTCTATGGACTGTGTTATACAGGAGGTCAGATAGGTAATCACAGCAGTCCCTTCTGGCCTTGGAATCTACAAATCTCACATTTCAAAAACAAACAAAAAAAAAACATGAAATGACAAAGGTAAAAAAATACATGCAGAATCCTCTGAACTGTCCAATTGCTTCTGATTCTTTGTAGCTGTCTGCAGGAGAATTTTGATTCACCTATAGTCATGTTGCTAAAGGTTCTTTAGACTTTAATACAAAAAAAACCCACTTCTTTGTTAGAATTTTTAAATTGTTCATTTAAAGCTATGAAAAGGAAAAAAGGAATAAGTATACATAACAAAGGGGCTCTACCAGTTATGATACTCTCAGTTAAGATAATAAAACCACCTGATTTTCCATCAGAGATAGGCTATTCATAAAAGGACTGATGAATATCTTATGAACAGGTGCACAGAAGATCTTCTCATCTAATTGAAAAGATGCACTAAAACTAAGCTGCTTACATTTAACACATGTGAAAGAGTTGCTTCAGGGAGAGACAGAATGATAGTAACTTTAGATTGGCAATGCAGGGCAAGATCCTCAGCTAACATAAATTACCATAGCTGAACTGAAGTCAGAGCTGTGCTGATTCACAGCAGCTGGGATCTAGCTCATATAGTGTTCTCAGGTATCATTGGATTCATAATAATGCTGCAGACTTTGATGGGTAAATGGAACTTTTCTAAATGATTTCCTCTTCCCTCTTTCTCACCCTTTATTCTTTTCTCTTTCTTCACCTTATTTCTTATAGCCCTGATCCAGCAAAACACTTAAATTCATGCTTGACTTTAATTGCACAAGTAGTCCTATTGATTTTTGTTGCCTTCAAAGATCTACTTACATGTTTAAGTGCTTTGCTGGATAGGGGACCATTAGTTTGTTTCATAAAAAACATTATTATGCTATGCTGTTACATTAATACTTTATCTGGCTACTACAGTACAACAATGGACTACAGCAACTGGAGCCTTTGAGCGGCTTTGGTTCCTCCCCAAAAATTAGGGGCTTAATTTTGGGATTGCATTAATAAAGAATGTGATTTCATTTTAGCAGCTTAAAATATATGCCTTCATTTTCTATTCCACTCAGTCACTATTCACTTAGGCAGAAAGGCGTGGGGTTGAAGATTTAAAAACCACAAAATACTCTCTGGCATATTGAAATATATAGCTGACTTGTTGGTTTTATGCAGTCACTGTATTCTTTATAAAACATGCTAAATGTGGTAGAAAGAAGAAAATGAATATCCTACAGTTGAGCTGTTGATTACACTGGAAAACATTTGATACTTTTCTTACATAACCACTGGGGTTCCTTGCTCACTGAGAGACTGTGATGAAAAAAGGCTACAAATAAAGTGTCAGTTGGAAGCTTCTTGATCTTTAGGCATGATAGGACTGGGGTCAGAGGCTGTAAACGGACAGCCAAAGTATCATGGGCCCCATCGTATCTGACCACTCCCCTCCTTTTGTGAAAAGAGTACTCAGAGTATGGGTAAGGTGAAGGAAGAAAAGAGGAGGAAAGCCAATTAGGAGGTTCTGGGAGTCAGCCCCAGAAGAAGTCTTTGTGAGAGAAAGCCATCCTGGTTGCAGAAATAGTGGGAGAGACATAAAGAGGTGATTCTCATCCTGGCACATGCAGCTCCCCTTCACAAGAAGAGAGATTGTGTTTGTTGAGCCATTTCTTAGCCAGGAAATAAAAGAGCCAGAATCTGATATAGGAAAGACATTCAATCCAGTCCTATAAATTAAGATTGGACTGACAGACTCAGCAGGTAAAGTTTTACTAAATGTTTCTTCAGTATTGGTATAGATAGTTTCCATTTGAGGGAACATTTCAGAGGAGGATGGTAAGCTAAAGAGAGACAGGAAGGGGCCCCAGTACATTTTGGGGGACAGGAGTTACAAAAAATTGAGTCCTGAAAAATCTAGATACAGCTGGTTCCCCCTTCTTTATTGCATCAAACATAAGCTGCGTGTAATATTTTTCAAGGACCTTGATAATTAATCCCCATCCTTCTTATTATCTCTTGTTTGCTATTGAGCTGACGGTGTTCACCTCCAATGAGCCCATCATGCCGACACTTACCCTTACGGAATTTTCAACTAAGTACCTTTGTAATTTCTCCCAAGTTGCCCCATATGCTTTGGAAGCATTTCTTGTGGCCGTCTATAAAGCTACCTCATTATCCATCTTCAAATCCCTCCTCAAAACTGTCCTATGTTGTAATGCTATATAAAAATTGACAGCAGCAAGGCTGCTAGTGTGCAGAGACCAGTGCCTATCATGCTGACCAATATTGTTTCATTGGCTGACTATCCATCTCTTGTCTCTTCTCTTACATGTGAATGGCAAGCCACTTTAAGCAGGTACAGCCTTTTTGTTCTGTATTTATACTGTGCCTAGCATGGGTCATGATTAGAGCTGGTAATAATAAATAGTAATAACAACCTATTGCAAGGTTTTAGTAATAATGTGAGTCATACCCAAAATCACTCTAGTTTGGGTAAATTGATTATACTGAAATTACTTGCATGCATGTTCATTTTGAGTCAGATTGATTGTAATTGCAAACTAAACCAGCAAATATCATAGAAGGGGAAAGAAACACTGAAATAGTTTCATTTGTAGTCCAATTACACACAATAATTTGTGTGTCCACCAGAGAATATTGATAATTACCTAGCACTCTAAGCTCACGCACAATTTATAGATACAAATCTGCTTTCTCTAGGGTTTGAACACAAAATTGCACATATCTGGTCAGGAATTCAGATCTAATATAAATTTTAAAATGTTATATTTACAAATAGAAACACCAAGATCTCTAGCAGATAATATAGATCAACAGTGCAAAGGACTTTCTTTTAAATTCATCTATTTTACTTAAGATATCTTCAAAATCCTAAATCCTGAAACCAACATGTCAAAACCTGAGTTGAAAACAATGCTCAGAGCAAGATACTTTTTTGGCCTGAACCTGTTTAATCTGGATATATGTTCTCATTTGAGTTAGAGAGAACCATCCTTTTTCATTATTGTTCTTCTTCTATCTCCTATTTCTCTTCTATGGGGCTGGATACCTACAGTTCTCAATCACTTCTGATAGAACTGTCAGCTCAGCAATTCTGCACTGAAGTGGCTTAGTGTTTAATTAGCTTACACATTGTTATAAGTGTGAAGTAGCCTAGAATTATTGTTTACCTGTAAGGGGTTAAGCTAAAGGTAACCTGAGAGATGGACAACTGACCAATGAGAAATTTCTTAGGAGACAAAGGATTTAAAGTTTTAGTTTTTGGGGGGGTTTCTTTCTGTTTACCTCGGCTACGGGATGAACACAGCTATGTCTTTTACTGTAACTATAGATTTTATTAAGTACTGTAGTCAGTAAGTTTACCTTTTTTTATTACTTGGAGGGTTTTCAGTGATGAGTGTTGGCTGGGTGCTTTTTGATATTGTAAGCTTTAGCAGAGATATTAACAGTGGGAGAAAGTTGCCTTGGGGGAGAGGTTTGGTTTTTAAATCCTTTTGTTAATTATGGTAGATGCTGTTCTATTGATGGTTATAAGGGATTTGTTCCTTTCTTTTTTTTATTAAAATCTTTTTTTTAAGAAGCTGACTGCTTGTTTTTTATTGCGTAAGATTTTGGTTTTGGATCGGGCACGTCTCGCAGGATCAGGCGAGGTTTCGGTTTTTTATTCTCTCAAGCTTTCCAGGGAAGGAAGAAGTTTGGGGGGTTAGTGGAAAGGGAAAGAAGGGTTTCAAACTACCCTAGACCTAGTTTGGTGGTGGCAGCATACCAGGTCCAGATACAAAAAAAGTTGTGTTCTGGGAAAAAACATTTTAACCCAAGCTGGTAAAATAAGCTTGGGGGGGTTATTTCTTTTTTCATGCAGGTCCCCACATCTGTACCCTAAAGTTCAAAGTGGGGAGGCAATCCTTAACACACATTTCCTATCCTATTACTGTTAACAGGAAATCACACATACTGTACATATCAAGAATTAGAGAGGTAGTCATGTTAGTCTGGGTTTGTAGAAGCGACAAAGAGTCCCGTGGCACCTTAAAAACTAACAAAAGTATTGAAGCATAAGCTTTCGTGGGCTAGTACCGACTTCGTCAGATGCATACTCTACATATGTCTCTAATCCTGCAGCACTGAAGCCAAGTGGAGCTTTGCCATGGATATCAATAAGAGCAGGAGCAGGCTATGTAGCTGATGGAAGCTCTTCTCCTGCCTCCTGTAATCTGCACATTATACACTGTTGCTGCTTCACAAGTAAAGCTGAAGTAGAACTTCATGGAGTTCAGCTGGAGTAGAGTTAGGCCAATGCTAATTGCTTTTGACTCTCTCTCCCTGAATTAGGTTAATTAGGTTTTCCTGACTTTCAGGAAAGGTCTTGGTTATTTGAATTTTTTTTAAAAAAACTTTCTATTACCTATCTTCTGCTGGCTTTGTCATAGCAAGAGGCATGATAGTGAGAGCTTACTGCCAAAAATCAGAGTAGGTGCTATCTTGTCTACAAAGACCCTTTGGTGATGATGGATATTATTGTGACTGTATCAGACTTATAATTCGTGAATTAAGAGTAATGTGATCTATGTGAAATAATTAGGCATTCATTAAATTCTCTCTCAAATGAATTCAGACAAAAGGAGAAATGGTCTATAGACCCACAACAAATAGAAATGCATAATTCCTGCTAGTGTCCCTGTGAATTAGATCTTAAGCTTAAATACCTGTTTAATATTGAAAGCACTTTGAAAACTAACAATCTTACTACTAAATAAACATGTATAAGGACAGAGAATAACTACTGCATATTAAGGCTACCGAGCATACCTGTTTGCTTCCACAAATTAATTGAGCTTTGGTTATCAGAGCATCCGCTGAACATTTCTATTACTGAAGAGATAAATAGCAACTTTGTTTAAAAAAATGCCTCCTACCAACTTATGTAATATGATCTCTAAAGATGCTAACTTGTACCATCTGTTTGTATTCCTATTTCCAGCCTGCATTTTTTCTAAGAATAATGTTACATTTCTTCAGTTTTTGCTCAGAGATTAAGGAAATCTAAAACAATATTTGTTATGAGATATTTTAATGGACCAATGAAACAGTGAATGAGGAAGCTCTGGAAATGTTGAGAGTTATTTAAAAGCTATCCTGAGCAGTGACACTCAGGTTATATACAGTAACCAAATGCTACATGCTATGGACACATTTCTATGTCCAGATCAGAAAACAGAATGCTAATAACAGGATTTAATATTACTAGAAAACAAAAGAATCCAGGACAGGTGAGGAAATGCATTTGAGGAAGAAGGGAGAATATTCATAGGTGTTTTCCTATCTCTTTTCTATTCCCCCAGTCATAGGTACTGACTGGGTCTGGTGAGATCCTGGAACCGAATAAAGCAGCCATAGCACTTGTGTCAGCTTGTAACAGCCACCCAGCATTTGGCCGATGCAGGTCTAATATTTTTATTCTGCTGTTCTATGTACAACCATCCCATCAGCAGAAGGCAAGCAAGTTACTATAAACCATGGCCAATGTTTTCACACTTGGATGCCTGAACTTAAGCATCACACAATTCTATGAGAAGTCATATTACTCATATTATGCACTACTACTACTGACATCATAAAATAATATAAAATAAACAATGGAGAAATATAAAAATTAAAATGAAATTTCAATATTGTAGAACAAAATTTCTAAATTTTCAAAAAAATGAAAGGCTTCCAAAATGATTTTTTTTATTTCAAAATATTTTCCAGCAGGAATGTTATTTGAAATCTAACTGATTTCATGAAAACAATCTCTGTAATTGAAAAAAATATTCAACAATAATCCTGACCAGCTCCCATAATAACACTTCTGACAAAAATGAAAATGCACATTACATTAGTGTCTTGGCTTGTCTTCTTTAATAACCATTGAGAAAATAAACTAATATCTGCCAAATGAAAAAGATAAAAAATATCAGAAAAAGTGGCATTTTCTAAGATAATATAATAAAAAAGTATAGGAGGAAAAATAACAATTAAAAAGTACTTGATAATCTTTTTTAAAGATGTCTTGTAATATCAGTTTATTAGCTGATACATATTCATAAGGGGACAAAATTCTTCTCTTTCAAGTAGATGGACTTAATGAACTAATAGGTCTTTGCCATTTTTAACTCTTATGATTTTCTAGCAAAGAGAGTAAAATTGTTTTCATTGGTGTTGTAGCCCTTTTGGTCCCAGTTTACAATGGGGGTGAGAGACAAGGAAGGTGAGGCTCTATCTTTTATTGGACCAACTTCTGTTGGTGTAAAGAGACAAGCTTTCAAGCTCCACAGAGCTCTTCTTCAGCTCAAGGAAAGTAATCAGAGAGTGTCCAGCTAACTACAAGGTGAACAGATTATTAAGCATAAACAGATGACTACATGTTTATAAGAAAACATTCAAAATGAAGTGGGCAATAGACAACTGTGCAGTCATGGGACAAAGGAGAATTAGTGTGTTACTGATTGTTGTGATGAGACATTAAACCAGTTTCTCTGTCGACTCTGATTTTTGATTTCTAAAGCAGTTATGAGTTTAAGCTCCCAGGTCATCTTTTGAATGCGTTGTATAGCTTTACTTTGAGAATGAGGATTGAAAAGTCAGATATGGAATGGCTGTTGTGTGAAAAGTGTTTATACATAGGTGATAGGATATTTTTCTCATTCATCATTTATCTGTGTCGAGAGTGTAGTGATTGTCTAGTTTCACCTGCATAGCTGTTGGTGGAGCATTTGATATTTTGAAAGAGGTATACTACAAATTGTGATCGGCATGCATCTTGACATGTGTGGGATCATCATAGCAGTAGACATATGGTTGTAGGTTTTGCATCTGTTGTTATGGCAAGGCCTGATGGCACTTTGAGTTGATGTGTCCTGGTCTATGGGGAGCTTCCTTCTGGCAATGAGCTCTGCAAGGTTGAGGCGTTGTTTGAAGTCCAGGTTCTTTCAGGATGTGATTCCCTATTAAGTGTGGGTTTTAATCATTTGATGGGTTCCTACGTGACAACTAGGAGTGTGCAGTCAGTGGTTTTTTCCCCAGTATTGCAGTAGGTTGCCGTGCGCTACTAGAGAAGCAGATCACACAGTGGACCATCCTAGGAATTAGGATGGTCCATCGTGTGATCTGCTTCTCTAGTAGCGTGGCTTTTTTTATGAATGTGGCTTTATGTTAAGGTGTGTACTGGATTTATTATGGACAAGAAATACCTGGCATAATTTCAACAAATAAGAAACAAATATTGTTGAGAAGATCTGCTTTGCATTTCATTATTTTATGGTCCACATGAACTTGTTATATTTGTTTAGATGCATAAAGATGGATTGGATTCCATTGTTTAAAGCAGAAATAAAAAGAAAGAGGAATAGGAATAGAAACATAAAAACTATTACAGGACTGTGAATCCTGTAATGTTGTCTATTTGAAGAGATTCCAAAAAACACCCACAGATCTGAAGCATATTGTATGTGGTACAAGGCCAAAAATTATGAAATATAAGGAGATGCAGGTTTATGTTTGGAACATTTTCCTAAAAATAGTTTAACTATCGACTTTAAAGCTAGAAAACTGAACGAGATCTTCAGAGATACAGATGAAAAGAAGTCATAGACTTTTCATAATGTCCTTGGTAATCCCTTCTTTCTGTCCATTTTCTTTTGATCTGTTAAGCAATACTCCTAATTTCCCTTTGCCTCTAATATTTGCATCTCACCCCATTACTTTTTTTCCTAAGATGGTTTGTAAAAATGTAATCAGGCATCTGAGTGTTTTTTAAGAAAACATCTAAATTGTCATCAATTGTTTTCACTCCCCTTTGATTTACTAAATGAGTGTGTGTAAATTTTTTTCAGTCCTTTGAGATCATTAAAAGGGGGATGGGAAGGTTTTTCTTATTCCAAAAATTGTTTGTTCACTGTTTCATGTTATCCCAATACTGAAAGCAAGGTCTTAACTACAACATACTAGAACGCTTCAGAATGAACATGGTTTGGGACACTTTATCACTGATCTCAGCTCTGTTTACTTGCCTTACAATGAATATGATCCTGCCAAATGCTTGAGGTTCTTTTTTGAGGTGTTGAACATCACAGCTATCATTAAAGGGGACATGTGGTTCAATAGATAGGGCACAGGACTGGGATTTTGCAGTATATCTCTGGCTTTATCACCCATCTGCTTTTTGTTTAGATATGTAACCGAATTTTACTAAATAAATTAAAAATGTAATCAGAGTGAAATATTTTCATTAACCCAAATCTATTAGAATTTTTGATCTTTTGTCACAATTTGGACGGCATTTTTTTGAAAGTCCTGAACATTTTCCTGGAAAAAACAATTCAGCTCTATGAATTACCAACAAAATAACCCAATTCTGCAATTTCCTGTATATCCCACTACTAGAGGGAGAGATGCCTGACAAACTCTGCTTGCAGCCTATACACTCATTACACACTGTTTTAATTAGAACAGGTTAATTTTATTTTTTTTTGCATTTCAGTGAAAAATTTTGTCAACATTTCAAATTATACTGAAGATTGCAATACTTTTTTTTTATTTTACAAAATTACCACAAAATTCTTTTCATCCCTTTTAACTGCTCTAATTTGGAAAGAACTTGGTATCTGAAGATTTGCATAAAGATATTAAGCAGTATAAATGATTAAATTCAATTAGCAATAATGAACTTTAATTTAATAGAATTACAAATAATTGCTCATTTAATATAATTGTATTTTATGCAGAAATTCATTATCTTTGTAAACTTTTATTTAAGTTTAAATGAAAAAATCTGAAGGCAAATGGTTCTAAGACAAATGCAAAACAATAAGTGTGAATCTGAGTGGTTATCCCTACAGTATTATGCTCTTAGACTCTAGAGGATGGATTTTCAGTCAGTGAAATTGTCACAGCTCCATTAATGACCCCACACCCCAATCCTGCAAACACATGTGCTTTATTTTACTACTGTCCATATGCCTACTGATAGCAAAACTAAAGAACATATTTTCAGGATCAGGGCACACTTTGTTTAGCTCTGGGATATAACATCATGTAAAAAAGAGCTGGAAAAAGAGGAGTTATCAATACAAGAAATAATTATTGTATTAGAAAATGTCTAGCTAAATAGGAAAGATTTTTCGCAGCGAACCTCTTTTAATTTATTTCTGTTGTAAACATTTTTCATTTATACAACAGAGACAGGAAGACGAGTAAATTGTGTTTATATGCAGAGGACAGAAGTGTAGAAACATGCTGAATAGAAATTAATATAATTCAAATATCTTATTAAAATATTAGAGAAAGAAGAAAAATGAACAGAAATAAATAAAGCCTACAGTTTCAGCAGTGAACATGAGTCTAGCCAAAATGTTCTGGATGCTCATCCTTCAAATACCAGAACAAGTAGGATCTATCAAATTAATGTCCTTGTTTTGAAAAGTATTGAATTTTGCTGACTTAGTTATGGGAATACAGATGAAAGAGACCCTGGAATTTATCTCCTTGGGGTTGAAAATATATGCAGACTTGATAATTGTCATCCGTTTTGTTTGTTTCAAGGCAGTATTGAAACCAGGTGAATAAAATACTGTATGCTATTGCCTGTAAATCCACTGGGTTTTCAGAGCAACTTCCTAAAAAGCTAATAAAAAACAAGCAATGTATGTATACTGTATGAGTGTTCTATGTAGCAACATGGACTAGTGTTACAGAGTAATTATCTGTACAAACTTCAGTTAGGATTAGCATGGCAGATCCTAATCTGTTATGTTTTGTTTGTTGTTATGTGGCTGGGTTGAAAGATGGTAGATGCTCATAGTTGCAAATTCACTAGCCACATTTTTGTTCAACCCTGGCTCTTTCTTGCCCCAAACCTACAAGGCTACCCCAAATGGGGCACCCACAGAGAAGAGTTCCATGGTGCATAGTAGGCATAGACCCTTGCATTGTAAATTTGTAATCCTTCCCTTTGACTCAAAAAGTGAAATCATATTTATTTTTTTCTGGTGCAAGTGCTGGGGGAACCAACTAGAGGCCATACTCTTCTTGACCAGCTGCTCACAAATGAGGAATAATTGGTAAGGGAAGTAGAAGTGGGGGCAAACTGGGTAACAGCGACCATGAGATGGTTGAGTTCAGGATCCTGACAAAAGGAAGAAAGGAGAGGAGCAGAACATGGACCTGGACTTCAGAAAAGCAGAATATGATCCCCTCGGGGAATTGATGGGCAGGATCCCTTGGGAGGCTAATATAAACGGGAAAGGAGTCTAGGATAGTTGGGTTTATTTTAAAGACATCTTATTGAGGGCTCAGGAACAAGCCATCCTGATGTGCGGAAAGAAAGGCAAATATAGTAGGCAACTAACTTAGCTTAACGGAGAAATCTTCAGTGAGCTTAAACACAAAAAGGAAACTTACAAGAAGTGGAAATTTGGACAGATGACTAGGGAGGAATATAAAAATATTGCTTGAGCATGCAAGGGTGTAATCAGAAAGGCCAAAGCACAATTGGAGTTCCAGCTAGTAAGGGATGTGAAGGGTAACAGGAAGGGTTTCTACAGGTATGTTAGCAACAAAAAGAAAGTCAGGAAAAGTGTGGGACCCTTACTGAATGGTGGAGGCAACCTAGTGACAGATGATGTTGAAAAAGCTGAAGTACTCAAAGTTTTTTTGCCTTAGTCTTCACAAACAAGTTCAGCTCCCAAACTCCTGCACTTGGCAGCACAGTGTGGGAGGAGGTGAGCTGCCCACAGTGGTGAAAGAACAGGTTAAGGTCTATTTAGAAAAGGTGGACATTCACAAGTCCATGGAGCTGGATGCATGCATCCAAGGGTGTTGAGAGAGATGGCTGATGTGATTGCAGAGCCATTGGCCATTATCTTTGAAAACTTGTGGCAATTGGGGGAGATCCCGAACAATTGGAAAAAAGCAACTGTAGTGCCCATCTTTAAAAAATGAAAGAAGGAGAATCCGGGAAACTACACTTGGAAAAAATCATGGGATGGGTCCTCAGAGAATCCATTTTGAAGCACTTGGAGGAGAGGAAAGTGATCAGGAACAATCAACAGGGATTCACCAAGGGCAAGTCATGTCTGACCAACCTGATGGCCTTCTATGAATGAAGAATGAATGAGAGAATGAATGAATGAGAATGGCCTTCATGAGATATCTGACTCCATGAATATGGGGAAAGAGATCGACATGATATACCCTGACTTTAGCAAAGCTTTTTATAAGGTATCCTACAGTTAAAGTCGTATGGATTGGATGAATGGATTATACGGTAGATAGAAAGCTGGCTCTATCATCAGGTTCAATGGCTAGTGATCGGCAGCTCCATGTCTGGTTGGTAGCCGGTATCAAGCGGAGTGACCTAAGGGTTGGTCCTGGGGCTGATTTTGTTCAACATCTTCATTAATGATCTGGATGATGGAATGGGTTGCACACTAGCAAGTTCTTCAATGACACTGAGCAATAGGGAGAGGTAGATACACTGGAAGGTAGGGAAAGGGTAGAGAGTGACCTAGACAAATTGGAAAATTGGGCCAAAATAAATCTGATGAGGTTCAACAAGGACAAGTGCAGAGTTCTGCACTGAGGATGAAGAATTCCATGCACTACTACAGGCTGGGGACTGACTGAATAAAGGGACCTGGGGATTACAGTGAAGCTGGATATGAGTCAATAGTGTGCCCTTGTTGCCAAGAAGGCTAATGGCATATTGGGCTGCATTAGTAGGAGAACTGCCAGCAGATCAAAGGAAGTGATTATTCCCCTCTATTTGGTACTCATGAGGCCATACCTGGAGTACTGCATCCAGTTTTGGGCTCCCCACTACAGAAAGGACGTGGACAGTTTCACTAGGAGGGTGGTGACTCAGTGGAATGGGCTACCTAGGGAGGTAGTGGAATCACCATACTTAGAGGTTTGTAAAGCCTATTCATTCAGTTTAAATAGATAAATGTTGAACTGATCTTACAATTTTAGGATAGGAGCCCAAATAGTTTTGAAGGTTTCTAAATTATCTCTGTTAAGCAGGTAGGGAAGTGCAAGACCAGGGATCAGTTCCTGATGGCAGGAAGCTACGGCTGCTGCAAAGTCCTGCAACATTTCAATCAATAGCAATTTTGCAGTAGAATTAATGGGAACATGGCTGGATCCAATGTGCTCAATTCTTTGTGATATTTCTTGAATCACACTTAAGTGACCCTTCTGGCCTATTTGATACTCAACATAGTCTGATAGGGTTTGAAGGGAGTTGCACTGGGGTTTTTTCTGCACCAGAAAGATGATGATCACAAGAGTCCATATAATTGGCTTGCAGATATAAGAGGATGTATCATAGGGATGTTCAATATGTTACAGAGGTGAGAAACAGGAATCTTAGGGGACTCATGAAGGAACAAAAATAGTTATTTCCTAGTGCTACTAGATCTGAGTTTAGAGTGCTGTGAGATAAAGCCATATATGTGCCATAGAGGCAACTTAATAACATATGGCATTTTCTCACTAGGAAAATAATGGTAGCTCAATGATAAACACTGACATTTTGGGGTTGAATAATTTTACTATGAATGCTAGCCTTTGTTTCACCATCTTAATCTACATGAGACTGCATCCTTATCTGCTCATTAAGGCCCTGATTTAGAAGAACATCCCTACTCAGGACAGCACTCATGCACATGCTTAGATCACATTAAAATCCACTGAAGTTAAAGCACAGTTTTAAATGCAAATGTGTACCTAAATGCTTTCCTGAATTGCAGTCTAAATTGAGGAATTATAAATTTTGCTCTCTCTGGAAAGAAACAATGTTGTCTTTAAAGATGGTGAAAAGCGTGATACAATATTGCCTTCTTCCTGAATTAAATAACGCCTTTCTGGATATTTGAGGCCATAACGTTTTTCTTGCATTTCTGCACAAACTAAATATCTGGTGATGCTGCCTTGCTTGCTGTATGATAGAACAGAGAAGCAGAATAGAGAAGCTAATGACTAGAAACTTTTCTTGGTTAATGTGCACTTGAATTTTTATTCTTCAGTTGGGAACAAGACTAATATTACAGATGTGTAGAATGGTCAGATTTTAGCATCCTCAAAGGCCCTATTTTTGTAATAGTAAGCCATAAATGTCCTTAAATATTTAATTTTCCAAAAGCATAAAAAGATTAAACACCACGATTCCATAAATTAAATGAAAAGAATGAACTGAAAAAGTGAAAAAAATGATGCATGAGTCTGTCCTCCACTTCCTAGCCAGCCTCACAGCGAAAGTGAGTGGATTTAATACAGTAGTAACAAGCTGACCATTATCTGGGTTAAATAACTGACTAGAGAGACTGCACTGTTATATACATGGTGCTTTAAAACATTACTAAGTCATTTGAAGTCCAAATTGCCAGTGCTCACTTTGAGCAATTTGGAGGTGTAGAATGCGTTGGCATGTATCTCTCCATTAGGAAGTGCAGATTCCTAAGTTACTTCAAGAATGATTAAATAATCTATTGGGGTCATTGTAATGTTCAAATATTATACAATAATTATTTAAAATAGAATTTCAAGGACAAAAACTTTCCATGGAAAGGTCTAAGAATTCAGGTCTTATAAATTCCTTTTTAATTTTCTGAATTTGTTACTTGGTGTTACTTTTACACAATGTGGTATTTCCCCATTAACAATGTGCAACTTAGCTCATGATGAGCTAAACTGTGATAAAATCATGTGTGAGTGTCCAAGGGTGAGATGTTAGGAAGTGTGCATGGAACTTCAACCAGTGGCTGGTGATACTCTCAGTGCAAGGACTGAACTAAGCTAGTTCAAATAGAGACACTAGCTACTCCAGATAAGACAGGGAAGAGCTGGAACTACTCCATCAGTCAGCAGAACCTTCCAGATATAGAGACGAAAGCACAGTGCACTCTGTTAAAGGATGAGATGGTAATGTAGTTGCTAGTAGTGTCTAGTAGGTAGACACCATTCCTTTTAGAGCTCCCCCTGAGGTGGGGCAAATCATGTTGACACACTTGCAGTCCTTAGCAGTAGGTGAAATTGGTTTAGAAATCATGCCATTATTTATAGGCTGGAGCTGGTTGCTGGTAGGGCATTCTGTGTGATGACTCCACCAGTTTAGAATGTGCTTCTTCCCTTTGTCCCATTCAACCTTACCCTCTAGACATATTGCAAAGCCTATCTTTTCAGCCAGGTATTAGAAGGATCTCGCAAGACTCTTTATCCAGAGACTTTTGGGATGGGGAAAAGTTAGATGTTAAAGGTAAAATCAGCAATTTTGGATAAGAGTATGTTTTTGTTAGGAGATTGTAACGTTAAATACTTGAGCACTCCAAGGATGGTAGGGGAATTTAGTCAACAAATTAACATTTGTTTTTATTTTACATCAAAATCAAAGTAAATAAATTAATGCAATATTTTGTGTTTTTATTTCAGTGTCCACTTAATTTATATACAAAATGAAGTAGTTTGCAAACCCAGCAATCAGTATGAATATAAATGTATAAATCCTGATAGTTGAGTGCTGTTCAGGAAGAATTTATGTAAAGAGCTTTTTGCAAGACCTAGAAATCCTGTCCATTAAGAAGTGGATAATCATCTCAGAATTGAGATTTTAATCTCGCTCTACTAGGTATATTTTCTATTCAGTTCACATGTGTACTATAGCTCCTCTGAAAGCTAATCAGTGTTTTGAATATGGACTGAAAGGAAACTAGACGCATAGATCTAATTGTGGGCTCCACTTTCCAGTCTCTTATTCTGGCAAGCACAATTCTGAAGTTTCTTCATGGGCAAACTCATCACAGCAGAAACACACACATAAATATACACACGGACAACCTAACTATTTATATTTTGTGTTTTCATATTAAAAAACCTCTCTTCTTTGCTTTGAATTTGTTTTTTTATAAAATATCATATGATTTTAAGATGAGTTAGATGTTTAATTTCAATTATGTTGTTTCTGTATTTTGATATTAGTTTATCCGACTCATGAGCAATGAATTTTATAGTTATCTAGGAGGAAACACAAGACATGGGTTCTATTCTCAATTTTGACACTGAGATATGCTCTGTATCACTTGGAAAATCATTTAACCCCCCTATACCACTTTTCCCTATATAAAACAGGGGTAATTATATTTTGCCCAACTGTTTAATTTGCTTTGAGATTATCAGAGGAAAATAATAACAAAATAATAATAATAATTAATAATATTTAAACTTTTTTGGAAAATATCATGAAATTACCAGATATTTGTATAGGTTTATAGAATCTGGAAGGATTCTGATTGACTGGGAGTTAGGCACCTAACCTGCATCAGCACTTTGGAAAAGGGAACTCAGGTTCATAGATCACTAAGGCATTTTCCAAAATATGTTCTAACTATGAATGAACAATTTCTCTTAGCATACCTGTGTAATTACACTGGTCTACAATTTTTTAGACATCTGCTTCAGAGATAAAATGTGATATTTATTATGTATTTTGATGTGCTGAATTCAAATATGACAATTAAAACAACTCATTGGCTACTATTTCTAAGATATTTAAGTTTTTACATTTTATGTCTATGTATATTGTGTAGATAGAGTTTTAATCATAAATTGTAAACCCAGGTCTTTTCATGTGTTTATGGTTGCTTTACATGATAATATTTCACCTGTCCTGTTTATGTAACACTTTAAAAATCAGCAAAAGGGTTATATAAATAAAATGTATTATGAAACAAAAGGCAAAAAACTCTTATGTACATAGTTTAGTCCTATTCAGTGTCTACTCGGCGCTTCTTGGCTTGTCTCTTGTATTCATTAAATGGAGCATCTCTTGTCACTGTCCAGCAATAGTCTGCAAGCATTGATGGGCTAAATTTGCCCTGATAGCGTTTCTCCATTTTTGCAATGTCCTGGTGAAATCGCTCGCCATGCTCGACGCTCACTGCTCCACAGTTCGGTGGAAAAAAATCTAGATGAGAGTTCAAAAAATGTATCTTTAGTGACATGTTGCAACCAAGGCTTTTGTATGCCTTGAGGAGGTTTTCCACCAACAACCTGTAGTTGTCTGCCTTGTTGTTTCCAAGAAAATGTATTGCCACTGACTGGAAGGCTTTCCATGCCATCTTTTCCTTGTCACGCAGTGCATGGTCAAATGCATCATCTCGAAGAAGTTCACGAATCTGAGGACCAACAAAGACACCTTCCTTTATCTTAGCTTCACTTAACCTTGGAAATTTTCCGCAGAAGTACTTGAAAGTTGCTTGTGTTTTGTCAACGGCCTTGACAAAGTTCTTCATCAGACCCAGCTTGATGTGTAAGGGTGGTAACAAAATCTTCCTTGATTCAACAAGTGGTGGATGCTGAACACTTTTCTTCCCAGGCTCCAATGACTGTGGAGTGGCCAATCTTTCTTGATGTAGTGGGAATCTCTTGCACAACTATTCCATTCTCAGAGAAAACAGCAGTACTTTGTGTATCCAGTCTGCAGACCAAGCAAGAGAGCAACAACCTTCAAATCACCACAAAGCTGCCACTGATGTTGGTCATAGTTTATGCACCTCAAAAGTTGTTTCATGTTGCCATAGGTTTCCTTCATGTGGACTGCATGACCAACTGGAATTGATGGCAAAACATTGCCATTATGCAGCAAAACAGCTTTAAGACTCGTCTTCGATGAATCAATGAAGAGTCTCCACTCATCCGGATCGTGAACGATGTTGAGGGCTGCCATCACACCATCGATGTTGTTGCAGGCTACAAGATCACCTTCCATGAAGAAGAATGGGACAAGATCCTTTTGACGGTCATGGAACATGGAAACCGTAAGATCACCTGCCAGGAGATTCCACTGCTGTAGTCTGGAGCCCAACAGCTCTGCCTTACTCTTGGGTAGTTCCAAATCCCTGACAAGGTCATTCAGTTCAGCTTGTGTTATGAGGAGTGGTTCAGAGGAGGAGGATGGGAGAAAATGTGGGTCCTGTGACATTGATGGTTCAGGACCAGAAGTTTCATCCTCTTCCTCGTCTGACTCAAGTGAGAATGATTCTGGTGCATCAGGAACCGGCAGTCCTTCTCCGTGGGGTATTGGGCGTATAGCTGATGGAATGTTTGGATAATGCACAGTCTACTTTTTCTTCTTTGACACACCTTTCCCAACCGGAGGCACCATGCAGAAGTAACAATTGCTGGTATGATCTGTTGGCTCTCTCCAAATCATTGGCACTGCAAAAGGCATAGATTTCCTTTTCCTGTTCAACCACTGGCGAAGATTTGTTGCACAAGTGTTGCAGCATATGTGTGGGGCCTACCTCTTGTCCTGATCTCCAATTTTGCAGCCAAAATAAAGGTGATAGGCTTTCTTAACCATAGTGGTTATATTGTGCTTTTGTGATGCAAAAGTCACTGCGCCACAAACATAGCAGAAGTTATCTGCACTGTTCACACAAGTACGAGGCATCTCTGCTCACTTTGGCTAAACAGAAATGTGTCCCTTTGCAAAATCAAACACTAACAAATAAGAGAGCACGACACCGTATGATTTCTAGAGCTGATATAAGGCAATTTGTTCAGCAGAGTGATGTAAGCTTCGTTATGGTTGCATCATCCATGACTTCAAGGAATAATATGATGCAATTCATATCATGTATGACGCAATACCAGCTTCAGATTGCATCATTCATTGTTTTGCCTAAAAAACAAGTACTGTCGAAACCCAGTCATAGATTTATTCATAGA
The DNA here is from genome assembly GCA_007922305.1 of Dermatemys mawii. Lineage (NCBI taxonomy): Eukaryota > Metazoa > Chordata > Testudines > Dermatemydidae > Dermatemys > Dermatemys mawii. The sequence continues at coordinate 696,026 of ML677357.1, read as the reverse complement.
TCCAGTCAAAGATGTATTTTAGTCATTTCTGGTTTAATTTGAGATCCCTTCCCTTTATAACTCACTTATCCTCCGCCATTTCCATGTCAAGGGTCGTATATACTGACCCAATAGCATATCTTGAAAACTAGAGCCAATCAACAATTTTAAGCATCATTTTCGTTCTCAGTGACCCAGAATTAGTAAAGTTTGACTACATTTATTTCAGAAGCATTTTGTCTGTAGAGCAGTGTTATTACATCTTCATTTTCAGAGAGGTATGGTTATACATAAATTCAGTCATAAAAATTGTGCAATTGAAAAGTTCAATGACATGTTCATATGGGGTGTGTGTGTGTATGGGGGTGCATTTCTCACAAATACTGCAGCTTTCAAAAAAAAATCATACACAAAATTAGACTAAATCACAGTCTGGCAGTGAATTTGGTTCTTCATGTTAATTTAATAAGATCTTATTAAAACGTCACAATCTAATTCCAACACATCTGCCAGCAAAACTAGGCGGCCGCATTTCCTTTGGCAATATGTATATAAATGGTAAATAGCCTCCTAGATTTAGCTAGCAGCAGATGCTACATTACTTGTTACCTGGAACAAATTAACAACCTGTTCACAGAAAAAGTTGTCTATATAACCAGAAACTGGAACACAAAAAACACATGAAAGGCCAGGTACTCAATATTAGTGTCTTCTTAATTGCAGGAACAGTTCTTCATTCAGAACTAAATGCACCCACATTTCCTACTGCAGTGATATCCAAATATTGATTAATGTTTGTGGACAAATACTTTCATGTCAGAGTGACCTCAGCTGGGGACTCCAGGAATGGGGAACAGGAGTGGAATTTGCTGCTAATTATTTGTGGCCTCATGGACGTGCAAGCACAAAACCAGGTGGAGTTGGGCTAAAAATGTGTCCCTAAAATCATTCAAAGTATATAGCTACCTGAAAGTTACAAATTTCCTTTAAGAATAGACCTGTTATATTTGAATGCATGTTGTGGCATTAGAGCCATCGAAAGTATTGTAATATTGTGCCATAATATGGATAAAATGTCAAACGAATTTTATAGCCATTAGGGTAATAGCCATTGAAGGGTAAGTTTCATTCATGCACTAGAGGTTTGCTTGGGCAGGACTGAAGGTGGGGGAGATGTCAGGACACAGTTATACTTCCCTGATTCTAAGGGTCAGTCCTGTCTCTGGCAAGACAGAGCTGCTGCTAGGCTGCTCTAAATTGTGCCATTTACATAGGGTCCTTAATGGACTATAAGCCAGTGGAGGATTAGTGTAGCATGCGTCCTCAATTGCCCAACATGCCCTCTCTTCTGGAAAGGTGAGGCAGAGTTACAGCAGGTCATTTACACCAGCTGGGGTTTTATCCTCCAATAGGGGAATTGTCTGATGGCCTCACTGTTCCCGTTGAACAGTCTGCTAATTGACACTGTGAGAAAAAGGTAATGGGTGCTTTATAAATGTGATGGGCCACACACATAGGTGTGGCTGAGCTCTATTCAGCATATCAACCAGTGGGTAGGACAAAGATGGCTGAACACCACCTTTATATTCCCTGGTTCCCTAGGCCAACCAGAGGCCAATTTGACTCTCTGCTGTAAACTACTCTCAAAGGCAAGAACTCCCAAAAGGCTGTTCTGACAGCTGAATAGATGGAATGCAACTGTCCTCCGGCCATGGCTCTAGCGTACTAGAGGTCTATTACAGCAGTTCAGCAGCCTGGGAATGCTTTAATGCTAGGGATATTCCCCATGTGCTAGATTGGGCCAGTTTACAATCCTTCTACCAGAGAGGAACAAGGATTCTGTGAATTGTATACAAGTATTGAGATACTGACAGATTTGATAGAGTAATCTCAGAAGTAGCTGCATGATGCTGGTGAGTGAGATGATTCTCATACGTGTGGGGCCTAAACATGATCTCACTTATTTTAGTAGAAATCAGGAGCATTTCCACTGAAGTCCATCAAGTTACAGTGTTTTTAGGAATCATGCGTATAATTTGTAAATCAACAACAAACATAGGATCTAGAGGTTAGATATAAGCTTTTGAGGCACCACAGCATGAGGCTACATCAGGGTCAGGATATTTTTATGCACTAATAGTGGTTAAACTTGTTCTTTATTTATGTAGTCATATTTGGGGGAGATAGAAGCAAAATTGGCTTGCAGGGGTTGGATCTGGGTTTTTGAGCCTTTGTTGCACCATGTCAATATATGTAACTTTACATATACATGTCAATATATGTAACTTTAGATATACTTGGATTAGTTAGATTTATTCTCTATTTAGAAGTGGGATTTGTGGGGAAGGGGTTAGAAATCGGCATTTTCCAGCGGGATCCAGATGCCGGATCTAATTATTTTGGCTGGTACTAAGGTCCAGAAGTTTTTGCTTCACGAGGAATATCTCAGCTTGTTGTCCAGTTAAGAAATGGAAGTAACCTGATTTTTGTTCTTGTTGTGTATCCAATAAGGGCATCTAGACTTGTTCTCTATTTACTCAGTGGAATATGGGGCCAAAACTTGGTAGGATCTGGAAGAATCCAGTTGCTAGATCAGGATTTTTATGGCATTTGTGCATTGAGATGGTGTGTGTGTGTGGCAAAAAGCATCTAGACTTATTGACTCTATGAGCAGTGAAATTTGGGAGATTAGGGACACAAATTGCTAGGATCTGGCAATGTCCAGCTTTTACACACACTCATTGCTCTTTACCCTATCCATTTAGCCTTATTTTAGGGCATTTCCTGCATCTTTCTAGTCTGATATTATTAGGGGGAGGGGAGATCAGATCCCTGTGAATTCTCCGTAATCCTATCAGACACTAAACCACCTCAGTCATAGCAACTCTACCAATTCTGCCTTCCCCATTTCCTGAGTTACTTAGCAACAACCATCCCTCCCCTCTTTCACTCCCCCCACCATCCATCCTTTCTATTTTTTACCCTTTGCAATAATGATTTCCAGGCTGTTAAAAGCAACGAGGATGTTCTGTATCATAGGAGAAGCTTTTTCTTTCAACCTTCCTTTCTGTACTTGCCAGATCCTTCTTGTCTCCAAAATGAAAACCCGGGCTGCCTGCATATGTGGAATCAAAGGTTAAAAAGCACCTCGGCTGACACCACGCATGTGTTAATCTGTGCTGCAGCAGTGTGCATCATTTCCACTTTGACCTCACAGTTAATCTGCATTCAGGCAGAAGCTCCGTTGCTTTATTCTCTCCCCCACTCCCTTTTACCCCCCTTCCTTTCCCTTTCTCCCGTGCTGATGGGTTGTGTTGTCTGTGTACCGGTGTCTGTGTGAGTATGTGTTCGTGTGTGAGTGTGCTTCTCCTTACCTTGCCTGCTTTTGCTGTGTTGTGTTTTCCCTCTCTCCCACCCTTTTTTCTCCCAGTTATATTATTTCTCTAGATATGGAAGCAGCTGCCTAAGCTGACTTTTTTTTTTTTAGCTGCAAAAGGCTTGGGCAGATCTAATTTCTGCTCCATCTGAATTTTAATTCCTGCAGCTGGGTGCAATGTATCAACCCACTGACGGGACCTGGTAGGGAGTTGGGGGTGGGAACCATCAACAAAATAAAAATAAAGAAGAAAAGGGACGGATCCATCTTCAGTCAAGAGGAAAAGGGAAGTGGGGGGAGAGAGATGAGTCCTCCAAATCCAGCAAGCCTGGGGAGCTCGAATCCTGCATTTTCTCTCAAAATGATGGTGTGGGCACTTGTGCTTCTCTCCCTCATCCAGTGGTAAGATGTGCTTTTCTGCTTGTTTGCTGATGGTTGCGGTGGGGGCGAAGGTACTGTTTGCAAATGCACAGAGCTGTTATGAGAATGCTGAAGGTTTAGAGAGTAGCATTGCCTCCATCGATCACCTTTGCTGCTGGGATCTTGCTATGTTTTACTGGTTTTACAATTCTTGCATCGAGAGGAATGGGGAGGCTAAGTGAAGGGTGGTACATGCCTGATTTTTGTTTGTAATTTAATGCCATGTTAAGGAAGCCTTTTCTCTTTGGTTTAGGGTTTGCTACAGTGCATGGAGTTATAATATAGCTATGTTTTGAGGGCAGATTGTCACTGTATTCATCCTTGCTTCCTCCTAAGCGGTCACATCATGGCTGTGCTTGGGCTTGTATGTCTCCAAGACCCTGTATTTACATTTCTTCAGTACCAGTGTAACAAAGCCAGGAATCAGGACCAAGGACAGAGATCCACTTTCCTATGCAAGTCTCCCTGGCTTCAGGAAGCCAGGACAGATCTGCATTTCTGTTATTGATGGTATTTGGAACCAAGGCAGTCAGCATTGGGATGGAGTATAAGGGTTTATGTTATCCACATAGTCACTCACGTTAGGCAAATGTTCACACTGGCATGATAACCGGTGTGTTCCTCACACATAGATACTGACGTGTACAGTACAGTACAGAAGACTTATGCTTGCTTGCTGTGTGTGTCTGTCGCATACATAAATGGAAATAGAAAAGAACTATCTTAGAAGAAAAAAGGAGTGTGGAGTGTGTGTTTAGGAGGGATGTAAAGGGGGGGCCCTCAGAATTGCTGCATTGCATAGCATTATGCTGAACCAAGCATTCTTGTAGAAACTGTGGACTGTGCATTTAACAGGTTAGATGACAAAGTATCATTGCATTGCAAAGTACCTGGCCATTCATGGCCTGATAGAATATTCCCCACAGTCACACAAGGGCTCCTTTCTTTCATGTATTAATGCAAGTAGTATCCCTTCCCCTTTATATTTTAATAATATTTAAAAACAGATGGGCTTCTGTTTCCCATGTACTTTCTCTCTCTTTTCCCCTGCACCCCCCATGTACTGCCATATTGAAAGCAGGCTATCATGATTTTAAATAGAAATCAGACTGAGCTGTTCCACTAGTTGGATTTTTCTTTCCTAGGCAGAAAAGCCATTGTCTTTTTAATGTGTAGGGAAACAAAAAATATGTTATTTGCTGTAAGACTGAGCTTCACAAAATCCCAGGTGGAAAGTAAAATAACTAGAAATAGAGCAAAGGTGTAATAGTGATGTGAAGCATGTTGATCCCATGAGGGAAAGCATTTTGTTTATTTGTAGGAAGGATGTGTAACCTCTCTTTGACTTCTTAAGGAATGTTTTACTATTACAATTAATAAAGCAATGGAAAATGAACCTTTACAGCATTTAGAATTAAGAAACACCCTGAATAAATGTTGAGGCCTTCTTTTGAGGTGACTGTCTCTCTGTTTATATCCTTCCATGTGTCTTCCTTCTTCTTTACCGGAAAATGTGCACAGTTTACATACACACAGGGTTCCACACTATGTTATCATCTTTCTTCAAGTAAAATAAAACCAGAACATTTGTTTTCCCTTTTCCACATTCCTTTGCCCCTGCTGGTAGATTTTTTGAACCCATGTTATTGGAGATGAATTTCCTAATGAACTTTTAAAAGACTAAATAAAACTCTGACTTGTGACTTCAAGATTTAAAATTACATTTGAAGACCCACCAAAAAGTGCTGTATTTTGCTAATAACCAGTTGGTAATCAATATGGTCCTGTCCCCTCACTGATCTCATATTCTAGAGAGTAAATAACTGAGACATCTTAACTTTGATATTTTAGTACATTAGTATTTGAAAAATAAAGGTAATAATCACTTCATTAAAATCTGTCAGCAGAAAAGAGTAACTTTAATTCTAAATGTAATTTAAGAAAGTCCTTTACTTCTATTGTGGAGACAATGTTCATATTAAAACATTAGTCTTGAAACCACGTGGAGACATAGTCCTGAGAACCAGTTATTCATAATAAGATGTGTTTAAGTTTTTGTACTCTAGTGACATAAACAACTCATTGGACATATTCTTTTGTCTGTCATTGCTTTATGTAGCTGTTGTTTTGAAACACTGAACCACTTGAAGATTATATCTCAGTTCAGCTAAGAATTTACATATGTATGTCATTCAAATATGAAGACCCTGAAAGTAAAGGGTCTTACTGTAATGTAAACAGGCTTATTGACTTCAGTGGAACTGTAAAGTTAAATAAGTGTAAGTATTTGCAGTATCTGGCCCTAAATAATTAAGTACATTGAAAACATAGTTAAAAATGTCTCTTGAGGGTAGTTCTTATTATGTATGCAATTAGCTGCATGAAACAATTTGTGTGAATTGAAATTTCACTTGTTGCATTTTCAGCCATTTAAAAGGTTTAAGAGAGACTTTTAGAATTTACATCTCTTTTGACTTCAACAGGACCAGGAGTTCATTCATTGTCCCAAAACAAATGTGATGTTACAACACTGGACTACTTTACCACTACACTTTCACAACATCTGTTAGTTTAGATTTTTATTGCACTTCCACCAAGCACATTGTTATGACCCCACATACTAACGTGTTAAGCTTTGCTTGTATAGTTTAATGACGTTCATAATTATATTGCACATTCAGTTTGTCTTCTCATATATACCTGTTTCACAGGAGTGGAACGCAATTGACTTAAGTAGAATTACTTTAATTACTGGAAAGTGAGACAAGAATCAGGCTCAGTGTTCATATTTCATATCAAATTTGTGCATTAAAATATTTGTTTTTGTAAATTTTAAAAAATGTTCATATTTAATGTCAAATAGAACTGCTGTGGTCACCAAAATGAACTGTACTGTAGCTCTAGAAAGTTAAATGGAGTAACACATGACATATTTGATGTTCCTACAATAATTACATATTTGTTCCAGAGAGACACTGTGGTGATGAGCACAAATGTTTAATTAAACTTCTTGCACATACAACTACAAGCCAATGCACATCTAATTACTGTAGCTATTTTCTGTGAATAAGTTTGCTCAGTAATTTAGACCCTTGTTCTGTTTGCAAATTGTTCATGAGCAGCTTTTGAGTTTTTTCACTATTCTTAGTTGTTGTAGAAATTGTTCATGTGAACAAATCTCGGAGTATTGGTTGTTTGTGAAATGCTGGACTTTGACTATTCACTTTTTTTATTTGCCATGTCAGATTGCTCACCTCATTACATGGTAATATTTCTGCTCTGTAACTGGATGGCTAAAACAGGAAAATAACAAATGCTTGGTAGCAAATAACGAACAGTGAACAACAAATATTCATCAAGCGTTAGCACAGAAATATTCTTGTTCACATGTGAATATGGATATTCATATGAACATGCTTCTTAAACATTAATATAAATGAAAAGCACATTAAATGTGAGTATATAGATGAGTGTAACTATTGTGGAACTGAACAGTCATTCAGAAATTAAGTAAATATTGCTGAACTTTGGTTTTGCAGTATTCACAGAGCTGTTATTATTATGTGTTTAGAGTCTGATCCTTTCTCAAATATCAACTAGCACTTTATTAATTAAAGGTCCTACTGAATTCAATGGGACCATTCATTGAGTAAGGTGCTATTCAGCAGGAGCAGGATATTAAGCTATGGCCCCATGACAAAGCACAGGATGAATCTTACTAGCATAGAAAACTGCAGTGTAGGAAATTTCATGTTGTAAATGGCTACAGGAAAATTGAATTGATTTTTTTTGTTAAACAATGTAGCTTTTTAGTATTATAATTGTTTAGATTATTGTGAAGCTTAGGGTTCTGACTGTCCTGGATATAGAAGTGTTAGTGGCAACAGACTTGGTACAGCACAGGGAGAGTAAGTGTGAGCTTCCCCACCCAACAAGTATTCCAGAGTTTGGGGACAGTGACAGATAATGCCTGAATTCAGGTGCTGTTTAGCTCTTCATATTCATTCTTCCTTGGTCATTCTGCTGAAATTTCTGGAAAGGGTTCTAGTTTGTGCCAGTTATAGTTTGTGATGTGGTTGCCAGACCAATAGGAATTGGAAATAGGAACAGCCTCTATTAATCAAACTTAGACCATAAAACAGCCTGACATGCGCTGGATTTGAAACATTAATAGGGAGATGAAAGTCCCACCAGGATCCCATTATCAGTAACTTCATCTATCTTAAAAGTTATAGATGGCCCATGGAAAGGATCTAGTCTCTTGTTGGCAAGTGTATAAGGGATTTGAGAAACTAGATAAGCCCTTTTAGGAACTTCCACTTCAGCAACTGCATTACTTGTCCACAACTTGCAAGTGAAATTGCTTTTAGCGTACCTCAAATTACACTGGTGAAAATGTAAGGTGATGCTGGAAAGTCTTTTACAAAGAGCCTTAATCTCTCAAACTCTGAAAGGGAAGAAGTGTTAATAAAAAAAAGAAAAGTGTGAACTTGGTTTTTACACAGCAACAAACAGCATTTCCATGATATTAGGATATAAACAAATCTACTCTTTGTATTGTTCTTATTAGGTGACGTTTCTTATATGATTCATATTACATCTATGCTCCTCATACTCCACAACCTTCCAGCTTGTTTCTGGGTTCATTTTAAGCTGTTGACTCTGGGGTAGAGGGACTTGTGTTACTTTGGTCCCTTTACTTCTTATTCTCCATCCCAGCAGTTAAGACATACAGAGATTTTCCTTCTCACAATTCTCAGACTTGAATTCAGTGGACAGAAGAGGGTTCTCAATGGTGTGGGTAGGGGTAGGAATTCACATTCTCCTGTGTAGAGAAAGCTCATCCCAAGTATGTGAGTTCCATATCAATTAAATCCTAGATGAGCCCTTACCTTTGCCTCCGTGTCCAACAAACAAGGGCTGGTGGCCTCCAGAGTGGATACAGCTTAGGTTAAAGATAGGGCTGTAACAAACTCATATCCTTTGTAAATTGGGCACAGAGGAGGACCTGTAACACACCTACTAGTATACTATATATGCAGTCCTTTGGGTTTATTTTTTGTTTTTGTTTCATATTGCTACCATTTAATATCCCTAACTATGTGCACAGGTACTATGGTGATGAGAGTCATGAGTTCTTATATAGATAGTTTACTGTGCTCTGTATTAAAACAAAAAGAGTTTGTATTTAACAGTCCAATTATTCCTTTAGTAAACATTATTTAACACAGTAACTAGCGTCTGCTGCAGTCTCTGCTCTCTCCTTGTAGTAAAAACCACTGTCACACAAAATAGAGAATGATCATGGATCTCTGGAGATGCACCCAGCACTCTAATACAACAGCTGTTCCAGACAGATAGTCATGGTCAAAAGTGAGAGTGGCAGTAGAGAGTGCCTGAGTAGGTATTCCTAGCAGGATGGAAGATGGAGTATAGAATTTCAGTTTGAAAATAAATGTGTAAAATAAATTGTTCACCTAGGCGTTATTTAAGATCATTCAATTTTTGTGTCAGGTAGAGACAGTGCAGCATATTTTATAGACATTTATTTGAACACAGATAGTGGGAATTGATTGCCCAGTTCCCATTAATTTCTAATGAGAACTGGACATCCTTATCCATTGGGTAACTGAAAATCTGCAATGGATTCCATGGACCCAGTTCTTTCCTCACACTGATGCTATACCCATTGAAGTCAGTGGGATCTCACAGGTATAACTGAGGGGATAATTTGGACAATATAGTATAATTTCTTATAACTAGAGATGTTTTCATAAATGGGAACATGGAAATAACATTAAGATACACTATAGATGGATGAAAATATGTAATCATAATACATTACATTGAACAAAGAATTTTCCTCAATTTTTTTTTTTTTAAAAAAAACCTTATACTTAAATCTTTCTTTCACTCATTGTAGAAAGCTCTCAGTTCCTAGGTCAGAGAAATGATTTTGCACATACAGAGGGCCAGCCTAGTGCCTATCATCTACTTAAATTCTGCTTTTGCTAACAAAGTAGGACTTAAATGGGACATAAGTGACACATAAGTATTGGTTTTGCCCTCTGGAGATGGGAGAATTTATCCACTAAAGTGCAGAATTTGCATTCTCTGAGTGAAAGTTGCAAATATGGACTGTAAACAATATATGGTGTTAATAAAGAACGATATGCATGCTTATTTCTAAACAAAATATTCAAACAGGTCCAGCCCTTCCCCCAAAGAAATTAGTGGCTAACATTCTGGTGACTTTCCAGGGAACGGGATTTATGTTCATGGGCTCAAATTCAGAAGTGATATGTAAAGTAGTATATAATTGCTCCTTTACACTTATTTATATTTCCTCAGATCTAATTACATCCACTTGCTGAGAGGAAGGGGGATATAAGAGGGTCTAAGTTCTTATAATGTATATGCTGAAGACCCAGAAGAATGCACAAGAATTTGTAAGATAAGATATTTCCAACAACACTCTCTAACTTGTTTTTCTTACTATGCTCCTTTGTTTTGGCCCCTTGGTACCTGAGTTACAGCATGTTAGATTCACTGCGACACATTCAGATGTTACATAAGGTGTGAACTGGAGGCATAAGGTAGAAGTTGTGCACGTGAATCTAAATGTACCTAAGAACCTGCTCCAGTAAAGCACTGAAACTCAGGAAACCTGGATTATATTCTTAGTTCTGCCACTGATCTAGTGGGTGCAGTTGGGCCACTTTCCCCTCTCTGTATTTCAAGTTCCTCATAAGTAAAATGGGGATAATGATACTGATCTCCTTCTAAAATTCTTTTAAAATGATTATATAAGAGATAAGTATTATTAATTATTACTGTTATTTATTATATTCTTAACTGTAAGTCAACGAGATGTAAAGTTAAGTGTATGCTTCCATGCTATACTGGATCAGTCCTTAGACACATTTAGAATCACACACACAATTTTAAAGTTAATGGAACAGATTTTGAGGTCAATGGGATTAATTATATGCTTAACTTTCAGTGTGAAATTCCTTTTTTTGCCGTATCATGACACAAGCAACAAACTAAATATAAGGGAGTTTAAATAACTCCAGAGATTCTAAATTGGGAATTACATGTACATTAGTGATGTCAGAAGGTGTCAGATACACCAATTTTAAACCCCTCTAAACTTAATTACTCATTTAGGTGAACTTCTGGCTCCACTGAAGTAAATAGGAGCTTTGCCAGTAGGCCCAGAATTTCACCAATGATGTCCAAAAGTAACTTGCCTCAGATTTATTGCTCAAATCAAAATACAATTAGCCAGAAGCTGGAGGCTCTGTCTTCTTTGAAAATGAGAAAATAACACTTTTTACTTTTCAGAACACTATAGTAAGCAGTAAGATACTAAATCAGTAAGAAAAAATCTTTTCTTTTGAGGGGAGAGTGATTATCTATCTAGCTATATAAAGCCTACCATGTTTTTGACCAATTCTGAAAATATAGAAATATAAGTAATAGAGGGGGGAAAAAAACAGCATTTGGGGCCATTTTTTAAGATTTCTGCTCAAGGACACAAGCATGTTCTATCTGGTGGAGAAAATAAACCAAGAAAATAGAGGCAGTGTGGTAGGTTGTAAACCATTTGTTACTAGAGTCTATAACTTGGGAGTGTGGTAAAAATAGAAGATGGATTATCACGTATCAGTGATCATTTATTTATTTGTTTATTTTTTTAGAAAGCATAAGAAAAGAGTATCTGGGCACCCTTGACCATCTTTTAAAAATGTACCAAATAAATAAACAAGCTTGTCAATTTCTCAAGATCAAATCAAGTAAGACAGTGACAAGCATAATAGAAATCAACCAACCTCACTAAAACATAGGTGATAATCATACTTACCTGAGGTTTTATGGAGTCTCTGTCGGAATTGTTTCTGTTATGTGACGTGTATTTTCAAAGAGATGGCAGAAGTCAATAGAACTTGAAATAGGCACCTTTTTATATCAAAATAATAAGTAAATTATGTATATGAGTTAATAGTCAGTGAATATATGCACTAATCTGATATCTCCGTAGGTACATAGCCACCTAGGTGTTTTGAAGGCATATATATAGTGGCTATTTAGACACAACTTAGGCATGCCCAAATGAAAGTACATGCCTAACTGTGAAAATCTGGCCTTTATCTAAGAAAAGTAAATATTACTTTTAAATAAGACATGATAATCTTTTTTATATATGGACAATATAAAACTAAGGACTCTATTCATACACATGGAAGGGAGAAGAAACCCCTTAAAAAAGACATGGGGAATTGGGAACATTTGAAATGAATATTGGAGGGGGAGGATATAATTTTTATGCTTGTCTTAGGCCTGTTCATATGAAATTGCTAATCTTGTATGAAGTTGTGATTTTTTATTGGACCTCATCTTGAACTTCAGTGCAAATCCTTGAGTTGAAAGGCTGGTAATTCACTAAGCCATTTATCTTCTTAACCTTTGTGAACTTTCAATGCTTTACAGAAGAAATATGTATGGTACTGTAAACCTATGTAGAAAAACACGTTTTTGAGGGCATCTCATGCTTCCCTCAAATAGTTCAGTGTTTCTTTGGACTCAGTAGAAAATCAGAACATGAATGTTTTTTCTCAATAATAATTCAGTTATATTTTTGTAACATAAATAGCATGTTCTGGTCATATGAGGCTTTTGTTAATCTGCATCAGGATATCTTCAGAAATAAATGGATGTCTGTGCACCCTGGCAGATTGAGGATTATCTACTAAATTGCATTTCCAGTTGACCAATCCTTTGCAAAATGTTCCTTATAAAATCTTGCAAACAATGAGAGAGAGAGAGCGAAGTTAATGAAGGGTTTTATATGTATATATAAGAAAACCTCATTAAGAAGTAAGCAGCATATTATAATAAACATTTACAGTTGTACTTCTGGGGCCCCGATTCACTGTGGTACAGATATGACAAAGAGATGTGTCAAAGTATGTGTGTAAGTCAAAGTAAACATAAGTTATATCCATATTTACACTTCTGCGGGGTTCCCATAATGAAAAAAGAGGGGTAATTCATTTTGGGGATCTCTTTAGAAAAAGAGGTGCTATCTTCCAAAAAAAAAAAGAAATGATAAAGGTCCAAATACCTTCCTATGCATGGTAACTTGCAGAAGCAGTGCAACAAAAGGGATTAAAAAAAGAGTATCTGGGTCCGGAAGATGTTGGTGCTGGTGGGAGGCAATTGTTCATTCTTTTTTCACCTTCCTTTTCCTCTAATCTTCTCCCCCGCATTTTCACTTCCCTCCTCATCTCTCACTTTCCCTTTGCCATACTTATTACAGCTCTCTATTAAATATACTCATAGTTCTATCCCTCCACCTTGTTCTTTTTTTGTCCCTCTCAAACTCTGACACAATCCAGTGTTCCCGTGTTCTACAAAGAAGGTGTGAAGAAGTATGGCCGCCAGCTGGTCATATAGGTCATTAGCCACCTGACTATGATGGTGTTGCAGGTGTACCACTTGTAGGCTCAGAACTTGCAGCAATGCCCAGTTGGATCTGTTCTATGTGTGAGGAAAGGCTGGTTAGAGTGACGAGAGGTTTCTTGAAGGGCAGGGTGGCAGCACTATTGTAAGACAACTCTGAGGTTGTGTGGAGGATTAGGTGCACTGAGCTGACTGTCAAGGTCAATAGCTCAGTTTACAAGTGGATCTTTCCAATGCCACTGCAATTATTACTATTATTATTACTATTTATTTAATTACATATTTATACAAAGTGCTTTCCGAACAGTTAAGAAGGATAGCGTCTGCTTTCAGGAGCTCCAATCTAAAGATTAACAAACAGACCGAGGTCAGGGGAAGGGAATAATAGACAGTGAATATACAAATCAAGTTGCAGACAGCAGTAGTGAGTCTTTAAGAGGGACTTAAATGTATAGAAAGTAAGGGCCTTGTGAATGAACCTGGGGAGACTGTGCCATGCATAGAAGGCTGCAAGGAAGAAGAAATGGAGGTGATTTGAGAAGGGAAGCATTATGCAGAGCTTTGTATTTGGTGACAAGAAGCCTACATTTGATACTTTATTGAATAGGAAGCCAATGAATGGATTCAGAGCGGAGAGTTAAGTGATTGAACCTGTGGGCAAGGACCATGAGGTAAGCAACAGCATTTTGCATGGACTGAAGTGAGGAAATGTGTGTGTTTGTGAGGCCACAGAGCAGGACATAGCTGCAGTCAAGGAGGATTGTAATGATGCTTCAAGTCAGAGATCTGGCCGTAGGGATGGAGACAAAAGGATATAACTTGGAGATGTTGAGGAGGAAGAAGTGGCAGGTTTGGAAATGACTTGGATCTCTGGGACTACGGAGAGGGAGTTGTAGGACTGAGTGATGGGGAAGATGGTGATGTTTTAAGAGTGACAGAAGAGGAGGGAAGAAGAGAATGTTTGGGATGAAAGATCAGGTTTCTCTGCTGGGTTCATGAAAAGCAGAACAAAACTGTTTTCTGTTTAAAAATCCAGACTTGAACAAGCTGCGAATACATGGCTACCACATCCATTTCTGTATAAGCACCAAAACTGTAATTTTCATTCTCCTTTACTGGGAGTGGGAAGGTTGTCAGAAGTAAAATGTTTTGCAGTCCTGGGGGAGAAATAACATAATAAGGCTGCCATTGGGTAGTGCCAAAAGGGACTACACTCAGCATGAAGGCTCGCCCCATTGTGCTTTGTGCAGGGCAAACACAGAGATGTGGTTCCTGCCTTAAAAAGCTTACAATGAACATTACATTAACAAATGGTTTTTTTTTTCATTTCCTTTCCCTTCTTTTTGAAGAAGAGGCTAAAATTCCTGACTAAGCTACTGTAAGGATTTAAAGCATTACTTGGGACTAAAATTCCTTAAGACACACCTTAATAAATAAATCTTCCTTTGTAAGACCTTATTGCAGCACATGAGACTAAATTAATATAAATCTTTAGGGACAGATATTCCTGCTTCACACAAATCAAACCCTGCATAGAGCCTGTTTAGTTATCAAAAAAGGGTTGGTGGCCTGGGGGTGGAGGAGAATTGTCCTCACAACCTGATGGTTTGGCAAAGAGCAGCTGTTCAACCACAATAGGACATTCACACATAGAGCCACCAAAGTGCCTCATTTCTCACCCAGGGACCATCTTTAGAGGAAAAGTCAGTGTTAAAGCCTGATTAATCAATTGCTGAAGTCCTTGGAAAGACTTCCACTGACTTCAAAGAGAGCTGAATCAATACCCTCATGCCCATTCATTCCTTGGCCTCCCTGATGAGACTGTCAGTTTGTTTGCCAGTTAACGAAGAATATGTCATTTTGCTATTTTTAATAAGAAAGCTTATGTTGGACTAATTCAAGATAGGCTGGTAGTATCAGATACTAACAGATCTTCATCACTACCTAGCCTAGATCTGAATCTCTGACATCCATGATTCAGGTTTGTGGTAGCCATTTGCAGTGCCCAAAATGGGGGACTCTGTGAGATCTGTCATTAGCTGTATAACAAGGCCAGTTCCTCAGTGGCTGTCCAGGAAACCTGCCTTATTCACAGTCACTGTGAATGATAGGTGAACATTTGTTCTGCATCTGAAGAAGGGAATTAACAATGAAATTATGTCTGACTGAACTAGTATTATGTTTGCATTCACATCTTCAATAATTGAGTGAGATCATTAGGAGAGTCTACTTCGAGGCTGTACTGTCATTAGGCCAAGAAGGGCAGTGTGAAATCTTGGAAGCACTGCTTTCCACTCTACTTCTCGCTCTTTCCTTCCCTTGCCATGTTTCCCAGTAGGAAAAGAGAGTTCAGCAGTGACTCAGATATCCTGTTATGTTGAACTACTTCAAGCTTGAAAGGGGAATATTCCAAATAGAACATTATTTGAAACAATATTTGAAAATGTAGAAAAACATCCAAAAATATTTTTTTAAAAAATTTAAGTTGGTATTCTATTATTGTTTAAAAGTGCAATTGAAACCGTGATGAATTTTGACTATTTTTAATCTAGTTAATTTGTTTTCTGTTAATCGCTTGAGTTAATTGCAATTAATTGAGAGTCCTACAACAAAGTCAATTCAACTTCCTTGCTGATTGGCTTGTAGAAAGGGTTTGTTAATATCAACCTGTAGGTGGGGAGGGTATATTGAAGCTTAATTAATGAATGTTTGTGGACATGCTTTGATATCTCTATTGCAAGGTTCTCTGCAGGTAGGAAGACTTACTACATAATATTTGTAGAGTTCAGTGAATAATTTTAAATGTGTCCACTATAGAATGTATTTTAAAAATATAGTTCAATTGGCCAAAAACGCAGGAAGTGGCACTGCAGATCTGCACCACCCTGAGGGGAAAACTTGTATTTTGGAGGCAGAATGAGCATTCTGGAGCTCTCTCGTTGCCCTGGTTTGTAGGAGGGAACATAGTCTGCTATACCACTTTGAGCTATGCAGTTTTTTCTCAGCATGAGGATCCACTCTCAGAAAGGGTGAAGCCATTGCTTTGCCTAATCTCAGCCACTACCACTCTCCTTTGGGCAAGTTGCTCTCAGTGCAGGATATCCCAGTAGCAGATCTTGGGCTCCCCACTTGCAGGCTGACCCTTATGCATGCCAGGCAAGGGAAAGATGGCTCCTTCCTTGCATAGCCTTCAAACTACTTGCAAAATAAGGTGCTACTTTTCAGGAATAGAGGTGGGAGAATTGGGCCTTGAGTAACCATATCTGCGTTTATGTAAAGTGCACTGAGGGTCCTTATCCAGATGCCATAAAGGACTTACTGCCCACACAGTCAGGGTTACATCAGTGATTGACATCCCTTTCTATTAGGTCATCATCAGTACCAAGCAACCAAGTACATCAGAGATCTATGATAACCACAACACAGGCAATGTTATTAGAGTAAACAAGAAATAAGTGTCTACACATGCCTATATTTGTAAAGCATATTTTCCCACTCATCAGTACAAAGCCACTTAAATACCATTTGTCTTCTTAAAGTATCACACATCGTCATTGGGATCAGGACTAAACTCCACATCCACCTCTGCATATTCTGTTTCCTTAAGCATGAGTACAAACAGGGCTGTGCCGTACATGTTATAAATTGGTTTATAGGCACACATGAGTTACTACATACTGTGTATTCAAAAGCAGTGAAATCAAATATATTTTTTAAAAAGAATTTAAATAGCTCCATCTTTGTTCATTTGAAGTTTTGTGAAAGAGTTAACATCATGATGAGTTAATAAGTGAGTTGTGCACCAAACAGCTTTGTCTCTTCATTCAGATCCCTCCTCAAAACATCCTTCTTCTGAGAAGTATTTCAATCAAAATCCTCCCATGAGCTGAAAGGAACAAGAAATGAGACTAAAATAAACAAACAGGCCCCCTCTGCACTGCTTTTTAATCATACCTCAGGATCGTTCCTCATATGGACCTTGTTTGAGCTTTTAGGCTCAGTCTTTAGTATGAGGTATCATCAAGGAGCAACACCCAAGGAAGAGCTCTGGTATGGAATTGTGATTCATACTTACAAACAATTATTCCTGTGTTTTTAAATAAGTTACTTCTTCCCCTTTAAAGCTTCCCTCCTTGTACCTGGCCAGCTACACTGCCCGATGTATAAGGAGGCTGTATTCTTGGTTTCAACCCCTCCAGTCCACTTGCCCATGGAGGGAATGTGGGTGTGCAGCCCCTGTTCTCCTCCCCTGCACCCAAACCACAATGGGAACACCCAAATGTAAGGAGATGAAGCAGCCTTGTCTCCTCTGACTCCTATGTGATCTTTGTGTAGGGCTACAGAAAATCGATTCCCTAGTTCCTATGTTGGCACTGTATTATCATTCCAGTTTGGACTGTGTTACCTGGTGCAGTCAGCTATCATGAATGAAAAGGTTACCCACACTTCTTTCTCCTCTTGTACATTTCCATCCATCCATCCATTCCATTCTGTTTGGTTGTTGGGTTTAGTGTATGGATAAAGGGTGATGGTGGTGGCTAGTAAGCTCCAGGAGCTCAGACTAGATGATTCAGTGGTCCCTTCTGGATTTAAACTCTATGACACTATTCTTCTTTCTTCTGGCCAATTGGGAACCATACCAGGTAACATATTGCAAAAAAGGCTGCTGTTATGTTTTTGCCGCATTAGAAAAACAAAAAACCAACACAAAACAAAAACCTGAGGAAGGTGGGTGGATTATGTAATTTCTAGGAAATAGAATATGAGAAAACTTTCTTATAAAATGTTCAGATCAGTTTAAATACCTATGATAAACTGAAATAATCATCTGATATTATGGGTGCTTGTATGAATCACTTGTTCACTTTTACAAATCCATCAGATTCTGTAAAGGTACAAAGCTGTTTTTTTTGCAGCTCATTGAATATTTAAACCTCTCCTCATAAATACCCCATTCCCTACTCGCTGTATACATTTCTCACCTGCTAGCATAACTTTTATTGAAGCATCTCTGTCAGGGAGTCCTGTATTGCAAGATGATTCAATATTGGCTACATGAATAAGTTCATTTTGACAGAACTAGAGACTGAAAATCCTTTATTTATCAGAGTCCTTAACATGAACTCCCTCAACCAGTGTGCCACAGACTTCTAGTGGTGATACCTCTTTTGGGCGGGATGCTGCATTTCATGCTATGTTCTCATTTAACCTTTGTCTTCTCTGCTGAGATTGCCAGTTCTCAGGGTGTCCATATAGGATTTCCATTCCCTGTAATTTGGCAACAATTGTGGAACCGGCCAGAAGCCAGCAGCTCATTTCACTATCAGTCATTACCATCTGGACTAGATTTGAACCAATGGCACAGACATGAAAGGCACCGAAATCCTGTGCAATCATGTAAGCCATTCCACTCTCTTTATGTCTCCTTTCCATCTCAATGAATACACAACAAACCACAGCTTACAATAAAATGCAATATGTATTGACACAGTACTTTTCACATGTATTCCCAAGGGGATTTACAAAAAGTAATCCCACGAACTACTATAGAAAGCAAACAAAACTGAATTCTGCATTTTGAACCTCAGTTAAATCCACATATGTGAAGCATAGCTGGTTAAATCCCAGCTACTGAGAGACTGAGGAACTTACACTTATCATGTGATTAAGAAGTTGTTGCTTATCTGAGAGAATGTCTTGAGGGTGGACACAGAAAGACTGAAAGATAAACCAGTCTTTTGGGAGTAACAGCTTTATAGTGACTAATAAAGTCTTGAACGCCATGCAGTATTTTAGCAGGAATCACTGAAGAGATTTAACAACAGTCGTGTTAAGCTAAAGATGGCCGATTAGTGCCAGTGAGGCTGAATGACTGTCAGAAGATGTATAGAACCCAAAGCATGGTCTATGTTCGTAGTTGTGAGTTGACAGAAATTGCTATATTCAGGAGAAAACCATAGGGATACTCACCGTAACCAGGTAAAGCTGTCTTAACCATAACCCTTGTATAGCTGAAATCTAAGACCTGTCCCTGAAGAGGCTTCTAGGCTCTTTCCTTGATTTAAGAGTCTTCTGCTGTAAATAGCCCTCTGGGTTCCTCTAACTCTCTTTTTAGTTTCAAGAAGATTATTCAGTGATTTTTGTGGGTTCGAACCCCGATTAATTATAAATGATATTCCTGTTCTCAGACTGGAAATAAGGTGTAAATCTTTAACAGCAAGAGTAATTAACCATTGGAACAATTTACTAAGGGTGGTGGTGGATTCTCCATCACTGATTTTTTTAAAAATCCTATCTCAATTTAAAAATTAAGATATTCTCAAGGAATTATTTAGTGGAAGTTCTATGGCCTGTGTTGTACAGGAGGTCAGACTAGGTGATCACAATGGCTCCTTTTGGCCTTAGAAACTATGTATCTATTATTAAATTGTGAGTCTTGTAATATTTGTTGTTTTCTATTTAAAGCTCCGGTACCTCAAACCACGGGATGACATAAATCATGAGTCATAAGTGAATTTATAATCTTCATGGTAATGAAAAGTTATAATCTTCATAGTAGAGAAAAGCCTGAAAATATGTGCCTCAAAAGCTTGAAAAGCTTGGTAAATAAAAAGAAATCCCAAATATATTTTGGAAGTCTCATGAATTTTAAGTCAATCTTATGAGTTTTTTAGGGCATACTTTATCATTTTTGAACATGTCAGGTTGTCAATACTGTCTTAATCCACCCTAGAAGAGTCACATTCTTTATTAATATTAGTTCAGTGATTTGACTAAAAGCTTCTTCTGTCTTTTAACATTAGGAAAGAAATCATATTTAGGAGCCAAATAAAATTAATATCTAACAGAACAACCCCAGGTATATGTGTAACTCTGAAGTTTAATTTCTCTTACTCTTGAACATGATTTTCTTAAAAATATGAAGTTATTAATTCAGATGAGGACAATGCAATGTCAAGGAAATACAATGCTGCTGCTTTAAGATCCCTGCAGACTATGGTAAAATTGCAATGTTAAATGTACTAAATCTTGTAGTAGTCAACACAATCAAATCAAGGATTGCTGTATATGCTATAATCACATAAATGTTAAACAAATGAAGTGAAACATTTTGAGGCTTGTTGCAGATATCCATATCTGAAGAAAGAGCAATGACAGGACCAACTGACAGCTCAGACAGAACACTTATGAGCACAATTTAAAAGACAGTCAGACAGACAAGATATAGACAGACAAATAAGATGGAAATTCTCCAGTCATTTTTGTTTCCCTTTGCATTTTCTTCTGATAATTGTTCATAGTTCTTTGTATTGAACTACAACTGCGGGGCCTCTAGTAATTTATCTTTTGTCTGTTCAACAGCATTTACTACTGTTAGACATCTTGAATTTCAATCTGATTATTTAATTATAAATCTGCAAAGTTCAATAATATTTTTGTTGAATATTTAAATGATTTGAATGATTCAGGCTATATCATTTTGCTCGCTGGCCGTCATATCCCTGGAAAATATACCGTGCAGAACAGTTGTACTTTGGCAGAGATGTTGAACTAAATGCACCATCTTTTCCCTCTTAAATTGTTATGATTTTCGGATTCTATGAGCCAGTTTGCTCATCACCCTTTTATCTGGGTAGCATTAAAGGAACAGTCATTAATTTCTTTCCCAATAATTAGTTGTTAGATTTGAAAGATTTGTGAGAATATTTTTCCCCTGCGATGGTAATGGCTTGTTTGTTTTAAGTTCATACCCTGCTTTTCCTAAAAGAAACATATGAGTGTGTGTCACCTGGGGAATTAGCTAGTTGCTTCTGGAAAGATTAATTGATTTCTATGCCAGTGTGACTGACTGCAGTACGTAACTGTTGGTTAAAAATTCATGGAATAAAGAAACTATTAGCTGTCTGTAGTGAAATGTGTTAATTGCAGGATGTCACATGCTTGTGTGGGGAATGTGACCACAACCCAATCAATAATGAAAAAAGCCATTCACAGATTCATAGAGTTATTCTTCTAAAGGGGTGAGAATTAGAAAAAATACAGATACTGTGTTTTGGGGCTCCGATTTTTATTTCATTAGAATTATACCACTGTAAAACTGGAGCACTTGAGTTGTAAATCAGATCAGTTACTTTGATAAACCTTTCCATTTTGCTTTCTAAATTGGGCTCTCTTGCAGACAGACTATGATACCTTTACTGACAATCATTACTACTTAAGTCTTATATCATTTTACCAGCTAACTCTTCTAATATGGACACAGCTTGTACCATACAAAAAAAGTGCTTCTGCTAGTATAGCTCATATGAGTTCCCTGAATAAAACAAGCTATGCTGGCAAAAGCACTTTTTCTGCAGATTTAACTGCTTCTATCTTGTGGCTTTTGCCAGAATTAAAATGCTGTAGAAAAATCACAGCCAAGACTAATTACTATACCTTCAAAAGTTGTGAGCATTGGCCTATCTGTATTCTGCAAATAGTTCCATGATGTGAATGGAGCAACATACTGAGTTAGCTCTTTGGGACAAGGATCATCTTTTTGTTACATGACTGTAACTGGATTGTAACACAACTGGGTTGGAGCCTCAAGATACGATTGTAGAAATAGTGTTGGTAATAAATAATAAATAATAATAATAATAAAGAATTAGGGTAGTGCAGGAAACATTGTCCAGTGGTTAAAGCAGTAGCCCAGGACTTAAAGATTGTGGGGGACTCCATGTGGCAGTGGTGGCTATCTATGTACCTAAGATAAAATTATTTGATCCATGATTTTATGTAAATATGTATTTTTAACTGAGTTAGATTTACATAGAATATGATCTTCAATCAACCAGAACTGATATGAATGTGGCTATATCTCCAGAGATACTATAAACTCCTGCAAATACTCCAGTCTCCACAGTGTCTCATGTGTTACTATATCTGCAATGGGAAGCTGGAAAATGTCCTTCTCTCCAAATGAGCACATTATCATTATGAATAATGTATGAGAGATTGGGATTTTTTTTATGTATCAGAGAATGAGTTTAGCTTGTGTGTTTACTTGCATTCATTAAGTTAAATAGTATTACGAAGGAAGACAGCAATCCTTCAGCGTGAGGGAGAAAACAGCAGTGCTTTTAGTGGAAGATTTACTGTATGTGTGAGTAGACTGAGTGCCTGCTGCAGGCTCTATGGCTTTTATGGCTCTTTGGTATAAAAGATCAGATTGTGAACAAACAACAACCACCACCAACCAAATGAAAGATATTCTAGTAGATTTGAACTAATTAATCATTAATGTCCAGGACTGATACAGGATTTTTGTTCAGGAACAACATGACCACTCAGATTTCTGTTTGCAAAAAGTAATGTATGTAGCTGGCAGTTTCCTCAAGGGGAGATCAACTCCTGTTTGAAGTTTATTTTAATGGGAAACTGTGACATGGCCAAAGAATCAAGGGACAGATCTGGTCTAAATAAGTATATCCCAGATGAAGACATAGAAGTTACGGAGATTTACACCAGCTGAGTATCTGGCCCCAGGTCTGAATGTTGAAGCTATATGTGGGCCATTACAGCTGGAAAGAAGTGAGTGGCATTCTATTCTACCTCCTGAAACACCAACCAAATTGTTTGCTAAATGCCAGGTTGTAAACCCTTTACTCCCATCTGTGAAAAATTTCTTGTATAACTTCAGTGGGATTACCTGCATGATTAACTGATGACCACTAGAAGTATGTAGATTCCAAAATTACTATTGTTGATCATGATAATATAGAAATCAGAGAGCCTACAGCTTGAATTTCACATGCTAGGTGTAGCTGACCAAGAAATTTTTGGTCTGAAACACCTCTTAATTACACTAATTTGTCTCTGATTTGGATAATTTTGACTTGATTAGTGTTACTCCAAATAAACTTCAAACAGGAGTTCATCTCCCCTTGAGGAATTCAAACCAACAGATTGTAAGTATATAAAGCACACAAGGATAAAGAGAGTTTTAAACATTTTTTTCATGTACCACCAAAGGGAATTTTTACAGATTTGTAAATTCTACTCTACTCAACAGTGAATAAACAAGAGACAGCTGTTAAAATTGTTTTTCCCCTAAAATGATCTTGGAAGTTGGAAGTCATACATTATTTAAATAAGACAGAAACCCAGCGAAGCAAACTCATTTTAGACAGTTAGGAGAGAATTTCTCCTTGGCATGTATTTTAGATCTCTGAAATAAATCCTGATATGATTGTGGAAATATTGCTATATGGGAATGTATTCAATTTAAAGCCAGGTTCTATTCTGAAAAGTCACTCTAAAAATGTTTGCAATATAGATTATACGGAATCTTGCGCCATACAGAAGGGTGTATATTGCCTGAGATTTGTCCCTTTGAAATGCAATTAAAAGTTTGAAACTCCAGACAGCCGAATAAAACAGCTTCCCTCACCAATTTAATTATCCAGGCCCAGTTTGTCTCTACATAGCAGAATTATGCAGCAGAGTGCCAATTAAAAGTTGTCCTTTTGATCAGCAATAAACATTAAAGTCTCACTTATGTGCATCTCTCTGAGGCTGGGTGGAGGAGGGTTATGTAGTATCTGACCGGTGGCAGCTGGTGGCACACGATGCTTAAGCATTACAGAGGGATGCCTGGGGGAGTGCATACAGCGATGGTATTGCTAAATATGTTTAAAGGGTATAGCATGCACTTCCTCCAGGATCAGCTTCTGAATGCTAGCTTGTATACAGGGAAGGCAATGCTCACCTTGTCTCAACCTTCCCAGCCTTATCTCCTCCGGAATGTATTATTTTGATGGCATCATCAAAGAGCCCCATCTTCCACTCTGAGGTCCAGTCCTGCACTGCTTCCTGAGAGATGCCAAATGCCTTTAAACACATTGACTTCAAGGGCAGGGCATTCAGCTTCTCTCAGAGACATTAAGAAACTTGCATGATCAAGACCAGGGAAAGCAAACAGCTTCATTAAGGCTTCTTCTCATGATATTGTACTGGGAAGGAAAGGGAAACTGAGCCAGATCTTCAGCCCTGGTTAAATCTCATTTGTGCTGCTGCAATCCACTGTGGCACAGAGTAACATAGTTGGCTTTATTCCAGCCAGCCTTTCTTCCTTCTACAGAAGAGTTTTCCAGAGTGGACGTGAGGCACAGAGTTTGTGATCTAAGGATGAAGGATTGGGCTCTTAGCTCACTGCAGTTCTGGTCCAATAGAGCAGTAGTTGAGGATCCTGTGGCTACACTTATTTGTACCAGGGTTGCATGAGTTCATCTTAGATGATGATCCAGCATATAGAGTTCCTGTACTCCTCTCCCACTAGTGCCTCTTACGGGTGTGGCTATAATTTGTACATTATGGATATGAGACTGTGTTCTCAAGCAAAAATGAGTGTGACAACCTCCTTTTAGTTCCTGTTTGTGAACACCTCAACCCCACCATACAATTTAGCATGTTTTAAGCACCAGTCTCAAATCAAGAGCAATCTGAAGGCTGGAATAGGAAGAACCTTGCAGCAGCTCAGGATATGGGAGCATTGGTAGAACTGTGCGGAAGAGCTTGCATAAGTATCTTCTAACATTGTGCCAGAGAAGTATCACTTTCCCTGGTATTAGAACCTGGCATTTTGAAGAAAACACAGGCTGTAATTTACACTTCTCAGCATCTGACTTGCCCTTTCTATAGTATGAGGGTTGTTTTACTGGATTTCCAGTGAGTCCTCATTTGGTGATAGAAAAAAATTGCAGATCGGCTATTTTATTTTTGGTTGGCCTCTGGTGAGCAAAAGTGATAATGAAAACCAAGTCCAAAACTGTTTGTGTTGAGCTGTTTGTTCCAGTTAAGCAAGAAACTCAGGCTCGTCATAGTGCAGTGAAGCTACATGACAGTTTGTCTGAATTCATCTAATTATTGGTCCTGTCATTAATAGGATGTATCAAGTTATCATCTCAAAGGGAAATAATGCAAGTACATGGTGTCCGTACAAAGTGATATGCTACTGGAGTGTTGCATAAACAAAGTGACAAAGAGATTTTTTTATAATAAATCCCAGCTGAGTCAAGAGGAGAAGAAACAGATGTCTCAAAGGACAGAAGCGTTGATGTACCGTAGAATACACAGGAAATGATCTCTGTTATACCAAAGGAAAGTTCACTAAAGTGATCTTTAACCTTAGGTAATGTCTGGCATCCCAACTACAATATTTCTGTCATAAAATGGGCAACATTTTTTAATACTTTGTAAAATATAGCAGTGCAATTAGAGCAGGATTATTTACTTAGCATGTTTCCAAAAGAGGCTGTGTATGAATGCAATTCCAACATTCAAGTTTTTCAATAGTTTCTTGCTCTTCAATTTTCTTTCTCTCATAGCTCTAGCCAAAAGGGGGATGATGACTATGAAGATTATACATCCAACAAAACGTGGGTTTTGACTCCCAAAGTCCATGAGAGCGATGTCACTCTGATTTTAAATGGCTTACTGGAGGGATATGACAACAAACTGAGACCTGACATAGGAGGTGAGTTTTCTAATCTTTTTTTAGTTGAAATGGGGGTTGGAGGAAAAGAATTCTCACATTGCAATATATGTCTTGGAAGATGAATCCACACAAAGAAGGTATGAAAACAAAATATAGTACAATGTAACTTCATTTTTTATAATATCTAGCATAAACACGTTGGCCAAGATGTGTAAGTCAGGCTTGTGTATAAGGATGTACAAGGATGGGCTGATAAATCCGTATCAAGGCACCTAAATGGCCTGATTTGCAATAGTTCTGAGCACCCACAAATTCCATTGAAATTGCTGAAGCTGCAGAAACTCAACTACTTTGAAAATCAGGCCACTTCTATTTTGTGCCTAAACATGGAGTTAGGAGTTTAACTTTAAGCATTCCGTTTTGTAAATCTTGGTGAGTATCACTACATGCTTTATATAGTTAAATTATACAGTCAAAGAGCTACAAATGAAGTTGGGGAAGACACTTCTGCATATGCAAACCTGCACATAGCAGCAGACGAAGAGGATAGAAAGGAGTATAGAAAAAGGAAGATGATATGGATTAGAAGACCCTCAGATAAAGCAATTAGCACAGCACCATTGAAGGTTTATATCCATTTTCATCAGCTGATACTTTCACTCATACAGTAACTCCTCACTTAAAGTAGTCTCAGTTAATGTTGTTTTGTTGTTAAGTTGCTGATCAATTAGGGAATATGCTCATTTAAAGTTGTGCAGTGCTCCCTTATAATGTCGTTTGGCAGCTGCCAGCATTGTCCACTGCTTGCAGGAAGAGCAGCCCGTTGGAGCTAGCTGGTGGGGACTTGGAACCAGGGTGGACCAGCAGGCTAGCAATTGCCTGCAGTTCAACTGTCCCTCCCCTCACTGCCATGTGCTGCTCCTGCCCTCTGCCTTGGAGCTGCTCTCCAAGCTTCCTGCTTGCTGTGCTGGGGAAGGGGGGAAGAGTGGGGGTAATGTCAGGGTGTCCCCCTCCCTCCTACTCCTGCACCCCTCCTACCCTATCTTCCATAGATGGGGAGACACATGAAAAGGCTCAAGACAGAGGGAGCTTCTAGGCAGCAGCTGTGGTGAGTCTCAGCTTGCTGATCTAATTAACAACACAGTGTACTTAACAGAGGGGTCAGCATACTTAAAGGGGAAATGCGCTTTTCTCTCTCACACACATATGGTGTGTGCCTGTCTCTGTATCTCCCTCCATTCCTGCTGCCTTATAGAGTGTTAGGCTGCATTAACAACGTGTTAACCCTTGAGTGCTCAGCCAATTGCTAGTTCATCATTTAGCAGTAAGGCATTCATAAAAGGTCAGAAGTGAAGGGTCTCATATAATAATAATGAGATTGTGGAAAGGATCAGAGAGAAGTCATGGACTAGAGAAACAAAAGGAAGAAGGGGACAGGAAGCTCCAAGAAATAGACTAGCTCAAGCAAATTTGTGAAGAAGTTTAAAACCAAGAACAACAAATTTATCTATATTCCACAAAGAAAGCAAACATGAGTTTTTTTGTGGGTAACACCCTACGGTAATACTTACATACACATTATAAAATTAGCAAAAGAATTCCCAATGAAACACATATAACTAGGAATGTTGTATGGCTTGTTCTCCTAACCCCAGACTTTAGGGAATAAAAGGAGTAGAGCACCCATAAAAATAATTTGGGAAGATTGATTTTTAGTTAGGAGTGTCTGGAATTAATATGGTCAAAGAGAGGGAACAATATTTCAAACTAAATTAGTCTAACAATTGTTTTTCATTTCTGTTTTGCACGCCCCAAATGTTGTTTTGGGCTCATGAAACAATTGTTTATCTGCGGACATCACTTCAGGCTAAGCCAGTCACATTTCACTGTATCCCATCATGTGAAGTGAGTGAATCTGAAAAAAGTGTTTGTTTTCTCAAGGAGTAGCATTTGATAAAATATGTTTTTGAGAAACCAAGTCCCCTACACAGACATCAACATATGGGCATAGAGATCATTCTGATCTCACTCCCACCAGTATATTGCTTTTCAGTCCAATAATTATTCCTCATTTACACCAGTATAAGTGCAATCAGAATCTGGCTTTGAAATATCTCTGTCTATTGAGAAACTAGAATTATTGCTGTAAACTTTATTTTTTACTATATTTGCTGTTTGGAAATCTCTCTCTCTCTCTCTCTCACACACACACACCTCTCACCCCTCAAACACACAAAATAGACACTCCAAATTAATAACCTTATGTGTGGTTTGTATGTAGTAGATTTTTACCTTCATTTTTATTAGCAATTCTTATTGTTTTCCTTGCAGTGAAACCAACCGTAATTCACACTGACATGTATGTAAATAGTATCGGTCCAGTGAATGCTATCAATATGGTAGGTAACTGTTTTTAACACTTTGCTACACTTTTAATGATTAGCATATTCAGTTTGATGCATGCTATAATTCCTTTATAGTTGCAGTGCAATTGTGTTTCCATTATTTTTAACACTACACTGTATGCATTTTAAAAGTCTCATCATATCAATCTCATGGAGAAGAGTAGGGCATGGTGGTAAGGGGAAGTGGAAGTGGATGTTGTCTTTACATCAGAAACTGGTGTGAATGTGTTTAATAAAATTATTACACGATTTCTAGCTCAGACTTGTGCAACCATGTTGTGGTCCATTATTTAATCATGCAAGGGCTTGCACAATCCAGTCCAGAACATGTTGATAATTTGAGTGATGAGGGACCAAAGCTTTAATATTCTTATCATCTCACAGCCCAGTACAGCCTGTGTAATATGTACATCACAACTCTTGTGTTAGGGGCATTGTTTGATATAGAAATACAGATATTGATGATGACACATAATAGAATGAAACAGAGATGGAGGATGGATCAACAATTTAATTAACTTTTAATTTTTGGAGGGCAATACGCCTTCCGCAAGAAATACCAGACATTTACTTTGATCCAGTGTGGGTTTAAATGACCCGATGTCAAATATCCCATAGTTAGGATGGCCCCTGTCATAAGTGTGAAGTAGCCTAGAATTAGTGTTTACCTGTAAGGGGTTAAGCTAAAGGTAACCTGAGAGGCGGACAACTGACCAATGAGAAATTCCTCAGGAGACAAAGGATATTAAGTTTCAGTTTCTCTCTGGGTCTCTCTCTGTTCACCTCGGCTATGGGGGGAACACAGCTATGTCTTTCACTATAACTATAAGATTCTGTTAAGTATTGTAGTCAGTAAGTTTACCTTCTCTTTATCACTTGGAGAGTTCTCAGTGGTGAGTGTTGGCTGGGTGCTTCTTGATATTGTAAGCTTCAGCAGAGATATCAGCTGTGGGAGAAAATTGCCTCGGGGGAGAGGTTTGGTTTCTGAATCCTTTTGTTGATTATGGTAGATGCTGTTCTATTGATGGTTATAAGGGATTTATTCCTTTCTTTTTTCTTTTATTAAAATCTTTCTTTTAAGAAGCTGACTGCTTGTTTTTCATTGTGTAAGATCCTGGTTTTGGATCGGGCACGTCTCGCAGGATCAGGCGAGGTTTGGGGTTTTTTTTCTCTCAAGCTTCCCAGGGAAGGAAGAAGTTTGGGGGGTTAGTGGAAAGGGAAAGAAGGGTCCCCAAACTACCCTAGACCTAGTTTGGTGGTGGCAGTGTACCAGGTCCAGATACAGAAGAATTTGTGTTCTGGGGAAAAACATTTTAACCCAAGCTGGTAAAATAAGCTTGTGGGGGTTATTTCTTTTTTCATGCAGGTCCCCACATCTGTACCCTAGAGTTCAGAGTGGGGAGGCAATCCTGACAGCCCCCTTCAGCCTGATCCCTAGGATTCAGTGCACCTCTTAATCCTCTCCCCCTCTCCCTGTGAGGTGGAATGAAGATGTACATGAAAGGTTAGATAGTGAAGACTTAATGTCTGCATGCTGATAGGGTCCACCGCTTTTTTACTGGGTCTCTTACATTTACCTGTAGTAGCTGGCCCCTTTGATCTTCATGGTGATTGCAAATTGCAAAATTACAAATGTCACTTATTTTAAGCTTTTAAATTTCTCTCCTAACTAACCTAGAATTGGACCTCCAGGATGCTGCAAGAAAGGAGAGGGAAAAAATCAATCAATCAGACCCCTTGCCAATCTTGCCATATGAAATAAATATTTTCCTCATGCCCCAAACTAATGACTGGCCAGACCCACAGCCTTTTGGAAACAGTTCAGACTATAACTCTAAGAGCTGCAGAATGGCTGCTGCACTCCCTGAGAGCTTCATATGCAGCAAAGGGACAAGCATAAGGGACAATCAAGTCTCCCTTCCTTACCACAGACTGGCCAAAGGGAGGCATAGAGAGGCAGAGAATTCTCTCCCTTCCACCTACCCCACGCTCTGATCAGGCATGCATATTGGGTGCCAGGGCAGGGAAAGAGAAAGGGGAGGTTCCAGCTTAGCTAAGCTCTCCCCTTCTTTCCACGCCTCCTCACAGGACCCTAGGGATTGCGTATCCCCTACCGAACTGATCAAACACCTCTCTCAACTAAGACAGTATCAAACCTTATTTTTGAAAATAAAAATCACAAAATTTATCAAATAAGGTTTTTTTTCAGTCAGCTTTAGCATCAATCCCGCTTGTAGTGACTGCAAATACTTTTTCAGATTTTTCAGAAAAATGCTTTTAAAAGTGCATCTTTGACACAACCATGCACAATGTTTTCACTACTATTTCTGGTTAATGAACAGGAATATACAATCGATATATTTTTCGCCCAAACCTGGTATGACAGACGCCTGAAATTCAACAGCACAATAAAAGTGCTCCGGTTGAACAGTAACATGGTTGGGAAGATATGGATACCAGATACATTTTTCCGAAACTCCAAGAAGGCTGATGCTCATTGGATAACAACACCCAATAGGATGCTCAGAATCTGGAATGATGGCAGAGTGCTATATACACTAAGGTATTTACACTTGAATTTAAATTTGGTTCCTCAAGGAAAAACTAAAGAAGTACATTTTATGCAACTGAAATGTGAATAGGAAATACCTTATAAATTAATTTCTATTCATAGGAGAGGTTTAAACATAACTGGAGTATAACTTGCCTTATTGTAGTTTTAAAATGTCCTGGAAAATGTGAAATGCTTAGATGATTTGTACTTAAACTATGGCAATATCTGGCCTTCTAAATAGACAAAGTGTCTCATTTTCATCCAGATTTTACTACCCTATTCCTCAAGGAATGTCACTAAATTAAATAGAACTACATGAGGAGGAAGAAACAATTCAATATAAGGATATCACGGTCTTGTCCCTCATTTGTGCTTGCAATTTATTGATTACTAGTTGTTTTGCCACTCTTATCATCCTCTTTTCTGGCTATTAAATTAGAGGATTTTAAAATCATTGATTGAATGAATCAGTATTTATGACCAATTTGCAAACCATGCTCTCTTCTTCAAATCTCACCACTTTTCTCCTCAAAACACTCAGTTTCTCTCTTTAGTGATCTGAAATAAACGGGTAGTCAGTAGTTCTATTTAATATCATGATCAGTAACATTCGAATTCTGATAATAAGTCCTGGGCTTGGGTCAGATGCTACATGTGATCATCTCATGCCAAATGTGCCTCAGAAATCTCACACACAATTTGAGAGATCCCAAATTACAAGAGTATTGGAAGTGACAAAATATGGTATATTGGCAAAGCCTTGTGTGTTGAAGCTTGCACAGTGCACGCCACAATTATGTCTGGTTGTAGCTACTACTGTTGGTTACTTGTTTTCATGAGCACTATATTCCTTAACAAATCTTAAGTGGTTTTCTAATGAAAATTGTGAGAAGTCTGGCATTTGTACGACTATGTTCTAGCCAACCTGGCCCCGTAAGGCAGAATTACTAACACAGACTTAAGCTTTTCTGTGAGCCTGAAATATCTAACTAGATTCATGCTAGTGAGTGATATTAAAACATCCCCACAACAGAAAACAAACCCAAACTGTCACTGAATTTATGGATCATGTGGTAAATTCAAACAGTTTTAAACAAGGACACAAGTGAAAAAAATATTTAGATTGTCAAATTTAGACATTTAGACAAATATTAGATTGTCATATAAATATGATTCTCTATATATGATTTTTTTCCACTGGTATATATATATATATGAGTACATTGCTTTGCCTTCTTGGTGTATATCAGGTAATGAAGTCAGATTGATGAGGGATGAAATGAGAAAGGAAGAAAAAGGCAGTAATCTGAGCAAAGAATTACTAGGTGCCCAACCCTGCTCCCATTTCAATCCCAGGCAAAACTCCCATTGACTTCAAAGGCATCAGGATAGGTTCCTGTGTCATTTCTGTGTGGAGAGTGTGCATTTCTGATTCAGTTGGTCTAGAAGACAGATGACTCCTACATCCTCCATTCTGATCATCTTCAAAGCATGAGATAGAGAAAGCATGAATGCAGGATCTAAGGTGCAATCTTGCTTTGGAGAGTGGTTCTTGGACATGTACCAGCCAACAGAGAATGCCTTCACCGGGGTTTTTATAAAGGTGGGATGGAAATTGTAGTTTTCACAGAAGAGTCTAGTGGTAGCGCTGTGTTCTGCTACTCTCTCCTTGCTCCCACTGCTTTTCAAAGGCTTCTCTCCTACTGAATAATTCCCTCTAATGCATGTACCATACAGCACATGCCCTATAGTGGAGACATATGTACAGACTGGCAATGCTGAAGAGGTTAAATGTGAAATATTAGAGATTTTTTTAATTCTCTAGAGCTTTTCTAAAATAGACTTTTTCTTATAAAATAAATCTATATAATATATAATGACAAGCTATGTCATGGAGGTTTTGCTGGCACCCATTTGAAACGACTTGCATAAGTCACTCATGGCGTTGCTACTCATAAGTAATGTTGCCATCTCAGACTGACTCCAATAAAGCCTTTAAAACACACCGCATTTCACTTTCTGTTTTTTTGCAAGGGACGAATAGATGCATTGTGGGTTGGGAGTGTAATTAAAAAGAAAAATATAACATTCACTGCTTAGATACATGCAATAACTATCATATATTCCTACACTTTGAATAGGCGAATAAATAAGTATGTCATTGTGTTTTAATTATACCCATTGTATACAGTGCTTTTTTGTGTATAATATTTTGTGTTTTGTATATTTTGTATGCTAGGGGCATGTTGATAAGAATCTTGGTTTGCGTGTCGCATTAGTTTTCAGTAGAAATTACTATGGCATGCACTATATATTCTGATACTAAATCTTTGTCTTCTCTTCTCTTTAGGTTGACAATAGATGCTGAGTGTCAGTTGCAGTTGCACAACTTCCCAATGGATGAACATTCCTGTCCGCTGGAGTTTTCAAGCTGTAAGTAGTGTGCTAAATTACCTATACCACCTTCATTTGCATTGGCACACTGATGGCCACATTCTTAGTTAGGGTAAATCAGCATAATCTGGTTGTCTTCAATTGCATTTGGATCAGGAAGGATATAGAATTTATTTTGTAAATGTGTACACAGTGTATATGTTCACAGATATACTATAATAAATGACACTTGAGAATGGTATGTGCTCTGACACACATAGTGTAGATGAGAAGAATACACAGATATTCATAATGCTTAATTATGTTTGCCATGAGAGTTAGCTTTTATTAATAAATATTGTGGTCTGGATCTTTGTCATGCTTGTTACATATGGGTGTCATTCCATTGACTACTGTTAGCATGTGGGTTGACATCTTTGAAATGAAGGTGAAATGGGAAATTTTACAATGACTTTAGGAGGGACAGATTGTGCCCTAGATACCTCAAGTTGGGAGCGATGAAGGGAGAAGAGGAGACATTCAAAAATGTACTTTTGGAAAATAAATAAAATATTAAATGAATTAAAAACTAACTAATATACCCCCCTCCCTTCACTATGTTGCTCCATATTTTTCTGGATAAATAGAAAATTCAGCTGCTTCCTACAAAGTAATTTTTTAAATTAAATTTAAAAAATGAAAAGATTCTGAAGCTATATTTGGAATTGTCTTGAAGATGGCTACCCCAGGGAAGAAATTATTTACCAGTGGAAACGCAGTTCGGTGGAAGTAGGAGACACCAGGTCTTGGAGGCTCTACCAGTTTTCTTTTATTGGACTGAGAAATTCTACTGAAGTGGTGAAGACAACTTCAGGTAAGATAAGCTATTTTTTAATAATCAATTTTCACTCAAATTGTTTGTTTTATGTTAAAAAAATGTATATGATTGTATGGAGCTCAGCGCTGGCAATTAATAGAACAAATTAATTTTTACTCCTTATGAGTCACCAGATCTTCATGTATTCTGCAAAATGAAGTGCTGTCTCTTGCACAAGCTTGCTCTTCACCCTCAGCAATACAGGAAGAAGAGGGAAGCCTCTGGGAGGCTACAGTCCCCCCTCCAATCCAGGTGGAGGGGGAGTGGGTAGCAGAAAATAAGTGGAGCCTTGACTGGACCTTGTAAGGACACTAAGCTCTGTAGCTGAGCTGTTGTGCAGAGGACAATAAGATACTACTGGGTCATACTAGATGATACCTGTCTCTTCTCCCCTCAAAACAAAGGGGTAGCCAGGAAGACCATTGTCACCCAAAGTTACAAGTCCCTGCTGCAGCAATATAGCTGCACACTGCCCCTTCCTCAGGGCTAGCTCTGAATTATTAAACGCTATTATGAACTAAATACAGTGTGTCTCAGGTAGTTCTGCTCCATATTTCTATCTGTGTTACCCTCCTTTAGTACATGTAATAGATTTCAAAATGATAAAGTAAGAAGGTCAATATTTTTAATATTATTCCATTAACTAGGCAGGAAAGCGCATGCCACTTAATAAGTCAGGTCAGAAACACACTCTAGCATTGGTGGTGGAAAAGATTAGCCATTTGGAGACGGTGGAAGTTATTAAGAATCCAGAAGGGTATTGCATACTAATATTCTTGTACAATTCTTTTGTTATTGATTCTTACGTTCAAAAGAAATGCTGAAATGAAAGAGGTTTCTTTCGATTATAGCAAATTTTATTCCACAAGTTCAAAGGGATCTGTAGGTTTGTGACAATAATTAATGACAATAATTAGTAATAAAAGGGTCACATTGCCAGCATAATCAAAAGGAGGTATGCTAGTTCTGAAAGCTGCCTGCTTGTACATTATGTGCAGTGCAAACAATGCGGTTCCTGAGAAAGTGGATATTAACCATTCCTGACATATTTAGTCTTTTGGGTAGGAAGGAAAGGACTGAAGCTTCTTAGCCTGTGGTCACATTTGTCTTAAAGCACCTTCTGCCATCCTTGCTGTAGAAAATATTTTGTCATCTCATTAAGGAAATGTTTGACCTTTCACCATTCCTGGCAGATGAAAGTTTCAAAGGAGGACAACGGGAGAGTGATGGAACATGGCTACTAATACCTTGCATTGTGTAAGACATGGTTGAGTCACTCACCCCCAAAGCAAAAATATAATCAGCACAGCATTTGTCCTCGGTCATGCCCCTGAAACAGGTACATCCACAGAAGGCAGCAATAAATAAGTGGATGGGTCTAGGGTCTGGTTCTGCTCCTACTAAAGTCTGCAGAAAATCTCACATTGACTTTACTCAGACTTGACTTGTGATTCTTTCATTTTCTGTTTCCCTTTCCTTGGTTTTTTTCCATTCTCTAATGGAAAATATTTGTCTGGAAGGGGGAAGTAATACAATTTTAACATGCTACAAGCTTCTGTTCCATTATTCCACTGCTTCTTGCATTTGTGAATGAAGGGCCTTGCAACGTTCAGAGAGTGCTCATTGAAAGAACTGATGCATTCTCACATATCAAAAACCTCTTCCTGTGGGACCATTAATCCAGTCTAAGAAACCACGGTAGTGCTCTGAGAGAACCAATATAATTTAAAGTTCATATTTGTTATTAATATGCTGATGCACATTGCCCTTTTTCATTTACTTAAACAAATAAAGTAATCAATATTAATTGTGCATTTAAAGTCAGTAAAAACCTACTTTAGCCAACACTTGATCAGTGACAAGAAATGCTTTCCAAAGCAACTTAGTCCTGCCGAGCTTCTCTTAAAGGCCTGCTGGGGCTGCACAGACAACTTGGAAAAACATTGTGTTCGTAGTCATCTCCTCCCCGTAGTGTTTATCATATGTTCTCTGTTTTCTTTTCTCAGTTTTTTATTGCTAGAGCTATTTGTATGAAAACTAAGTCTAGCTTTGATTCAACCCAGTGCATATGTGCAGGATCACACGTATAAACAAAATTAGCATGGGGAATCCTGCTCCTGCATCAGTATGACTGCTACTGCATAAATTAGAGAGGCCAAAGATAATTGCATATAGCTAAGTGCCTTATTATCAGGCTGAAAACTGCAGTTCGACAAGTGCATAAGATTCATTTCTACTCAGTGTCCTTACTCTTAAATGCATTTCCATTTGTAGCCACAGTTCACATATGTCTACAATGCAACCAAGCTATACTTCCTGCTGTTCTACTAGGGTTCAAACTTCAGTGCCTTTGTTCCCTATGTGTTTATTTCATGCTGCTTATTCCTCAACTGAGTTTAAAAGCCAGACTCTCAAATCATTTATGGATATATTTGCATATAGCTAACTTATATGAAGAAATCCCCAATGTGTGTCCACAAGTCAGACATTTGGGCACATGCTTGGCCTCTCTGGTCCCTAACTCTATCCATCTGCACAAGTTGAAGTCCTAGAGGTGGGTCCGAAGTGTAGCTCAGTGGCACAATCATTGGGAATTTTTTTTGCAAAAACTCCCTAAAGTAGATAAAGCCTTACCATAGCTGCCAAATGTTGTGTATTTCCATGTGTGACATTTCTCTGTAATGATAAACAGCCACTGATTACTACTTTATGGACTCCTAGAGCAGTGGCAAATGGGAGCAACTTGGTGTGTTGGAGGAGCCAATAGAGATCAGGTTATTAAGGAGAAGCTATTCCCTGGAGGGAAAGATATTGAAGGGGAGGAGTCAGGAGGAAAATCTGTTAATTGGATGTGGAGGGGAGAGAGCCTAGAGAGTTTTTGAGTGGCAGGAAGAACTGGCACAGCCTGAGAGTTGGATATGGAAGACACCAAGGGAGTTGTTCTAGGGCAGTGGAAGTCTAAAGCAGCCTCCCCAAATCTGCTTTTCTTTCATTTTAGCACATTTCCCACTTTGTCCAACCCTCCCTCTTAGCCAGAACTACCACTGCCTCCTGCTTCCCAGCACTCCATGCTGGCCTGGCTCCATCAGTAAGAGCAGACTAAGCAGAAGCAGAAAGGTTCCCTAAAACCTGGTGCCATAGGAGCCCCCTGTGACCCGGAGAAGACACATCACTTCCTGCCAAGCCCAGCTGAATGTGTGAGCTCTTAGCTGGGCTGTGAGGAAGCACAACCCTGCAGATGAATCCATTACATACATGAATGCAGATGATGCTCTAGGGCTCACCCACACCAGTAAGGTGTTCAGTCAACACCTACCTTGAGGCTCAGGGTGCCTTAACTACTTAGCTGTTGTAGCTCACAGCTCTGACACCAACAGAAGCATGCAGATTCATACACTGGCTTCCACTGCCTAGACACTCTTTGCAGGGAAACCTCAACAGCTCTTCCAGCCCCATTTTCTCTCCCAGAAACATCTTTCTCTACCATGCCAGACCCTCTTTCTGTAGCACCTAGAACACCTTATCAAGATCCTGCTCCTCTGAAGAGACAATACACAGCAACTGATCAACTGGGGTTGACAAATTCAGTCAGTCAATCTCCCATGCTGGTTTTTGGTAAAAGTAAAACAAGTTTATTAATAAAAGGACATGGGTTTCAATGATAAGTATAAGGATAGAAACGGTTACAAACAAACAAAAAGTAAAAAATATGTTTCTAAGACTAACACTCAACTTAACAAACAAGGGTCTTTTGTTCAAAGGAGTTTTTCTCATCATGGATTTTTTTACAACATGGCTGGTTAGACCTTTAGCCAGGACACAACACTCAGAGCTCAAAGCTGTTGGTTTCCTTGTCTTCCTAGGTGGAGGATGCTATAGCATTCTCTTCCCTTCTTTTCATACTTCAGCAAACCTTCGAAACGTATTGTTTGAAAAGTAAGCCCAGACAAAGTTTCTCTCTGCTGCTGTCTTCCCCATTGCTTGGTATCTTGATAGCTTTGTTATACACTTATGTATAAGTGTACTTCCATTATCTCTGCCTGGGGACTAGGCTGATCAGATAAGTGAATTCACATTCTTCTATCTATGACAGACTGGGCTTATGTATTGTTGCCCAACACATTTAAAGAACATAATTATAACTCTTTGTACCCATGCCATACATATGCCACACAATTTTCAGGACTAGTATGTTACGAGTTTTGATATGATGTCCTACATGACACCTTTTAGATATAGATTATGACAACAATGTGTTAGGTGTAGTGAGTGCATCAGGCCTCACAGGAGCTGGTGACACAGAGTAGTGAACAACCAATCGGGCCTCGGTATCATAATAAGTGTCATATCATAATAAGATGTGTAAGACCTGACAGTCCTGCTAAATGACTGCATGCACATGCAGCTACCTAATGTGTGTACACACAACTAGCATGTTACACACACAGAGACACACACACACACACAGCTATAAGCACACAATTGATAGAGCCCAAATTTGGAAATCTGATCTTATAATATTGCCCTCCATAAAAGCAAAAAATGACCAGAATATCACAAGCCAATCTGTCATTTCCTTTTAAATGCAGTTAGTCATCCCAAGTTGTGAACCTGTTCCCATAAATAATGAACTTTTCAAACCATCTCTAATTTACCTGGCAAGTCACATGCAACAAAAAAAAAACAAGTGATGATCGAGCAAATGGGCTCTAGCCTCCGATGATATCCGGGATTTGTTTCATGTAAATAAGAAATATTAACTCTAAAGGTGCTAAGCTGCTGTTGTCTATGAATACTCCAAGAATGGATTGTTAGACACTCAGTAGCACAGTAACAGTCAGAGGCACAGCCAGTGCATTCTGTGTGGATATACCTGGAACATTTGGAAGCTTTCAGGCAGTTAATTCATTTGCCAAATGATTTCACTGTGCAGCAGGAGACAGCTCTTCAGCATCAGATTCTTAAGTGGAAATAATTGCATTCTGCCTGCAAATATTCCCCTGTAGTTTCAGTTGGATACACTATTTTTCCCCCTACTGGAAAGCTATTGCGTTGCTTGTACAGAATGGCTGCCACCTAGAGCACTGCACCAGAGGTAACTGTGTTTTAGCCATCTGTGAAGTGAGCTGTTCGTGCTGTGGAGTTGAGCAAAGGGGCAGAATGTCACTGAGAATCAAGTTTTCGTTTCCTCAGATCTGTGTTGTTGGAAAAGCAGTGATTTATCTCAGTCTTTACAATAAAATACTTTACCTGTTCATAGGCTATTACCACCCAACTTATGAAATTTTCATATTGAAGCTATCTTCATTTGAACTGAGGGTGGATGAGAGGTTTCATGCAGACCATGCTCACAAAATCTTGGTCCGCCTGCGAACTGATGTTTTTTACTCAGATAGGAAACTAACCTCTCTCTCCCAAGTGGCCTTCTTTGCTTGCATGAGTAAATTTGGTCAGAGATATTGTTTTGTTACACAGAACATATTTACATGCTTTTATATCTGATCTTGATGCACCATTGTAATGAAGTGAACAGTTGGCAGACAATAAATCCTCCTAGGTCCTGAAGAAAGCACCTAAAAGTGATCAGTTTTCTCCCATGTTTCTGCTTTAAGTTGAACTATGGTATTGGCACATATACTTTGTATGTTATATTTAGAGGACTCTGTGGGAAATTAAGATGCTGATGTAAGCTCAGCAAAGCATCACATAGTGTATTCTATGCATTATTATTCATCAGAATATTTCTTATCCACTTGATAATCTTTTGAATCATATTTACCGGGGAATAGACTGATGTCCTCCAGCAGACATGAGAATGCAATTGCATGGCAGTTTCATGCAGTGATCAACAGTATTAATTTAATAGTGGCATGTTTAGGGGACAAGGGCATGTCCAATGCCTCGTTATGTGCTGGCTATCTCCAGCTGCCATAATAGTTCTTTCAGCCACTAGTAGCCAGTGAACATTAGTGCAGGCTAAGTCTATTCTAATTTATGATGAGAGACGACCATGGTTGGCCCAGCCAACCCAAGATCAGGCAAGTATAAAGGTGACTTATATAGCCCAATTCTCTCCTGCATTAGGCCACATTTCAAACTGTTCTTCTTCTTCAAGGCTACCCTAAAAGTGGCTTACATAGCTGCAGGAGGTTCTCCTCTACATAGCACAATCCCGAGACTGTTTAGAAGTCAGCATGGTACAGGACCAAAGGGTCATGGCTGAAATGTCCCTGTACCTAGCAATGCCTCAGGAAGACAATGCAAGTTAATGCACCCCTTAAATTGTTCTAAATATTTCTGGCTGAATACTTCTAAGGAATCATAGAATTGTAGGACCAGAAGGGACCTTAATCGGTCATCTAATCCAGTCCCTTGCACTCAAGGCAGGACTAGGTAATAACTAGACCACCCCTAATAGGTGTTTGTCTAGCCTGTTCTTAAAAATCGTGCAATGCTAGAGATTCCACAACCTCCCTAGGCAATTTGTTCACATACTTAACTACTCTGACAGTTAGGAAGTTTTTCCTAATGCCCATCCTAAACCTCCTTTCACAAATACCCTTATGAGTCTCACATATATATTGAAGAGCAGGTGAGACATGATTAAGCCTCTTGGGACTTTGCAGATGACAGGCCTTGGGGAGGAGAGTCAACTGTCCAATATGACCTTCTGGGCTCTGGCCAGGAGGAATAATTAAAGCCAGTTTAATTCAAATCTGCTTATTTCTGACAAGTGCCTTAGGCAAGTGAGCAGCACCTCATGACCAATAGTGTGAAAAGACCATCCACCAAGACATTCTGTATTATAATCTGAGTTTTTATAATCACCACGGATCTGATCCCATAGCAAGTGAAGTCAAGAACAAAACTCATATTGACTTCAGCGGTGAAGGTTGAACTCCATGTTAGGGAACAAGGGCTTCTAATACACACATTTGTGAAATTCAACAGGATAGCCAGGGCATCCAGGAAATATAATTAATCAAGGTCCTATGGTGCAGCAAGGTTTGTGATGCAGCCCTGCCATGCTGGTTGGAGAAAAATAAATGTCATTTTCAGTAATAACAGCTCTCAGTGGGAACTTTTGGGCTAATGTGACCATGATAGTTGCATCAGTGAATGTTACAATTCCATAATTTTGTTGTCTGCAATATACTGGACTATTGGAAAACAGCTCAATGCAAAGTGCTGGGAGGGAGCACATGGCCAAGAAGGCTGAATTATAAAAGATTTGTTAGCCACATATTGCTGTTGTAACTGAATTGTAACTGAGTTTGAAGGACTATCAGAGTTCCATTGTTACTGCACAAAAGCATTCAGAACAAAAAGACTTCCTAATTTTGTAACTATCTTTTTTATAGTGGAAATTTAGACTTAGTGGACTAAAGGTCTGAACTGATGGGGAAAATCCTGTGTTCTTATGGAAATATATATTTTGAACTCCTATACTTTGAAAGATGTATTTTCTATTCAAGTTTGCATTTCTAAAGATACTGAGAACTTTACACTTCCATTTTCTGCCTTGTTTGCTTGCTGCTGACTGTGGCTATAAGGAGACTTGAAAGGCTGTTGATAAAGATTTTCTCTCTTTAGGGAAGGTTAAAGGTTCAATAGTGACATGGGTGTTGAAATTTCAGTGACCATAATTCAGCCATCTTATTCCTTGATCAGTCTTGCCTATTCATGGCTGTAATGCTGCCTGAGTCACCCCAACAAAGTAAAAAGATGACTTCCCCTGGGGGGAAGTGTAGCTGAGTCATGAAAGTGCTCTTGCCCTGTTGATCAGATGCTCTTTGTGCTCAAGTTTGCCTTTCCATTCATTTGCCCTGCAAGCATGGTTTGCACCAGCTTTAGGAAGGACAGGTAGGGATAAAAGAGATTAATATACAAGCATTCAGAGAGTGAAGGAGCTGCCAGACTTTATAAACATCTCAGTTGCTTCTCATGCAGAACTAATTAGAAAAGCACAGATGCTCAATGCAATAATTGGTTTTGTAAAAAATATAAATATAGGACTATTTTTGATATGAAAGAACAGTGACTTCAAGAAAAAAAACTCACCTATTTAAAATAGTAGGAAAAATAATTTGATCAAATAATGTATGAAATTTTAACTTGTAAAAAGAAGGAAAGAAAAAAGGTTTTGTGACTGTTTTTCTTTCTAAGGATAAAACAGCAAATCCATAGTCTGATCCCATCCTCAGAAACATTTTCCACAAAGCAAACAACTTATAGACATCACAAAAACAATCATGTTTTCCTTAGCACAGTTGTGAATATAGCTTTGTAAGTACTGATGAGTCTTTGAGGCACATTATGTTGAGGCACATTATGCATATAAAATAAAAGCTTCCCTCACATAGCCCAGTTCTTTATTCCCTTTTTTCTTTTTCTTCTTTTTTTTCTTCCTGTTTGCAGTAAAATAATAATATTCGTGTGAATGATTATCATGGAAACTTGTAGTATCACAAGAGAAAATTACTGTAATTTTATTGTTTGCAGTTGAAGATAGATCTAATTAAAACAAACAGTGATGGGAAATCATTAGTTCAAAAATATTATACACAATGGCTTAGTGGCTAAAGAAAATGTAGATTCACAATTATTTTTGAGCTACTCTAAGTCTGTATATTAAGCCCTATTTTGGAAGATTTTTCTGTATAACGGGCACATTAAAATCACATAGGAATAAGTGCTATATTCAGGTGAGCTACCTGAAATACTATTTAGAATGTTCAGAACCTAGCAACTTCCATGTCTAAACAACTTGATACATTAAGCAATTCTGCAACAGAAGTAGGATGTGAATCTACTTTGATATCCTGAACTCTTCAAATGAAAGCTATTATGCCATTATGGAGTCATGAAGTAGGCTAGGAAAATGGGATGTTGATCCACATTGCATTGTTTGTTGGATTTCTTCCCTACTTATGCTTTATTTCTGGAAACTCTGTGTGTCCAGACATAACAACTGACTCACTGTACAATTATTTCAGCCATGATTACTTCTCTCTCCCCCGCTCCCTTCTTCCTTCCTCAATTCCTTTCTGTTCCTCTTGCTGTGGGAGTAATATATTTGCATCAGGCTTTAATAAACCTAAATTGCTTGGTTAAAAATTAACATTAGAAGGAATGTGTGAAGGCAGTGATAGCTTGATGCGGATGGTGTGCATCACGGAAGGATTGCTCATTTGAAATAAATTTGGATTTGCCTCTGGTGTATATGTGTCCTAAATAGTAAACACATATGCCTCCAAGGTTGTTCTTGCCCAATTAAATCCTTTCACTCTGCAAGTGCAGTTGCTAGCTTCTCAGCTTCATGTCATTACACAGCATTTTTCGTAACCTACTTAGCTAAGATGCTGTGGGTCCATCACTGTATTTGAGTGGATATACTGTTTAAATACGTGGCAGCGCAACAGACCTGTCAGAGTCACACAACATCAATATGCATTAGTAACAACCAAATCAACTTAAATATTTCAATATGAAAAATAAATTTAAGACCATTGGTGTTTTTAAGTGATCAAGTGATCAGCTGACCTCAATCGGCATAGTTCAATCGGGTATAGAGTTTATTTTTAATTGTGTTAGAAATAAAAAGAAAATAGAAATAGGACGTTAAATGGAAATGGGCACAGCATGTGCAGATTTTTAGTAGAATTCCCTATAATATAGCTACCCTGTAGGTAAATATTGTACATGCTGTTATATTATATTTATTGGTAGATGTACTCTGTAGTTCCACACATGAGATCATTTTGCTTTATTACCATTTTTAGTATACTTTTTAGGCTCAGGCACCTAAGCAGGAAAATACAAGAGTGAAACATTAAATACAGTAATCTCGCCTTCTGAATGGGAAGCAATATTTTATCATTATGAAATCAAGTTTAATAAATGAATATGAACTGGCTCTCTTTCTGTTGGTAAGATGAATTCTTTATTGCAAATACCATATTTCTTTATTTCCTTTTAAATAGGGCATAATTTCCTCATTTTGAGATATCTATATCTATATGCCAGTTATCTAAAAAGAAAATACAGTCTATTAAATTAGTTCCCTGCTGCTACTGAGCAGAGTGTACAATTATTAGAAAAATATAATAAATAAAATATAACACATCCTGCTAAAGAGCTGCAGGATAAAGTTAATGCAATAATGCTTCCCACTTCTATCATTTCCTACATGAGGGAATCTCAGAACAT
Organism: Dermatemys mawii; assembly: GCA_007922305.1. Lineage (NCBI taxonomy): Eukaryota > Metazoa > Chordata > Testudines > Dermatemydidae > Dermatemys > Dermatemys mawii. The sequence continues at coordinate 651,890 of ML677357.1, read as the reverse complement.
TTTACATGCTAATGAATGATGCCTCACAACACCCGTTTTGAAGTGGACAGGTCTTACTGTGGCATGAAGAACAAACACCCTGATTTGTGATGGCTCAAAATGGTTGTGGTACTAGTCAGCAAATTTCTGTTCCTTCGAAGTCAACAATTCGGATGGCAGGAAAAATGCTCATTTTCCAGATCATTTAGGTTGTAGCTCATCCAACAGTTTTTCCTCTCTCTGAGTTTAGAGCAACTCGAGAATGCTAGTTTGAACGATCGCTGATTTGTCATATCACCTGTGTCATAACTGGTCATATGCTATTTTTTGTATTTCTTGACTAAACAAGTGAAAACCCAATGTAAATGAGAGCAGAAGCCTTTTTATTTTGAATAAATAATTATTATTTGTGGTCATAGAGTATACATATTAAATTACACAAAAATTAAAGTTAGTAAAAACTGGGGCAAATTTTCTTGGAATATAACCTGCTGCTATCTACTCAAATTCTTACAAAAATAAAAACTGAATCCTCATTGAAAGTCCATTTTCTCTGCTCACTGAAGTAGACTACTAGTCTGGAATAAAGCTATCAAGAATAATGAGAAAGGTAAAATCACAAAGAAGAAATCTAATGTCTCCGACACTATAATGACTCTTACTCCCACTGCCAGTGCAGGTTCAGAAGCAGTAACAACAGGTAATTTATTAGAGCATCCTTCATTCCTGCTACTTCTGCCGCTGTTCCAGAGCCAAGGATCCTTTTTTATCATGATTCCTTGAAAAACAACTTAGTGGCAGTGTTAAGTTGTCATCCAGAGAAAAGCAAAGATATTACTAACACAAAAGGATCCAGTTACTTTTTTTTCCCACTATCTCTTATCATTAAAAGACCTAACAACTCTATTAACAGGCATGTCATAGCAATAGAAAGAACTAACAAACTTTCAACTATGCATGGAAGCAAGTGGTTTATTGGCACCTGTGATTGCCCCTCAGTTCCCAGTGAAGACAACATCTCATTGAGTTGAGCAGAAAAGACAAGAACTTGGCAGTGAGAAAGTCACAGCTAATGAATAGTGGAAACATTAAGGGTCCAAATATGGATTCTAAGAGCCTTAGCTGTACTGGAGATGGGAAGGAGATACACTGTCTGAGAATTGGTATGTAGAACCATTAATTCTTCAGAAGGCATAATACTGTCTGGGCACTGAGGGAAGCCTGCTTGGGAAATGGTTCAAGTTACACCTTTGCAAAGTGTTCTGTGCGTCCCCTTTAGTATGTCTCTGTTTCCCTTATTTCTCATCCCTCCCAACATAAGACTTCACTAGACAATTAGCTCATATTAAAACACAGTCTTGAGTGTCATGGTAATATTATGTTAAACACTCAGTGCAGACAAGGATTGTCACTGTTTAATATCCTGCCAGCTGGCTAAGTTAAAGTAAAACCAGCTGGTATCATGTAAACCTGTCTATGCTGAGTGTTAAGTCATGAATAATATTGTGTTAGTTACCACAACTCCTCAAGATTGTAATACTAAAACACCCTAGTCATGACAAGTAGGCATTTCCCCTCTGGAGCTCTTAGCACATCTCACTAGTTTCAACCCATTCAACAGACATAAGCATGCTCCCAGGTGAGATAGGTGAAAAGGGCTCGTTACCTTGTATTCCTCTCTGTAGTGTCTTCACATTTGTCCGTAAATGTATTCAAGTTGATCAGAGGATTTTGTCTCTCTGAGTTATAGAAGGATTCCTTGTAAGAATAAGTTTAGATTTTTTAAAAAAGTAATATGTGACTCAGAATTTCAACCAAAGCTCCAAACAATCATTTCTGAGGCTTGAGAAAGTGCAAAGGTTTGAGAAAATGAATTTTAAAAAATGAACTGAAACTTCAACTTCCAGATAGGATTGAAGCTGGAAAAGCCAAAATACCTTAAGTGTGTTCCCAGGACATTTTTTGAATATACACAGAAAGGATGAAATATAGAACTCTTCTGAAATTTTCAGCCTAAATTTTCAATTCTAAAAGAGGCATGCAGTTTGGACATGGCTCAGATAAGCATCCAGGATTTTGGGTACCTAATGAGCTCCGCATGCAAAATTAGGCAAAATATGTTGTTTGTCTAATAATCATCAACCAGTTCCAGTCCAGATGGTGGTACATTACAAGAGTTGAGACAAAAGCCTTCATAACAACTTCTCCCATATCTATGCCTATCTCTTTCCTGTGCTGATTTCCCTCACTTTTAGAAGTGCTAAAATTCATTTGCAGAGCCCAGCTGCAGAGTTCACCGACTGACTAGTTGAGCTAGGGCTCCCTACAGTTGCTAAAGTCAGCACTGGAATTCAGAATGTGAATTTAGGGCTGTCAGTATGAACATCTGAATGCAAAATGGGTGATAATAATGTAGGCACCCAAGTTTGAAAACTGGGTGCACAGTAGTTAAGTAACAATAAATATAAAGGAAAGACTCAGTAACGATCCAGAATTAAGAAAAATCACAAGGAATAGAAATTGACTTTCTGAATGATAATATTACAAAGTTTCAGTGATAATTTACTTAAACTGTAAGCTGTTCGGGGGCAGGAATTGTCCTTTTTCCTGGGTCTGAACAGCACCCAGTGCAATGAGTCCTGCTCCAGGACTGGGGCTCCTCCAGTCCATGGCAATATATATAAATCAGAGATCGGCAACCTTTCAGAAGTGGGGTGTCAAGTCTTCATTTATTCACTCTAATTTAAGGTTTCGCATGCCAGTAATACATTTTATGATTTTTAGAAGGGCTCTTTCTGTAAGTCTACAATATATAACTAAGCTATTGTTGTATGTAAAGTAAATAAGGTTTTTAAAATGTTTAAGAAGCTTAATTTAAAATGAAATTAAAATGCAGAGCCCCCCAGACTGATGGCCAGAACCTGGGCAGCGTGAGTGCCACTGAAAATCAGCTCGCATGCCGTGCCATAGGTTGCCTAACTCTGGTATAAATAATAGTAACAGAGGTGAAATAAAGAACCAGATCTTGGAACCTTGTGAGAACTTGCTCATGCAAGCAGTCCCATTGGCTTCAATAGGATTACTCACATGAGTAAGTGCTCATGAAGGGACATAAGGGCTAAGCAGGCAAGGAGGCTTTCTTTTGAACAGAGACATTTTTATACTAAAACTAGATGAAATATTTAAAATTCATTGGCATCCCATTGGGATGCAATTTAATAACACCATTACTGTCGTTTATCCAGTTAAAGCCTGTGGTCATTTTGAATTGTTTACTTGTCCTGTTTTGCTTTACTGCAGTGCTTTAAATGAACTGCTGACTCTCTTTGCTCCTACTTCACTCTCCTGTATGCAGTATGTGAATTAATGGTAAATGCTTTTTTTTGGAATGGTGCCACAAGAAGCTAAAAAGAAACGTGCTGCTGAACAGACAGCTTATTGAAGGAAGATTGCTTCCTTTGTCCTTATAGGAATGTCAACTTGTCCAAAGACACTGGCAATCAGTAATGAAGCATTTTCACATCCTTGCCAGGAAATTCCCGGGCTCCTGCTAAGCAAATACCCCCATATAGTGTACGATGAGCCATCAGTGGGGTTTCTAACACCTTTGTTGGTGTTTTTTATGTACCCTGCTCAGCTATAACAACTGACTCAATATCATGACTGATTTTGCCTCACTTAGAGGCTATAAGTAACAGACTACAGCTGCAAGCAAATAGCCAGTACATTATTCCTTGATCCAACCAGTCATATCCACTTCAGGTCTATTATGATAGTGTTTTCCACAGAAAGATAAACATGAATGAGCCTGGGTGACTGTTTTATGCATCCTAATCTGTTTAGTCACACTGACAGCTTTATCTGTAGAAAATGACTCACATGAACAGCCATCAACCACCACCAGTGTGAATAGCAAGAACCAAAGGAGAAAGGTGGCCTTAACCAGAATTTTACAGAATCTCAAACCGTCTTCATAAGCACAGTTTTAAGAAATGGTTCAGAAGTTTCAGCTGAACATTTTTAACTGGTCCATTTGGTATAACTAGCTTTTAATGGAAAACAACATGTCTATTGTGGTACTAGTTCCAGGAACTTACGGTTTCTGAAAATACTGACACTCCAGTTGAAACCAAAAGAGGGCTTTTGGAGGTTATTGGAATTTCCATTAGATTTGGTTCAGCTCATATTTTAACTAAATCAGCTTTTTCTGCCCTTGCTGCTGATTCAGTAAGTAAGTTTAGAAGAGCACTGCCAACGTTGCATTATGGAGTTTGCATACACCTGATGAATGAAACCATTTTCCAAGAGAATTTTCTTTATTATCCTTTTTATACCAATATCCATATCCATTTATGTGCTTATATGTCCCTCATCACCTATAGTATCTGAGCTATAGGCATAGGAAAAATTCCTGTACTATTTGTGAGGAAAGGAAAAAAAAACCCTCATCCTAAAATCCATAAGGACTTTACAGCAGAAAAAAACCATTAAATTCAATAAGTCAGAGACATATTTGGAAGTTAATTTTCATAGTGTGGAATTAATGGATAAAATAAAAGGTGCTAGAGCTAACTGGATAATTTCAAATATTTTTGAAGGGGAAAATAAGAATTTTGTAAAAAAAATATGAAAAATGAGTCCGTTTTTTGACCATATCCAAAAGTTTCTACTATAGAATTCCTCAATGACAGGAAGACCTGAGCTCTGCCCTCTTACTAAGAGCCAGATTGTCTCAGGGTACACTTATATGTGCCTAGGATAGTAATGAGTAAACCCCCCTCTTATTTTTCTGCACTGCTCTGCTCAGATAGTGACTCTGGTTGAACTGAGAACATCGGGGGCTATTCACCTGATCGACTCTACTTGGAGGAAAGGGGTGCAGAGAAGTCAAGAAGTGCATGGAGCCCTAGCTCTGTCCCCTTTTCTTGTTGGCTAAAATGACTGGTTGGGTGCACAGGGAGAAGGAGACTTTTCCAACAAAAGGGATGAGTAATTTCCTCCTCATCCAGAAAAAAGTGAGCAGCAGGGGAGGCTGTGTGTCTCTCTCGGAGTCATAATTCCTTCTCTGGTGAGCCTACTACAGTGCAGCCCCTTTACTCAAAGCAGATTGTACCATTATAACCTAAACCCTAACTGAGAGGGCTGGTGCAGGAGTATAAAATAGACAGAGCACTGAGTAAAATGAATAGGTTTGTACAGCAGCATGACATGATGAAGCTCCTGAACGATCCCTGTATGCTAATTTGGCATTCATGTCCACAAAGTGGGGGTGGAGGGAAGGAGGCTAGGGGAATGAAGACAGAGACAAAGTAACTCAGGCTGAACAAAAATGTTTGTAATTGACTCAAACCCTGAACCAGATGAAATTCATCTCACCCCTAATCTGAATCTGTGTGGATTAACCCCTCTGCCAGTAGTGAGCCCCACAGAAGACCCAAAGAGAAGAGTACTGCAAGTATCATTTTTGGTGAAGCTTGTCTAAGTTTGCATGGCTATTGCTCAATTTTGTTTTAATAATATAAAATTAAGTTAAAACTTACACCTTGAGATTCATGTGTGAATTCACAGTGAAATTTGGGCACCAGACGTCATAGGCACTGAGCTCCCTAGTAAGGTCATCAGAGGCTGTAGTGATCTGAAATGAAACAGGCCTCACATTTATAAACAGAGGGGATTCACTGGATTTTCTGAACGTTAACTGTCAGCCCACAGCATTGCCCTGAAGGTATTCAGGAGGAGGGGAGAAAGAAGGAGAGAGTGAGGTGGCACTTCCAATCCAGTTCAGCAGACAGGAGACCATAAGAGTAACTCTGTAGCAGGGTTTTCAAAGGCTGCTGGAATGGCAAAAGTGCATGAAGTTTATCCAGGAGATGGCAGCTAATCCCATTTCATTGGAAGGGACACCCTCCCTTCCCCCCCCCTCCCACCCACCCCCAGAAACAAAACCCCCTAGAGTTCTATTTGAAAGTCAAAGTGTATTTGACTGACAGTGATTACAGTGCTGCTTCATTCAATAGGGAGTACTGAGCCAGACATGCAGCTTCTCTCCACCATCCCAAATAAGAGCATCCATCTTTTATGGCTCACCCCACCTCCTCTTGAAGGCAACATTAGTCCTTCCAGTCAATCAAAGAGGAGTTGGGTCAGGCTCAGTGCAAATTTCTTCAACACACTGTGCAATGCAGATAGCAACATGCTGCTCATTATACTCTGTGATTGTAAAATATATGTGATTGTGTTTATACTATAACAGAATGAAGAGAGAGAATTTACTTCTTAAAACCGTTAATATTCTAGGAGGAAATATGTATTGATTTTAAACAGTCCTTCTCCCCACACTTTCAATGTTTCCTCTTTTTATACTTTAAATGTTACAGAAATACCCACTTTACTATAGGAAGGGTTATTAACTTGGGTTAGGACAGCATAACAATACCCCTAATTTTTTTCCCCCACAAAAATATTGATATCTTGGTATAAAACATTGCAATGTAGATGCTCTAGTGACTTCATCTTTATATCATAGTATCTTTTCCACTTAATCTTAGGCCGTTAATTTTAGCTCCAGTGCTGACCTATGTTTGGTAGTTGAATAGTTAGTGTCTGTATTGGAGCACAAATAACTGCATTCACAATTTTGTGCCAACATGTACCAAGGGTTGCAAAATTGTGCCTCAAGTGTTGCATTTTATGGGCTTTTTGGTTGGTTGATTTTTTTAACTTTGTCTTAATGCATAACATCTTGTATAAGAAAGACATTGGACCTGATTCTCCACTGTCACGTACCTTTTGTTGCCATACAGAGCTGAGAAAAGTGTGTGTAAAACACTACCAAATCAGGACTAAGCTCAGTTTGACTACTTGGGGAAGTAAAAGTCTGATCCAATGCTCAATGAAATGAGTGAGAATCTTGCAACACTTCTGTGAGTTCAGCTGTCACTAGTCCTAGAGTCAATAGATCAAAACTGTGGTATGACCTACATGACATGGGGGTGGGGGAGGCATAACCTTTGGGTTATCTGGCTGGACTTGGATTATATGACACAGCATGATCCTAGCACTGCCTATAATGTGCTGATAGTTGTACTTGTCACTTTATCTTCTTCTATTTGTCATGTTTGTGGTTTATGTTGGATTTTCCTTCTGCCTCTCGCTTCATCTGTTCCAATTCAGCTAGAAAAATCTCAACAATTTCTCAATGACTAAACTAGGGAGTTTTCCTCTGTTTTTTAAGGCTTCCCAAAGTAAAACATTTTTAAAGCTGTTTTTTTTTTATTCCAGTCAGGATTCTCATTCACAATGGAATATTTCTTTTTAGGATGTGCCTATGATTTTGGATGCCCAAGTTTCACTGTGAGTTTTGACAAAGAGTCCTGTGGCACCTTAAAGACTAACTAAAGTTTAGTTAGTCTTTACGGTGCCACAGGACTCTTTGTCACTTCTGCAATTCCAGACTAACATGGCTACCCCTTTGATTCTTGACTGTGAGTTTTGGGTTCACAGGAACCTTAAAATGTATGTTTCTTTTAGGACACAGTTGGTGTCCTGAAAACAAATCCAATGCATCATCTTCACATTGTAATGTAAGCCATAAGTTCCTGTATAACCACACTTTGCATAACTCTGAACATTCCCCTGGAATATTTTAAGGGTCTTATTTTGAAGAGTGAATGCCTGTATTTGTTTAGAAGCTCTTCATTTCTAATATAAATATGAGTACTCGGAAACAGTAAGTCCAAGATGGTGTCTATAGTCTTATGGGGTTCTTTTCACATCCTAAACTGATCCATTAGGCCTTAAATGATGATACTGAATATAAAATATTGATGTTTCTTCAGACGGATCTTTTGAGAAATCATCCCTGAACAAAACACACTCTCTCTCCATTCTTTCCTTAGGATTTCCTGCATCAAGGTCTCAGGATTATTTTACTGTTTCTGGCTCAATCTGTCTCTACTACTTTATACTTTCTAGACCCTGTTCATACTTCCTTCCTTTCCCCAACCATCTCTTTCTGACTGTCCTTGCTATGTGCAATCATCCCCTCTTGTTCTTCCATATTAGGGCCCATTCTTCTTGCTCCATTTCTTTCCCCACATCCATAAGCTTTATTTTTCTTTAATCTAAAATCGGTAAGGATTCTGGGTTTGACATATCCTTTCCCTCTCTTTCCTTCAAAGCTTCACACTCTCTACCTGGCATTTCTCTCTCTCTTTCTTCCAAATTTGCTCATTCTCTACCTGACAATATCATTCTAAAAGGCTCAAGAAGGCTAAAAATATACCCAAGTACATTTATCATCTCCTTTCCCGGCACATAAATAACTGTTCTGCTAAAGCTAAACTTGATAGTTTCCTCTATTCAATTTCCTCACCAATCATACAGTGGACTGTTCTGCAGCACCTCCTTTTGGGAGCATTTGCTTGTGCTGTTAAATGGTGATTGTGATTGTGAACAAGATTAATTTGCACATTGCTGAAGGTTTGCACTTGGCTCCTGCAAAACAAAATACTCAGCAAATCATGATTATCTTAGAATATACAGATGGAGAAGGCATCATCCTTAGGCAGATTGATGGGAGAATGAGTAATGGCATTTATTTGTGTCTCAGCTGGAGACTGCAGTGGTATTTTCAAGGGGGAGTCCATCCTAGTGAGACATTTCACTTAAAAATACAAGTGTATTAGGTTTTTTTCTTTATTTGTAAACATGCCTAAATAATGATAAAAGGTCAGAACTCTGAGCCTAAGGGTTGTATTTTGAAAGTCGCAGAAGTCTGAGAACACTAAATTGTATAGATTCCTGGCAGTCTGCTATAGCACCTTAATGTACTTTGAGATCTACAGATGAAAAGGCATTATATAAACACCAATTAATTACCATCACCAGTTTACAAATACAATCTATAGTGCTTAAATGACTATCCTGGAAACTATAGCAGTTTTACGGGTTATGCATTGGCCTAAATTATTAGATGTGAGCTCTGATCATAGTTTTGATGCTGATGAATGGTCTGACATAAGTCCACATAACTTTACCTTTCTAACCTTTTCTTTTCCCATCTGCAAATGGGGAAGAAAGATATTTCCCTACATCATATAGATTATACAAGACTCAGCTAACTAAAGATCCCAATTTTTCTCTTGTAACTCCATGGACTTGCATAAGGCATTATGTAAGTGATATGTATTACTGAGGCCATTCAATGGAAGAGGTGAGAGTTCTAGGATTCAATCTCTATCCTCTTTCTTTTGTGTCTAATGTCCTCTAGGGAAACACATACTCCATTTATTTTACAACATATAATACACCAGGCTTCTTAAAATCGTAGTCAGGTTTTGAAGTTTGTGAAGTCTTTGCAGATTTAGTGTAAGCTAATTTTTTCACAGCATCCCCAACTTTTGAAGTTGCTTTCTGATGATCAGAAACAAAAAGCAAAGCCTCATCTTCAGTTGCACCCGAACATTCTGAAGCTTATATTTAGCAAATAACCTAACAAAATCCTACTGCCCATGTGTTTTACAAGAATGTGCAAATGCCAATTCTAGGAAGCTGCAGTGAGAGGGAGAGACAGCAGTAGGAATGACAGTGGGACCACGGAAGTTGCTACAATAAGGCAAGGCTGGGTGCAGCCTGCTAAGGTGGGAAGAACCTAGAGAGCAGAGGAGTTTGGCTGTGTCTGGCTTAAGGTAGGGAGAAAGTCTGTTGTGTTAGTTTTGAACTTTAAATTAATACAACAGCTCCTAAGGAGGGCTGTTGTCATGAAAGCCTCTGTGGAGTTTATTTAAAAAGCTTCTTGAAAGGTGAGAAACCAAGACAGGCCACCTGTAGTACAAGCTTTGGTCACTTGTCGTTCGGTTGGCTACCTCCTGAGTGGCCTCAGGGTTTTCCCTGCAGGAGCCTTGCTTACTCTTTACAGCCTCCTGCTGCTTTTCATAGAAACTCCACCATGCCCAGCTAGTTCTACCAATTAACCTCACACCTCAGCCTAGGTGTGGCAAGAAGGGCAAATTGGAGCGGGCTGGCCAGCTCTAAGACTCTGGCCCTTAAAAGGGCAGGTCACCCTATCATAGTGTGCTTATGTTACATAAGTTCTAATTAGAAATTTTGCACAACCAACTCTATAGCACTTAGACCACTGTGGTTCAAACTAGGAAGTATTTCATTCCGCATATCTGAGGAGCAGAGAGACTCCCCAGGGGTGCCTGGGCCCAAATGGGGCATGGATGAGCCAAGATTAGATGATGCTATGGTGCGCTAGTTAGCTACACAGGAAGAGCAGGTTGCACCCTTGGAAGGGTACAATAGTGTATGCATGCTGTCCCATGCATTAAGTTGATTTGAGAGATTTTTTTTGCCTTAAAGCAGGATTATGCCTACCAGGCATAATGTAGCCCTGATTCTTGTAAAACACATGGGCAGTAGGATTTTGTTAGGTTATTTGCTAAATATAAGCTTCAGAATGTTCGGGTGCAACTGAAGATGAGGCTTTGGTTTTTGTTTCTGATCATTAAAAAGCAACTTCTTTCACAGTGAGACCAGATTTCCCTTTACTTGGCATTTGGCAGAAGCCAAAAGACCCTGGCATGGAAATATCTCCATTTGCCTCTTTCCTGCTTTGGCTTCTTTCCTGCTCCAGCTTTTGGATGATGAACATATACTAATGGGAGCATTCTAACCAAGGGACAGATGACTTTAAGGTAATCTGGAGCCTTCATATTTCCTTGATCTTTTGCAGATGGACTTATGAGTTGGATATGGTACAGATACTGTTCTAGCCTCACTGATTGCTGATTTCTCCCTTGCAATGGACAAAGGTCAAATGTCTGCTGATTTTCTTACATGAGTCAGCAGCCTTTGATACCTGTGGTAAAAGCAACATAGCCCTTGCTTGAGTGCTTTCCTTCTTTCCTCTCCAAATGTCAAAGCCTGTTCCCATTGAGCTCAAAAGCAAAACTCCTTTTGAGCTCAATGGGAACAAAATCTGGCCCCAAGGAATCAGAGAATGTAATTTTGATCGATTGCTTATCTGTCCAGAGACAGTTCTCATGCATGTTCTGCCAGGCTGATTTTGATTGCCCTTCCTGTATGTTATGCTGAGAAAAATAATAAAACAATGTGGGCTGTAGTTCTATCAAGACGTACATGGCACACACAGTTCTATGCCTCTTTTCCATCAAACCCAGATGGCACAGCATCTTTGCTTGCCTAGTGCCTGATGGAAGGCAATACTTAGATAAAGGCAAGCTGGCAGAAGCTTAGTTTGGACGTAAGGGAGGCACTGATAGTGTGTTAAGGGAAAGTGGGTGATTGTCCTTCCTAGCATTCTTTCATTTAAGAAGTTTTTAGTTTGGGGTGCTGCTGGATTCTCAGTGACACCTGGAAATACAGGTCGCACCAGGGGCCTAAAGCATCATTTTACAACTGCATTTGTTTGGGGGTCTCGGGCTGAGGGCAGGCTGGGGAGGAGTCACATGGAGGGTCACATGGGGAAGTCAAGTGCCCTTTCTTGTGTCCCTCTCATGAGAAATGATATCTACTTGCACCACTGCATTTGGCTAGACCAGCAGTCTCCAACCAAAATTCGATGCTAGCCACAGTTGTGGTTTTGAATTTTTCTTATTTGCCACATTATAAAAAAGGATTAAAAAATACTGAAAACAGCATTTCAAATTATTTTTATTAATATCAAAAATAAGCAGATATTACAAAAAAATATTAATAGGTACTACTAACACAAAATTACTTCACTGTGACACTTTGCATTCTTTTTCTTGTACTATAACCCTGATATCTGGTATATAATTCATACTGACCACACATCTTAACTCAGCCTCCAGATTTTCATCCATAATACTTGAGCGGTACTTGGATTTTATAAAATTTACTGCAAAAAAGATGGATTCACAGACCCATGTGATTCCAAACATACAAAATATCTTCACAGGAACAAAAGGGCAGAAACTGAACTTGACTAAACGCATTCCTGAACTTATCGCTGCTAATTACCGACCGTCGGTATTCATACAATATTCTATGCCTGCATTGCTTGTGTTATATTTTGAAAGACACTTTCAATAAAAAAAACACACATGGACTTGTAACCTTGATAAGACAAAGCACATGACAAAACACATCTACCTTGTCGAGGCACTAGGCGTAGACCGACTCTCTCGCTCTGCTCATGACTAGCGTAGGGAGGCAGGCCTTACTAGCCGTTCTCACCTTCCAGGACCACACTAGTGTCTGTCGCTATTACACACAGCACACACACATCCACTGTCATCTATGCTGTTGTCTCTCTTGCACTATATCCTAGCCACGTTAACACACTGTATATCAAAGCATGCAACCTATCTTCCAGTACTGTTGTCTTCAATACACCAAAGCATTGCTCCTGTATTAGCCACAATTCAATAGCTTATTCGCCATATGTGGCTAGTGGTGAACGTATTGGACATTGCTGGGCTAGACTGTAGGAAGGACACGGTGTGGAATACATATTACACAGACTGCACTTGGCTGCATATTGGGAGTGAGAATAAGAGCAGAAAACACCAGCAAATATATTATTACATGAACACTGACAAATGCTCACTGCTGTACAAACAGATTAAAAGGACATGGTCGCTTGCTTCTCCCAACTCCAGCATGCACGCACGCACACACACATACACACTTCCAATCATATACCAAGATAATGGACAGAGTGGCGCTCATAGACTGATACAGTGAACTACTCAGGTGTGATCAACTCATGCTGATAGTCACAAACAGCTACAGACTGCTGCAGCAGGTCTGTATTGAGTCACCGTATAGCAGTAACACAGAAGTGAGCAGAGAGACATGGAGTATAAGTAAGATTCACTGGGGATTGGAGGAGGACATATTCTGAAAAGTTGCTTAAGGTGGTGTAAATTAGACACAGCCCTCAGCAAGGAGTCACGCATAAGCTGCATCAGCCCAGAAGCAGCCCCAAGAGATATTGTGTCTCAGAGATCCCCATGTGAAGCACAATCCCTTCTTCCCCCTGGCTGTACAGAGGTCATTCAGGTTTAGCTGTCTTTGACAACTCACTAGAGTAGTTGATCCCTCAGGGGGGCTCCTACCAGCTCTCCTGTTGCTCTTTAACCACCAGTAAGCTTTTTGCTCAGTGACACCACCAGAACCCAGAGAATCCAGGCACCATCCTGATTAATTTTGTCTGTTTTTTTTTAACAATGGTTGAGGTTTGTTTTAATGCTAAATCAGAATTTTAAATTACATTGTTTGCAGTGCTGGATTTTCTTTCACATTGTTGTCTGTAATAGGATACGTAACAGGATCTTGGACAAAATGGATACCTCTAGTTTCCTATTTTCATTAATAACCTTTCTTTGATGAAAAGGAATGTGTTAATTTTACTTTCAGTCCTGATTAGGGTGACCAGATGTCCCAATTTTATAGAGACAGTCCAGATTTTGGGGTTTTTTTTTCTTATATATGTTCCTATTACCTCCCACCCCCTGTCCTGATTTTTCACATTTGCTGTCTGGTCACCCTGTTCCTGATGCATGGAGGGTGTTCATTTATCCTATTTTTAAGAAATAGACAAAAGGTGGAGGAGAGACACGATAAGAAAGATGGGGAAAGTACGGATTTTGCTGATGTTTTTGGAACATTGGACTGCTGGTTGATTATGAGTGGATGCTTCAGCTGGAAAGTTTACTATGACACCTTCTGATTGGACCTTTGTTCACATTCTGGTCAAGGACATAATTTGGTCTGATCCTTTTTCTTTAGACATGGCAGTCTTGGATTAATGCAGTATAGTTGATTTCAGGATTTGATCAATAGCCAGGGGAATGAGAGAGGATTAGTAGAAAAGATGAAAAGAGGCAGAAAGCAATAAAATATGAGAAGGGAGAACAATACAGGATCTTATGTGTCTCTGCAGTACGGGCAATTAAATATCCCTACTGATAGGCTGAGAAATAGATGTCATGATAATGTGATGATGTTCAGCACTCATGTGAAAACAAAGTCCTTAAACAAGAGCGAGGGACGCTGGCTTGCCTCTTGGAAAGAAAATCCCTTAGCCTGATCTGCTCCTTCTGACCTGAAGTCAAGGAAGCTGAGAAGAGTCTACATGAGTCACAATGCTGTTAGGTTGGGGGATGATGTGGGGAAAGATGATGATTTTTTTAAAGTCTCTTTTTAAGGAGTAAAAGTGGGTGATATATTTTATCCTCATCATTCTGTCCACCAAATAAATCCATTTCCATAAGGCTGAACTTGGTATAGGTAACTTCATTCCCACATTTTCTTGTTTACTAAGAATGCTTTCACCATAGTCTTTGACTTTGGCCTTGTCTACACTATTGGCTGGATCAATGTGTAGAGATGAATCTATTGGGAATCAATTTATTGTGTCTCATCAGAAGGTGATAAATCGATCCCCAGAGGCACTCCTGTCGACTCCGGAACTCCAGCTCGCCAAAAGGCGCAAGTCAGAGTTGACCGGGGAGCACACTGTTGACTGCTGCTGCCGTGAAAACGGCAGGTAAGTCGACCTAAGATGTGTCGACTTCATCTATGGTGTTCACGTAGCTGGCATTGCGTATCATAGATCGACCCTCTCTGCTACTGTAGACCAGGCTTTATATCAATAGGCCATTTTTGTTTGGACTAATTCGATTTGTCTCCTTAGCATTCTTGTAACTATTCACAACATTAATTTATTGAAAATAACTTGACCCATTCTCCAAGGTTAATTCTCAGGCAGACAAGAAGTCATAGGTTATTGTGACATGTTATGAACTTCCATATACTTTCACAGTTCCTAAAGGTAACATTTTTTTGTCAAAAAATCACAACATGATCACTTCAAAAAAGTCCACATTCCCTAGTACATATTGGACAACCTTTTTAATGTGGCTAAAATATGGAAAGTTTAGGCTATTTTCTTTGTCTCTAGCAATGGGTCCAGTAGCTGAAGTCACTTAATGTGTCACAACTGGTATGTGGGTGGTAATACCTGGTGGCTACAGCTTAAGTCAGGCCAGTCAGGTAACAAAAAGTCACAGTCTGAGACAGGCAAGAGACCAAATCAAGAATCAGGCATCAGAAGGCAGGCAGGATCAGGTTACTAGTAGATCGGAGTCAGGTGCCAGGTTAAATACAGACAGGAGTCAAATAGTGAAGCTGAGGACAAATCAGGGTCAAAAGCCAAAGCTTAGGGTCTGTCACACACATGGTCTGGAGCAGAGACAGGCAGGCAGTTTGTGTTGTTGCTCAGAAGCTCTACTTCATGGCTTCCTGGTTTAAGTACTGGTATCGGCCAAACAATAGGCTGTGAGGGGCTGCCACTCAAGTCCTGTTAGGTGCTACTTCCTGTTGAGCCCAGCCTCATGGGGTCCTCCTTTGGGAGCCTAACCTGAGCCTCTTGTGGTGATACGGAAGTGTCAGAAGCCTACAACCTCCCAGAGTCTAGCCTGTAGTTCTTACATAATGGTTTTGAAGGTCACTATATAATCATCTGCTTTGCTCACTCCTTCAGTCTGATATTACCCAGAAAACCACTGAATCATTGAGAGGGAAGTAGAAGTACTATCATTCCTTGCTCCCTGACCCTTCCACCATGTCTTTCTGTTACAAAGACATGCAATGCCCTGGAGATGAGGATCCACAAAAATCACTATGGGCCACTTCTTTTTAGTGATTGCACCTTTATCATACTTATCTGACACCTTTGTTCCACATGCTCAGGTTAGAGTCTAGACAAAAATGCAGTTAATGCATGGGTTAATTAAAATACCTGGTTTTGGCTTGAACAGGGAAAAGTTTGTTGCATCTGATATTGGAGCTTGCATCTGTGCTTTAGTTGTTATACATAACTGTGCTGAGGAAGGTTCTGACAGAAGAAACTACCAGCCTTTAAGTTGTTTAGACTGTGATTTGTTATCTTTCTTTCCCTCATGGGAGCTTGTTTCTATATCTAATGAAGACTAATGTACACACTTAAAGGATGTCCTAGGGGGTGCTTCACAGTTCTTCAGCACATGCCACTAATGGATGTAATTCACTGATGAGCATTTCCCTAAAACACTGACATGAAAGCAAATGCAGAAAGTACAGACAGCCTCCACCCTTGCCGTAGTCCTGGCAACTGGGAAACTAATCTCTTCCTCACAAAAGCTGGGCAAAAAATTTTCAGCTGAAACTTTTTTCAGTGAAAAATACCATATAATTTAGGGCCCCAATCAACCAGGCACTATACAAGCACATAGTGAGAGATACTCCTTCCTCCAAAGAGCTTATATTCTGAAGTAACAATGGGGCCAGTGAAGGAACAGAGTAATAAAGTGACTTGCTCAATATCACAGAGCTGGCCAGTGGCAGAGATGGGATTAGCACTCAGCACTCTTGAACTCTGGTCCAGAGTCCTATTCAATAGTCCACACTGCCTCCTTGTGGTATTTGTCCTGCATCCCCCCTCCGCCCCAAAGAAACCAATCCACTTTTCACTCTCTCTAGCTTTGTTTGTTTCTTGTACTTGTGCTGAAATTCATCTTCTTTTATCACTGAGCTGCCCTGGCTCTCTGAAGTGCCTGACAGTTGGGAGCTGATCATGCTGAGCTTTGGAGAAAGTTGGTTTTGATCTGAAATACTTTTGTGCCTTGATGTTTTGCCCTCCAGGATCTCATACCCGGGTGAGTTTTAGTCTTTTCTTGGTAGCTTAGATTGGTTTCCTGGGGGGTTAAAACAAAAATTCCAGTGAAAAACTGATGCAAACTTTTAAAATATTTAAAGGAAGCCAAAATAAATGAAATTGAGGTTGTTATTTTTTAAAAAATTGCAGGCACTCAAGCAATAAAGCATCTTATGTTCCTCCTTGCATCCCAGAATCTTCCTGACTTTTTCTTTATAAGACCATCATTCAAGTGATTTCTGTGTGCATTCTGTTGAAGCATGATGCTAGAGTTCTAGTGGTACTTCCTGCTAGGGGTTCAAACAGAATGAATCTGTAAAATCTGTAGCCTCCCTATTGAACTTGACTTTCCTGCATTTGAGGCCCTCTACTCTCTTAAGAGAAAAAACAGAGAAAAAATGGTTTTATTATGGCAGTGGGTTATATAATGCTGTTTCTTGGCTCTGAAAATAATTAGAACTATAAAGATGAAAAATTAATGCTCAGTACCCTTGAATTTCTCTCCTCCCCCAGAATGAAAGGCCTTCAGAGGAATTTCAGATTGACCTTTGCCTTATCACAGACAATCCACAAAGACTTTAAAGAGAATCTGTGAGGCAATGTTATATGAACCATACCACTCACCAATGGTCACATCAGTGCCGATGGAATGCACAAAACTCTGCTCATTCAACAGTAATGCTGGTTTGAGGGAGCTTTGCTGACACTAGATGCAAGTCATTTGTTAGCTGGAACAAAAGCTAATTTTATTTCTCCTATTGTGGAGATAAGCATTATATTTATTTAGTCTGCTGAGGTTCTGGGCAAGAATGAGGAAGGATGTACATGGGGAAATTTATGTTTAAGAAGACTTCCCATTTGCTATTCTAAGATGCACTGTGGAAGTGCAAAGTCTTCTCCTGCTCTATTTGTTTCACTCCTACCTCCATGCCTTCTTCCATACATCCTGCTATACTCAGAATAATCTCCATACCCTAAGTGCAGTGGAATTCCTCACTCTTGTCATTCAAATATTTTGTGAAAATACATTCTTGTCTAGGAAGTCCATACATGCAAAACCTCCTCCATAATACCATTTCTTAATAATTTGTCTTAATCCATCACCTTCCCAACCAATTTTTTTTAAAAATCTACCACTTTAGGTTATTTCCTTGTCACTATCTGTCCAAAGGAACATTTATGTTTTTATTCTGACTAAATTAATAGCATCTTTGTAAATTCCATCCCATGCAGTTCCACAATCCTAGCATAGTATCTAATCTAAACTACCAAGGACAGGTAAATAAATTCATAAACATTGAAACATCCATACAGGACCACGATAATCCATCCAGCCACGTCGCCTCCCTGTAACAACAGCAAGATTGAAACTCCATCTCAGAGCTTCTAACTATGCAAGATTATGTCATCGGACAATATTTCTTCCTTACACAAATTCACAATTGCATTATCTCTTGGAGCTTTCATATGTACAGTGATAACGCTTTTGGTCCAAATGTTGAAAATAAATCAAGGCACATTTTCAAGGGTTCAGCATCTACCCTCAGAACCAGGTTTACAGAGCACAACTTTCATTTAGGCATCTAAATAAGGGTCAGTTTTTCAGAAGTGGTGAGGACCCAATGTGACATCTGTCCAGATTTGCAAAAGAACTTCACGCTTTACATGCTGAGCTGTTTTGAAAATCTGGCTAGATTATTTTTATTCTAGCTGCTGTAACTGCAGATGTTACTCATATGCATGTGCATTTATTTTAAATTTGCTAAGCTATTTGCTTCATTATTATATTTATCACTCTGAGTTCCAGAAGTTAATGAGAAAAGAAATACTCTAGCCAATCTGAACAGCTCAGAGGGGAAACACAGAGGTCCCATCCTACCTTGAAGCTTAGTGGGAAGGGGAAAAGGAGAGCAAGCAGAAGGTTCTTTAATTTGCAGATTATTTACACAGAATGGTTCCTTTAGAGCCGTTACAATCTATTACATCAATGCTGCTGCCACACATGCACATTAATCCCGCACACAAAAAATCCTCCTGTTTTTGCTGGAAAGTGCTTGCTAATGCCAGCTCAATTGCTTTGCTGCTTTTCAAAATAAAAGAGTTAGTTTGTTTTTAATTACATCCCAAATGGGGAAAAAAGTACTGACAGAATTGGCTTTGAAAATAGTTTGGACTATGCAAAGCCACCCACATTCAAGATTTTTTCAAATTTTTAGTGTTCATATATGGACTATTTAAAACACACACACCCACCCCACAATGATACCGCCTCATGTGCCAAAATTTTCATGCCAAATTCTTATGGCTGAGTTTTGTTCCGATAGATTTAAAAGAGAGAAGGGAGAGATCTACTAATGAAACGTTGGCTACCATCCGGTATCATTACAGTGGTCCCTCATATAATTAGAAACTAAATGACAATGGAACACCATCTGTGAAATGAAATGACATATCAAAATCCAAGATGAAATGAGTGGCCAAGCACTGAACAAACACCATGAATTGTCAGGCTGGTAGCTAGCTAGCAGTAAATTTATTTCATTTCTTTGGATAGCCACATGATACTTCTCATTTTACAGTAGTTTCATCTGCTGGGGATGTCATTACACACACAAGCACAAACCAGTATTTTTTCCCATGACCAGAATGTCTCTCTCTCTCTCACTCTCTCTCTCTTTGTTTAAAAACAAAATACCACCCCCAATCTCTCTCTCTCTCTTCATTTTGTAGAATGTAATTAGGATTTTAGGATTCATTCATCTTTTGGAATGAAAATTGAAAACCAGGCTTGTGGATAGCTGAATCCCAGAGATAATCTTATATAAATGGACTACAGTGCAAACCTTAATGTTGTTTTACTTCATTACATAGTCAAACTATAATCATGGCTTCGAAATGGACAGGGCGAGAACTCACTCAGTACAGATGCCATGCAGAATCAATGATAATCACGGATTGCCTTGTCCCTTATGTAACAGACACACCAAATACTCAACATTCGGTTGTAGGATTTCAGAGGTTCTAAGGGCTTTTGTTTTAAGCAACTATATA
The DNA here is from genome assembly GCA_007922305.1 of Dermatemys mawii. Taxonomy (NCBI): domain Eukaryota; kingdom Metazoa; phylum Chordata; order Testudines; family Dermatemydidae; genus Dermatemys; species Dermatemys mawii. The sequence continues at coordinate 632,170 of ML677357.1, read as the reverse complement.
CAGTGCTGCAGAAGATTTCATCCCCTCCTCCCCAAGATATAAATGTTGAATGTGTTTTTTCTAAAAACAGAAATCTGTTTGGTCTTTTATTGAAGTCTGGCAGCTGTTCAACTGTAAGGAAAGGGATTATTATTATTATTATTATTATTATTTAGTATTATTTTTGTAGCAAGTGAATGTTTTAATTCTTTTTAAAACTGTTTAGTCCTTGTGTGGTTGAAAAATGTATGAATGCACAAATACAATGAAGCCTGGAAATAGTAAGTAAAATAGTCACTTTTGACTGAAGGACAAAAATAAAATCATTGTGAGGGACAGAAATAAAAATAAGGATAGAATGAGGCTGTAGGGTTGATGCTAGGGTCTGTCTGCCACTTGGTGCTGAAGTGCAAATGGAACAGCTGATGGGCTTTTTTTCCTGGGCTCTTTAAATCCTGGCAGTGGCCCTGCTTAAATGCATTATATATCATCTTCATCGTAGCCTCATTGTCCCATTTATGTTAAAATCCATCCATCATCATGTGCATTTATCCTCAAATACTTTGGCAGAAATGAAAGACGTTATGGTGAAAAATGCAAACAAAACCATGTGGTGTTAGACAAGATACTATCAACATCTCTTCATGTGGTATATTTGACTTGTTTCTTTACCTCAGCTAAAAGATTTATTCAGAGTGACATCCAGGATTGATTTGATTAAGGTAGTATAACAATCACTTCTAACTGAAAGACTATATTCATGAAAGCCAACCCTTCATATAGTGAGAGTATTTTCATATGAAATATCCTAAAAATAACAAAATATGCCTTTTCCATTAGAACCCAGTATTTTGCCTAATCAGTTGATTCTTTAAACCCTGTATGGAAATGGAGTCTTTATATGCTGGAGGTAGACGTTTTTGGTAGTGGTAACAATTAAAGAGACAGATCAAGAATGTATCTATATTAAGATTATAAGAACAGCCATACTGGGTCAGATCAACTGTCCATCTAGCCCAGAGTCCTGTCTTCTGACAGTAGCCAGTGCCAGATGCTTCAGAGGGAATGAACAAAAACAAGGCAATTTTGCATGATCAGTTTGCTGCCCTCTTGTCTGGCAGTTGAAGGTTTAGGGACAACTGGAGCATGGGATTATGTTCCAGCTCAACTTGGCTAATAACTATGGATAGACCTATTGCCTATTAACTTAGTTATTTCTGGGGAAAATGAAGGTAAGGTCTGCCACCACAGGACAGCAATTTTCCAATTATCAGTTTACATAGAGTTTATATTCAATTACTGATATTATGATGGCATCATTATGTTAATAATATTTCTATCACATAGGATTTGGGTTGTCTTAGAGTTCTAGTACATTCTTTTGGAGGAGCATCCATGTCAATATACTTGCAGAATGCATCATGCCATTGCTGTATTTATGCAAATCATTTTAAGGAGCAGTCATTGATAACTTTAAGATTCTGTTTTCCATTGACAGATTTATGGTCTTTATCTGTTTCCTTTCTGAGGAGATAGTGCCCTCCTGTGATCAAAAACATGTATTCTTGCAGAAATATTTCCTACGAATTAGCTTTTATTATTTAGAGTCCCTACTAATTGAAAAAAAGATGGAATTCTCCACACATTTTAAATCATACATTCTTTTCTTCTTATTAATTTGAAATACAATGTTATTCCTATCTATGTCTCCATGTTTCATAACAAACGTATGTTTAAAAAGCTTTACATCATGTTTAATTTTAACTTTGGTTTCAGTTTCAAGTAAAAGGGTCGTGGGGAGAGAAACATTAGAAATCTGGATAGCTGGAACATCTTCAAGTTGTGCAATTATTTTTCATATCATACACCTGTGCTGAGAGAGAATCTTCCAGATGTATTTTAGAAATCTAAAAATAAAGCCAAACATACACTGGATGGAAAATGAGTGAACTGTGAAAGGGGAGTTTGCAGGTAGCATTTGAAGAATTTCTTCTGAAATGGGGATACAGTATATAGCTAACAGTGAAGGCTAATTAATGGCCCTTCTAGTGTCACAATAATATGGTACTCTGAAAGAATCTGCATAAAAAGAATATGTTACCTTTAACTACACTTTCAACACAGATATGTAATTAGCCTGTACTTTGGATCTAGGGTTGAACAAAAGGCAAGCATAATTTTAGTGCCTGAAATCTGAGAGCTACTTATTAAAATAATTGAAGTGAATTAGCCTTTGGTATGTTTATAAGATATGTTGTCTAGTGTTCATACATGGGTGCAAATATGGTTGTTGGCAATATCCCAAAAGACTGCATCCTGCTTTCTAACACCTGGCAATAAATATCAGTCAAGAAACTGCTTATAAAGAAAGTTAGCATAAAATAGACTATCTTTTTTCAAAGTCTTGAAGTGAACTGTTGTTTTCTTTCTCATGCTATGGGACTAATTATCCCAGAGTTTTCACTGATAAATGTTTTAGTTGTAATGGATATGTTTGCACAGTTTGGGTTCTCTTTATCAGTATGTACAATTTCACTGCTTGTTGAAGAAAAATTAGGCAAATATATATTTAATTTATGGAATTATATATGGAATATAATGGGTAGAACACTGGGCTGGGCGTCAGGTGGGATTTTGATGAAGTGTTGACATTTTTTGATCACTAAGATACCTTGTATTGTCCTCCTCTCACACCTTTACACATGTGGAAATAAATAATAACTTCAGAGGAGTCAATACAGGGATATTTTAGCATGAAAATGGTGTGAGAGGAGCAACAAGCCTATCGTCTCAAACAGAACGCTTTAGCAGTGTGGGGTCACAGTGGCTGCTATTACAAGTGATCCTTGATACTACTGATATCTTTACAGTGTAAAGAACACTCCATTGCCTATATGTCACAAAACTTAGTCCTATACAAATATACAACACAGGGTCTCCCTAACTAGCTACTTATATAAACCATTACCACCAACTGTAGTGTGTGATTATTAATGGATTTCATCTTCGCAACACCACTGTGAGATAGGGAAGTATTATCCTCATTTTACAAGTAGGCAACAGAGGCAAGATAGATTAGAGTAAGTGGGTTTCACTTAAAAGGGTGAAATCCTGGCCTTATTGAAGCCAGTGGCAAAACTCACCTTGACTTTAACAGGGCCAGCATTTTCTACAAGAAATTTGTAGCTGAACTGGGAATTGAACCTAGCTTTCCTGATGACCAATCCAGTGCCCTGAGTGGTAGAGAGTCCTTCATTTTCAACTCCCTACAGATGCCTTAAAGTAGCTGCATGGATATAAACACTCTTTACCGTTGGAGATTTAGTTCTGCAGCACTTCTTCTGGTAGAATTCCCATTGACTTTAAGCTGTAGCCCATGAAAGCTTATGCCCAAATAAATGTGTTAGTCTCTAAGGTGCCACGAGTACTCCTCGTTACTTTTGCAGATGCAGACTAACATGGCTGCTACTCTGAAACCATTGACTTTAGCTCACATTTTACCCTTATGAGTGCAGCTGCTTCAGCCCTCAAAGATTTCCCCCCGAACCTCGCCCAAAGCTCGGCAGTGAGACCTGGGAACTATGCAGATGTTGCCACAAGCTGATGCATTCAGGGACGCTAATCAAATTCCTTCGGCAGGTCTTGAGTGCAGGAAAGAACAAAAGCTGTTTGTGAAGGGGAAACAAAATCTAAACACTTAGCTCAGAATCTGATTCAAGGGAATATGTTGACCGAAATGTGTCATTTACCAGCATTTCCAGTTCAGGAATCCAGCAGCAGAAAAGCACCAAAAACTCTTGATAAATTAAATACAAACCATTAGCCCCTGGAGTGTCCCCAGTGAGTATTGCAAGTGCTAGATTAAAGAGAACTCACGTTTCCATGGAAATAAATTGTTCATGGAGAAGAGCTGTTGACATCAGAGTGATGTTTGAATGGTGCTCGGTGGGTCACAACCTCTATTAGTTTATTAACTTCTTGAGAGTTTCCTTGTATATTGGGGGAGGGGGGATGGAAGGATGACATAATTTTATTATTTTTTTAATTAAAGAAATAAGAAAATGTGTCCATTAAATGCACTATATAATAAAATAATAATTATAATAAAGTAATAATTGATATTTGCCTTATGGGGCAAACAAAGCCCCTGGCTCCTAGCTCCCAGACAATAGCACCACAGTAGAAGATTGGATGTGGATGGCTCTGTAGGGGGGTGTCTCACCACAGAGAGTAGGATCTGGGCAAGCCAGGGAAATATGAGTAACAGTATATTCTCCTGTCATTCCTCCCTCCCTCTCCCAGTAATTTGATGTAAGGGGTGGGAGTCAGGGGCATGTTGCATAGACTCCTGTTGAATAAGCTTTGCACAGGGATTTCACAGCAGTTCTGCTACCTGGGGAGGTGATGTTCATGTGCCCATGTTGTCAAGATGGATTCTGAGGTCTAGAGTTTTTCCTAGAAGATCTACAAAAAAGGTGTTGGCATGAGTTAGTCATGCCATTTCCTATTCTTATGAGTAAACAGTGCTTGGAGCCTAAGGGTGCTACAGCATCTAGAGTTCTGGACCAAAAGAAATCAGTCCTAAATTAGGATAAAATGAGGGGTTAATAATTAGTTACAAGCCAGTCCACCCCTTCCAACATACTGGCTCAAGACTAGCAATTTCAGAGAAATAAGCAAGAAACTGTGCAGTGGACTGTTGTAATTTTATATAATATAAATACAATTTTCAACATTTATAGGATCTAGGATCTATGTATGTCTTTGGATGTGACTTTGGACTCTAATATTCTGATGAGTTATCTAGGCAGGTTGAAAACTGGTTTTTGTTAGTTCTATAATGAACCAGTGTTTTGTACCTGCCATTTGTCAGACTTTTTGGTCTTTGTTTTACCTCTCATTCCTCTTCTGATTTTAGCCTCATTTAAAAACAAACCTTCAAAGATGAAAAGAGCTTCCTCTTAAAGGATGCAGCTGTATACTGTAATCTCTACCACAGCATGGCAGGGAGATAGCCAATTTTAGAAATGCCAGGGCTGTTAATAACATATGTTAAAGTGAATCAATACAGAAATTCAAATTGATAAAAATAACTACCTTTCACAAAGCAGCCAATTAAACTCACAGGAGATAAGAATCATTGATATTGCAAATGTATGGGCTTTGATTTTATAGCTCTCTTTTCCCATGTATGTTTTAAATATTTAACTTTAGCCTGCCCATGAAATGATATGAGAATTAGGGTAAAGTAATAAAACAGATCCTTAGCATTTAGCCAGGACTCCTCGGTATATACCATATATATATTATATTAGTTTGTCAGTATTCTAATGGTAGTAAGGAAGTTTCTGTTCCTTTAGTTGAGAAAGATTATAATAACAGTTATAGTCAATCTGGTTAGTATGGGCAGTGAGGAATGACTAGGATGGAGACATTTCTATTGCAAAAAGTACCGCTCCTGGAAAGGCTACCTCTAAACTCTTTCATGTTTAGAGTTTATTAAGGATTATTCTAGTGAAGATTAAGTACATGTGTTAAATTTTAATATGCCTATACATTTATTTTTCAAAATGAACAACTAACTATGCTGCCTTGAGCAAGAGTAAGTTTTGGTCGACCTTTCCTCCAGAGCTCTGCAAATGTACCTCAATATAGATTTACAATCCTCCCTGCTATTCTAGTCCAGGGCTTCTCTTTAACAGAGACTTCCACAAATTGGAATGGAGCCTTTGTTGGGCCTGTGGCCATCTCCTCCCACCAAATCTTTTGCACCAGTATAGGTGTGAAAAGCACTGTGAAGCAAAACTGAGATCATAAACACTTCGATCAGCAGAATGCAGTGATTGGAGACATGCTGGACCACTAGTGAGACAGGTTCTAGGATACATGGATCATTATACTAGGGATTTTCAGATTGCTCAATAAATCTAGCTGAAACGAGAGGAGGTTGAGGGGGAAAAGATAGTAGGGAGGGAGTATCTTGTGCTGTGTAGACAGTTGTTCCTCTTGAAGGTTGAAGTTCATCATACATGTGGGGCAATGGGGGATGTTTTCTTCCATACCATGGAAGCGAACAGGGTTCAGTTAATAAAGAACAGCAGGAAACCAAACTCAGCCAGGTTTACACAGATTTACAGCATATGTGTGTATATCTTTTTCTAGAACACCTATCCAAACATGCTGAACACAACTCAGTATGTATATACCTAGGTAACAGATAGTAAATCTAAAGGGGTTTTTTAAATGCTATTCTGTGTATATCTTTGTTTTACAGGGGACTATGTAGTCATGTCAGTTTACTTTGACCTGAGCAGAAGAATGGGTTATTTCACTATTCAGACCTACATCCCCTGCACACTCATTGTAGTGCTGTCCTGGGTCTCTTTCTGGATTAACAAGGATGCAGTTCCAGCCAGAACATCTCTGGGTGAGTTGCTGTGTCTTCCAGAATGTATGATATGATCTATGTATTGTGACAGGGTCAGGCCAGATGGCTACAGGAGAGTGATTGAAGGTAGATACATTAGCCCCAGATTAAGCAGGGCCTTTTTCCTTAAGTAAGATAATGGGCTTTTCCAGAAAAATCAGGAAGTTGCTGGAGCCAACTATGGGAAGCAGGATATGGGAACCTGGAGCCAATTAAGACACTGCTAGAATCAATTAGGACAGGCAGGCTAATCAGGGCACCTGGTTTTAAAAGAACCTCACTTCAGTTAGTGAGGAGCATGCGAGGAGCTGGGAGCAAGAGGCACACACGGAATTGAGAGTGAGACAGTGTACTGCTGGATTACTGATGAATATAAGCATCATCAGACATCAGGAAGAAGGTCCTGCAGTGAGCATAAAGAAGGTGTTGGGAGGAGGCCATGGGGAAGTAGCCCAGGGAGTTGTAGCTGTCATGCAGATGTTACAGGAAACCCTATACAGCTGCAATCCTCAGGGCCCTGGACTGAAACCCAGAGTATAGGGTGGACCCAGATTCCCCCATCGCTCCCAACAAGAGGAGCTGACCTAGACTATGAGGGGAAAGTGCCAGCCTGTCCTCTGACCAACTAGGTGGGTCATAAGAGACTGTGGGGATTGTTCTTCTCCCTTTCCCCATGCTGGCCAGTGATGAGGTTAGCTTAGTGAATGGCAGGTTTGAGCCACTAGCAAAAGTGGCTAAACTGAGGGCTGCTTTGTGAATCTCTGAGGTAAGCAAATCCACCAACAAGCACAGGACCTACCAAGGCAGAGTAGAAACTTTGTCACAGTAACTAGCAGAGCTCCAGTATAGGGGAGCATCTGACTTCAAGTCTAGTATAGTTCTCTGTGTATCATATGTGAAAGAATTCCATTTGTCACTTAGATGGAAACTGGAATTTATGTCTCTTGTCGAGGTTTAATGTGAATCAAGCAACATTTGCACTTGTTCCCCTTCCTCCTTTACTATATTGGATCCTGCAAAGGGAGTTCATACTTCAAATAATTGCAGTGGAAGCCTGCACAAAGTTGAACAAAGATACATGCATGGCACAGATGTATGTATCGTGTGAAGTCCTGAGCTTTCTCTGCTGAGGTGCCTGTAAGGGTGCTGCAAGTTCACACATCTGTACTGGCCATTATAGTGCATGTGTATTCATGAAGAGAATGGACATTTACCCTTCTTTGCCTGATTAATAAGAATATCATTTTTTAAAAAAAGATTAGTCATAAGTGTGTTGGGCAGCATCTCATTTAGTTTAACATTTTACAAGTCTGTATATTCCACTTTTAATATTTTTAAATGGTAGCAGAAAACAATGGATTTTTGCAAGAAAGATGGTATTTCAGCACTGCTCAGAAACTGAAAATGAAGGAAACTTATTTCAACAGCAAAGAACCTTCAAAAAGTTCAATTCTAAGGATGGGCAAACTTGTTGAGGATGATCTTTTTCTTTCCCAGTCAAATTTGGCTACCTCTGCTGAAAAGTTATCTTTAATCCTAATATTCTTCAGGTGTTACAGCATGGAAGTCCTTTTGTAGGAAACAATACATTGTAATTTGTATTACCTGTGACTGCCAGGAGTCTCTCACTGAATACACAAGTCCCTTAGTGCTTAGCATGCTGTTTTTTAACACTCTTCCTTGTATTTCTGGACTCAAGGGCATCCTTCAAAACCAGTCGGCATGTGGCAAGTGACAGAATTACTTTGTCACTTTAAATAGTAACTTTTTTTGGTTCAATTCTGTCTCCTTACCAGGTATTACAACTGTCCTGACAATGACCACCCTCAGTACAATTGCTCGTAAATCTCTTCCCAAGGTCTCTTATGTGACAGCAATGGATCTTTTTGTGTCAGTTTGTTTTATTTTTGTTTTTTCTGCGCTGGTGGAATATGGGACCCTGCACTACTTTGTCAGCAACAGAAAGCCAAGCAAGGATAAAGACAAAAAGAAGAAAAACCCAGTATGTATTGTTTTACTGTCAGGACTGAAAACTTCCCTATGTAAATCTCATTTATGTTTTCTGAGAGAGCATTTAGATCCTACTTTGTGTTTGTCTTTTTGCTATAGCTGTAAACCGTTCATAGACATAAATGGGAATACAAACTCAGTCAACCATGGGGAATGAATAGCTAATACATCACAAGGCTAACCAGTTTATTTCAGCATAAGCTTTTGTGGGCTATAACTCACTTCATCGGATGCATAGTGGGCTATAGCCCACGAAAGCTTATGCTGAAATTAACTGGTTAGTCTCTAAAGTACCACAAGTATTCCTTGTCTTATTTATGGATACAGACTAACATGACTGCTAATCTTAAACCTAATATATTACAGTTGTCTGGGAGCCTAGAGATTGGTTGCTTAGTGGCAGGTTCCATCTAACCAAAGTGTTCTGTAAGTTACAACTATTTCCAAAACCATGCCTTTATGTTATGGTAAATAAAATCATATGATATATGAGAATCAATTTCTCTGTCTTAGCTCTGCCTGTATCTTGTGACCTTATACAGTGACTTCCTGTTTGTACACTGAAATTATTATTTTTTCTTTATTGTAAAAGGCAGATTTAAAAATTCAGTTATTCTACTTTTTATTTCTTGTTGCAAGATTATCAAAACTTCTTGGTCACAGTGGGAATTTCTTCTGTTAGATTCATTCATGTAGGGAAAAATACCTGTTTATGTACCATTACTTCATGGAGAATGACAAAGGCAATGTGAGCAATACCGAGAACTTGAGTGTTTAATTTTTTTTTCAAAGCACAAAATGTATTTCTTGAAAATCTTTGTCTTTCTTTCCTTTCCATTCTTTCCTTGATTTATTTTCTTTACTGTACTCTCTCTCCCAAATCCCTTTTTTATTTTTTAGCTCAAAATGTGATTCTATTAAATTTAACACTTGTAGTGTTACCTACTAGCAGTAATAAGTATATGATAACAGCCTTTATAACAGCTGCAGTGAAGGCCATTGGAAATCCCCTGCAATATTTGAGGACTATTTGGTTTCAGTGAGGTTGGTACCTCACCCTTCTATGCTGAAGCAAAACTCTGTTCTTCGAATCTAGAGCAACTGAATCTAAATGTGTAGGGAAGGGAGGGAACCAAAATATAAAAAGAAAGAAAATGTATTTGAAGTTTCTCCTCTCATTCCCTCTACACAAACTCACAGTACATGGAGTACACCAATGGAAATTTTCAAATGTACCTAAGTCAATTGGACTTGAGCACCTAAATCCTTTAGGCACTTATAGTGCATAGGAGAGCAAATACACAGGAGAGCAAATAAAGATTAACATTTTTTGTCACTGTAATGCACAGTTTTATCTTATTGTAAATAATTTTGTTATAACTTCATGCCTTAAAAGCTTGTCAACGATCTGCTGATTTACCAAAAAGAACAAAACAAAACATGAATTTGTTTGTGCTGAATAAATAACCAAATGAAGTCATGTAAACAGTAAAGGTTTGTACGCTCTTGGGGACATTTACAACTGTTTTCTACAGTCCAATATCAATCATGTCAGAAGTAGGGATGGGCCTGATACTAAATCAAGGCTCAAAGAAACTCTGAACATTAGGGTGGATAGTTGAAGGACCATTTTCCAGTAGCAGAGACTTTGGCCTCAAATGTAAATCCAAACTTTGCAGATAGCCACAAAATTTAAAATGGGATAACCCAAATGACAGCTCTAATTCCCCTGAACAATGAAAAGATTGAAACCAGGTTCCTTATTTTGTGGCTTTGTCCACTTCAGTTACATGTCACAGAGATGAGAGAAATATTTTCTTTTCCATATTATAATAGAGTTTCTTATTTAAAAGGCTGTCTCCCTTTCCTGTTTATAATTTACTTCTTTTTTTACTCACCACATTTTTAAAAAGTATCTTTAATTTATATTATGTTTGTCTCTTTTTTCCTTTTCTTTCTTTCTTTATTTTAAAAATTCTGATTCTCTTTTCTGTCTACAAAACAAAAGCTTCTTCGGATGTTTTCCTTCAAGGTATAAAGTTTTTGGAATGGAAATTTACTGCATGCGACTGCTGAATTTAACTATTAGAGCTTAAATGAGATTATTCCTTTTTAATTAGACATTTAAGCATTCTACTCAGGACAATATCTGAAATAAGTAGAATGGCTACAGATTTCTAAACAAATTTGTAGAGTTGATTCAGCAGCCCTAACCCTGACTCATGGTTTTGAACTTGAAGTTCAAGAGAGCGCAACATTTTTGGATCACATGAGTTAAGAGAGCTTAATGTGTTTAAAGCATCTGTATTGCTCTCTTTATCAATTACCCATGGGATCCAATACCACCAGCCACACTAAGCACCAGTAATGCACCCTTTTAGAACTCAACTCTGACCCCATTTAACTTTTGTGATCTAATTTAAATAAACAAAACCAAAATCTCTTCTAATGATGAGCTGTGCAAAATTCACTGCCATCATTAATTACCCTTATGTTGTTCTTATGTCTAATGTCAGAGTTTTGAAAGGGTTTTAAATGCATACATTTTCGAATCTTGTCACTGGATCCACATGCTGTTGTTATCCAAAATAGCAAATATAAATCGCTGTATACTACATCTGACTCTGATCTTCATTCAGAAATGCAGAGATTGAATTCTGGGGGCGGGGGTGGGGATGAATAACGTCTACCTTGAAGTAAATAGAATATCCTGTGGAAACTGACATTGTAATTTTCTATAATCATAACAAAAATTGGCCAGGTATCAGCCAAAAGTTTGGGAGGCATGCATTATGCAGTGCTATGTTCACCAATTGCTCAAAATATTTCAAAATGTCTAATTAATTCAACTTATAGCAAACCTACATACATGTACAGCTACTGTATACAGTGTTGGACATGTAGAAGCTTCTAGATAGTGAACAATGGTAGATGCCGAGCCGTATGGATTAACAAAAGCAAACTATTGGAGACTGTTACATAGACTATTCAAACCTCTTGATTCAGACAAACCAGTTAACATTCTTTTCGCTCTTTTCAGCAAATTAAAGATATTTGCCAATGCCTAAGCATGGACACACTTTTATTAAAGAAAATCCTGCATTTCCAGTTGATTACCACAATTCCTTTCATTTGCAACACCAATAATTGTCTTCATATATCATGCACCTACTGAAAATATAAAAGGCAAAAGCAATCCAAATTGCCATTAACTTGTATTCTTGAATGTTTCCTTTAACCTCTAAAGTTCAATAAACCTACCTATTCATATTTATTAATATGTAATATTAATCTGCATTGCTTATCTCAGAATTTAAGCTATATATATGCAAATGTTCTTTTAATAATTTAAAATTAAGGATTTACTATTAGAGCTCCTTATTCTTTAGCAAGTCCCTATTTACCCCTAAGTAGAACCATTCTTTGTATAGTCTGACCATTAGTCTAAATCAAGTTTTGTTATGAAGATAGTAATAATCTCTTTCTTCCTGCTCCCATATTTTGTCCCTCATTCATCACAGGCACCTACAATTGATATCCGACCAAGATCAGCTACTATTCAAATGAACAATGCCACACACCTCCAAGAAAGGGATGAAGAGTATGGGTATGAGTGTCTCGATGGCAAGGACTGTGCCAGCTTTTTCTGCTGCTTTGAGGATTGCCGAACAGGGGCATGGCGGCATGGAAGAATACACATCCGCGTTGCCAAAATGGACTCCTATGCCCGCATCTTCTTTCCAACTGCCTTCTGTTTGTTTAACCTAGTGTACTGGGTATCCTACCTTTATCTTTAAAATCAGAAAGGAAATAGGTGATATGAGCCTTACTCACTGAATTTCTTAGAGAGATGGATTCCTTTTGAAGTCCACTTAAAGTATTTATGACACACTTTATGGTGGTCTGAATTCTCTAGTGCCATAACCCAGTAAATATCAACCATATCATATTATTCATCTAAAACCATCATCTAATTATGGTGATTTAAATGATTCCATTCAATATGTTTAAGTGATTTGAAACAAAAAAAATAAAACAGGTAAAATGCAGCTGTACCTGCTGGAATAGAAACAAATAGAGCAGTATTGGGGAAAAGGGAGGGAAACATGCCAACTTTCATTAATGATTGGGCATTGTCATTTTAATCATAAGTGACTGAGGCTAGAATTTCAAGGTAAAGTATGGTACAGTTTGTTAGCATCTACTATAAATATGCTATATCTTTGTCCTCTGTGGGCTTTTCTCTTCAGAAGAGTCATCTTTCACCTTTCACTTCAAATAAATGTTACTAGGCTAGGAAAGTAACTTTCCGTCTCAAATAATAATAGACATTTCTCTATGCCATCCCTTTAAGAACACATGTACAATGCTGTAAATATTTCAATACCTTGTAGTACTTAAAGTCTCTAGTGCATGCATCTCTTTTGGCCAAAATAAATGAAGCAAGGGTACCATAAAGTATTGTCTTTTATTTTGTGTCTCTGGCTGTGCTATTGTAACTGAAATGTGGATTTTTTTTCCCCTGGAAGAATTGCCCCTCTCTCTCATGCACGGAAGATTCAAGCAGACAAAAACACTTTAATGTAAGACTTTAGAGAAGCCTTAAGGATTGAAACAAATAACATGTAGAGAGAACAATCTGTATGACCAATATAATACTTAGTTTATAAAATAACTGTATGTGTTTGCTGTTGTTTTAGCCATCATTTTCCAATGATAACATTGTTATGTCTCAGCTGAATTTGCAATTATTATACATTGCAAAATCATCTGTGGTCTTTCAAAACATATGTTTTTAGTTAATCTTTTCCCATATTGAGCCTGAACTTTGTTTACTCTTCTCACACAGGGTGTTTTGGGGAAAATAGATTGTAACCCCCTTGAAGTAGACACCATCTTTTTGTTGTGTGTTTGCACAGCACCTAGCACATTGGGGTCCTGGCCCATGAGTAGAGCGCCTAAGTGCTACAGTAATACAAATACACAAATAAGTAATAATAATTATGCACAATCCATTTGAATTAATCAGAAGGATTAGAAACATCTTTGATTCTTAACAACCACAACAAATACTTATTTTCTATGCAAACTTCAGGTTCATTTTGGTGCATTATACTTTGAACCATGTATACACCTATCATTCACCACCCATTCATGTCTCTGAACAGCAATATTAGTCAGTGCTGTTTTTTGCTCTGTGTGTACCTTTCCAAAAATACAGACTCTAACCATGGCTAGCACATAATTTACAGGTAACCTTGAAACAATAAAAGGAAATGAAGAGTGTCTTTGCTAATAAATCATATGTGCATAGCTTATGTGTATTAAAAACTATTTAACCCACCTGGGTGAATCTTGAAACTCATTTAGCAACTATTTTTCAGAACCTGTATGATGCTCAATTATGCAATGTTAAGCACATGTAAATATTACTGACTTTTTTTTTATTGTCAAAGATATGTAATATCAACTCTAGGAAAATGGGTTTGGAGTTTGCAATGAGAGATGTATATGTATGTTATTACATAATTACTAATAGATTATATGGAGACATAAGGACAGTTTTCCACTGTTTGTATAGTTTTGGAAATAAACATGTATAGAAAGGTATAACTAATTCTTGATCATCAATTGTTCCTTGTCCAATATATCTGACAACCTTTTAATAAAGGAACTGCACACACTAGAGGACTTTTTCAATAAAATTGCTGCACTCCACTCTACAGAATCCTTGTGGTTACTTTGTTAAAAGTAGCTTAAAGCATATTAGAATAGTATTACGGTTTGCTCTTGAGAAGGCTTTATTTTTAAAAAGCCTAGATTGTGAAGTAATAATGATTTCGCCCCCAGTCCGGAAAGCATTTATATATGTGCCTAACTTTAAGCATGTGAATAGGCTCTTTGAATCCAAATTGAGAAAATAAACTTTTGAAGAAATGTTTTCAGGGTCAAGGCCTTAAAGTAGATCACCGCTTTAGGTTCACCCCACTCTTGAAAACCAGTGGAGTGGAGGTATTGGTCTAAAAAAGGATATTTGTTTGATTCTCCATATGAAAGTACAGTAAGGTGCATAGCAGGAGCAAATCAGGCCAAATCTTGACCAAAATAAAAGTATTATGATTTAGGACAGGGATCGGCAACCTTTAGCACGTGATGTGCTGCCTGCTGCTTCCTGCAACCCCCATTGGCCTGGAGCAGTAAACTGTGGCCAGGGGAAGCTGCGGATCGGCCAAGCCTGTGGATGCAGCAGGTAAACAAATCAGCCTGGCCCACCAGGGGGCTTGCCCTGGAGGGCTGCATGCCAAAGGTTGCCGATATCTGATTTAGGATTTACTATGCCAGAACAGATCACATAATCAAGTCCGGCATCCTTTTCCAGTAGTAGACAATAAATGTTTTAAATAAAGGCTAATACATTCCCATTTTCATAATGCATCAAGCCTTCAACTTTGTACAATAATACAAATGAAGAAAATATTGCTTTCAGGACTTGTGGTAACTATATTAAACCTGAAGCATGAGATTTGAGTATCCTTATCTCAACTTGTATAGCTACAGGAAGGAAAGAAAACAATCATCTCAAACACTGCCTAACAGCCAGGATCCTGCTAGCCTTAACTGGGCTGAGTACTAACTTACTCCTCAAGGAACCTGATTAGTTTCACTTGGACTATTCATAAACTAAGGTACTAGTCAGCAGTAGTAAGGGAACCAGAATCTGGCCATAGTGAGCAGGAATAGACATGTTCCTCTGAACATGTGCTCCGCTGCTTATTCAATACAGACTCAAAGGTAACCTTTGTATTGTAATGTTAGGCTACCAAAGCAAACATGAAGCAAGAAGCAAAGTGACATTTAAATTGACTCAGTAAGAGTTTTTCTGCTCTCCACAGAGATCTGCAGCAACAGAAAATAGCCAGATGTATTCCAGGGAAGCACTTTGCCTGTTGACTGATTACACTTGCTAAAATACATTCAAGCCCAATATGGCACAGCCTGCCACTGTTGCATTGGGACACCCTGAGGAATGTCCATATGGTAGGTAAGAGCATGGCCAAGAATTATTATTTCTTTGTTATTTGTATTCCGACAGTGCCTACAGTCCCCAGCCAAGATAAGGCCCTATTGTGCCAGTTGCTTACAGATGAATAGCAAGAGAACTTGTCCTACAAATTTTACAACTTCAGTAGAAAAGGCAGACAAAAGGAGCATTATTTTATCCCCATTTTACAGATGGGAAGCTGACCACAGACAGATAATATGACTGAACTTATGTTTTTAACCATTATTAATGATAAATGAAAATTCAGTTAAAAATTGTCCTTGCTTTGAGCTCACTTATCCCACCTGCCTCTTTGATCTCATTACGCACCATCTTTTCCACCCGCTCACATTAATTCTCCCTCAGCAGCATCCTGAATAGTCTGGACGGAAATAAGTTGAGGATAGGAACGTGGAGGTGGCAATAGTTAAGATATGATAGCCTAAATCCTTGCCCATGCTTTCATCCTATGTGGCCATGGAATAAAGGCCAGATTTTAGAAGTTATATGTTAAAAAAAAACCCAGTATTTATAAGTAGCCTGAATATGTGGTTCGAGTGAGAAGACCAAGTGAAATATGAAGCCAAGTTACAGGCCTTGTGACTGGGTTGATGGCGGTGTAATCCATGGTAAATAAATAACAGATTTCACAAATCAATTGATGAAGAATTCTCATAGAGACCAGAATCCAACTATATAGATGCATTTGTGGTGAGAATAAAGCAAATGTAAGAAGCATAAATCAGACCAGCACAAACCTAACCAAAGCCTATGAGAAATAATAATATTTTAATATGTCTGTATTAGCCTTAATAAAAGATTTCAAACTGCTTTTCAAACAATGATTAATTAAATCTCATGAAAGTCTTCACAGGTTAATAAGTATTATTATGTCAGTTATTGGCCTTATACTCCTCCTGTAAAAGTCAAAAGCAAGGTTCCCAATGATAACCATTCTGAGTGCTCGCATTCATCATATACAGAGAATTCCATGCATGGAAAGTTCTGAAATCCCAGCTGACACATCACTGAGCGTTGTTGTTGTTGTTTTAAAATTTCAGTTGCAGTTTTTTGGTATACAATGAATCATGTAGAAAAGAAAGTTCATGAGCTTTCGGGCATCTTGAATACTAAGATGTGAACACTGTGCTACACTTCTGCTTACAAGTTAACATCCTTTTGAATAATTCACTCTCAAGTGTTATTTACTTTTCTGAAGAAATTAAGATTGCTTCTTTTATAGAAAAAAGAATCTGAGGACAGGAAGAGTGCAAAAGCATCTCTCATTTTGCCTGATATAAAATTAATATCTAGAAAGAAAGAAAGAAAGAAAGAAAGAAAGAAAGAAAGAAAGAAAGA